>JAIXND010000621.1:22564878-22648812 GCA_023646645.1 Varanus salvator macromaculatus | reverse complement strand
TGCCGGGGGCGGCCGCGCCGCCCGCTTCCCGCCCCCAGCCCCGCGGCGTGGCGCGGCGCGGCGAGGCGAGGGAACGCGGCCGGGCTGGGCCGGGCCGGGCCGCGCGGCGCGCCGAGGATGCGCCCGTCGGAGCGGGGAGAGCATCCTGCCGGCGCTCCGCGGCTGCCTCGCCTGCCCGCGCTCCGGCTGGCCCGGTTCCCAGCGCTGCACTGCGAGCGAGCCCTCTAGCCTGGAGGGGGCCGAGCTCCGGCGCTTGAACCCGCCTCCGCCAGATCTCATTTCCCTAAAAGAAAAAACGGCCGAGCGGAGAGGGGGGGAAACCTCCCATTTCTTCCACTTCTCTCCCCCCCTCCCCTTTCCCACTCCGGCTTTTTACCCCCCTTCCAGTTCCGCGGAGCATTTCCCGGGACGAGGCCAGCATGCCGGCATGCGCGCGGGTGCCGTTGGCCCTTTGCTTCCTGGTCCTGGGACAAGCCTTGGATTTTACCGATTACAGTTATGTCCTAGAGGAAGAGGACGAAGACAGCGATCCCATTGACTACAAGGACCCTTGCAAAGCTGGTAAGGCGTGTGGGGGCGCGGGGGGCGCCCTCCCCGGGGCGGCAGCGCCTCTCCTTTTGCCGCCCGGTGCCCCTCCTGGCTCCCGGGGAGTGGGCGAGGGGGACGCGGCGGTCTTTTGTGTGCCTGGAAGCGGCTGCGAGGCTCAGGGAAGGGCAGAGGTGTTCGCTGAACCTTGGGTCATCCACAGTGCCTGGTTGGCAGTGCAGCTCGCAGACAAAAGAAAAGCGCAAAGTTTTCTCCCCTCCCTTCTCGCTCCCCTCCATCCCTTTCTGCCTTCTGTGCTGTAAAATAACTCCTAGACTTCTTAAAGTTCAGAGCGAGAAAGAAAAGAGTCCTGGACAGGCAAACTCCGGAGCTTGAGGAGGGATCGTTCGCAGGACGGCCCCCCCCCCCAGCCCCACACCCATCTGCTCATGCGGGAAATTAAGCTGTCTTCCATTTGTACACCATTGTTGATGTCTCCACACACACACGCGCACGCACACGCATGCACGCACGGCTGCGTTGTGTGTGTTTGGGGTCTTTGTGTGTTGGCGGCAGCAGTGGAGCTCGTGTATTTGCGTGTGTGTTTGCCGAGAGGGTGTTTAAGGACTAGAAGACAGCGAGTGGATGCTGTTCGGGACAACAGTGAGGAAATGGAATGGGTGCCCTTTCCGCGGTCTTCTGGCTCCCGTTTAGCCGTGAAGGATCAAGTGCCTGAGCTGGCCCCGCTGTCTGATTGCCTCTTCCAAGCACCCTTCCCACTTTGCAACAGCCTGCAGGGTGGTCGCTGTCAAAAGAGGCGAGAGTGGTAGGCTCCGGAGGATTCCCAGGGAGCCCATCCCGAAGGCTCTGTCCCCCTCCGCTCTGTGTGTTTCACGGCCCCCAGCGGTGGCTTCCCCTGCCTTGCCCCACGCGACACGTGGCGTGGACCACCTTCCACCCCCAGCTCCCTCACATCAGTCAGGGACGGGGCTGCGAGCGTTGGCAGCCATGTGGGCCCTCCTGGGTTGTGTGCAGCACAACTGCTCCTGCCTCTTAGGACACCCCCGGCCTTGTAAACAAAGGGCCTCGATCTTCTTTGCTAACCTGAGGGCATAATTCCACTGAACCTGGTTACCCGGCTGAACTGAACCGAGCGTTTTAATCCAGCGAGCAATACAGCCGGGACGCTCAATGACTTTTGACAGTGCCAGCTCAGCAGCTGTTGATGCAGAATAGCTGAAAAGCTTTCGGTCTTCTTCCTCTCCCCAGACCCCCTCCATTTCATTCAAACAAACCAGTGAAGGAAGAAAAGTAGGAAAGAGTTTGGGCTGGGGTGGGGCTGGGGCTGGGAAAGCAGGGCAGACCATCCGAAATGTGGCGTGCATTTTTTTTTGGTGATGATTGTAAATGCATTTAAAGGAGAGTAAGGGAGGACTAGGGACAGTGTGTGGGGCTTCCTCTAGAGGAACATGGAGTTACCAATGTGGCATATTTACTAGAATCTAGTAGCATCTCTTAGGTGGTTTAAAATATGGCGAGTAGCAACAGGCAGTGATTTTTCAGCTGCTCTCTGTATGGTCTCTTCCGAACTCTTGGTAAGCGTCTCTAGTCTTTTGGTGCAAATTGCCATTATCCCATTTCACATACAAAAGCACCCTGTGCTGTATGGGTTGAAAGAGTGCTGTATTTGTTGCTTCATTATATTTATGTCCCGACTTTTTGCTGTCAAGGATCTCAAGGTGGCTTAGATAATTCTCGTCTCCATCTTATCTTCACCACAACGACCCTGTGAGGTAGGTTGGGCTGAGAGTCTGACTGGGCCAAAGTCACCCAGTCGGCTCCATGGCTGAGAGGGGAGTAGAACCTGGATCACCCGAGTCCCCGTCCCACGCTCTTCACCGCTACGCCACCCTGGCTTGAAGGCCCTTGCATGTTCTTATGTGCAGGGCGTTGCTTTAAGTTCTTTTGGAATTCATATTTGCATGGTACCCTTCTCTGCCACTGGAGAGGGAATGCCTTACTTTTCCAAAGTTCAAAATAATGTCCCTGCAGGTTTCCAGATGTGCGAAGTACATTACAGCCCTAACAAGAGTTCAGCTTTGCACCACAATGTAAAATTTAAGAGTGACCTACCAAGTTCCAAGTATTCCCATATTAAAGGGCTGCA
Source organism: Varanus salvator macromaculatus (assembly GCA_023646645.1). Classification (NCBI taxonomy): domain Eukaryota; kingdom Metazoa; phylum Chordata; class Lepidosauria; order Squamata; family Varanidae; genus Varanus; species Varanus salvator. The sequence continues at coordinate 22,646,120 of JAIXND010000621.1, read as the reverse complement.
TATTCTGTTCCTTTTACTGGGTGCAAAAGGCCTATATGAAATAGATGCTCTTCAGTCCTATGAGCTTGGATCAGGTAACGACATGTTAAAGTAAATGTAAATAAGAACAGGGTTTACTACCTGCTAAAATACAAAAATCATGAACTACAGTTGCCCATACTGGTTTAAGGTGCTTAGTGTTTTGGTTAAATGTTGTTGTCCTTCCCCCCTCCTCCCCCTTTTGACTTGGAATGAGGTACATTAAAATCAGGTCTAACTTAAATTCGTTTAAGATTGGCATTATGGTAATCTCTTTCGAAAGGTGCGATGCTATGCAAGGTTAGACAGGAAAAAAGGCCTACAGTTTTTGGCATTGGCTATGCTGGGAATTGAAGACCTTTTTTCTGCCGAACCTTGCGTAGGATGAACCATGCTGGGGACTGTATATATTTTTTCTGTCTAAACTTGCACAGAATTGCACCCCAAGAAAATAGTAAGTTTCTGTGCATACACGCTCAGAAGTCCTGTCACATCCAGTGGATCTGAGTCCCAGCTGAGAATATCAGACTGCAGCCAGCGTCACAGTGGGCACCAGCTCTGCACTCTGTTTGCACCACAGCCTTCTCCATGTTTGCTTGGAAGTAAGTCTCAGTGTATTAAACAATGCTTGCTTGCTAGCATTGGAGCCTAAGAAACTTTATTATTTTCATGTGGCACACCGCCTAGCGTTAGAAACTTGGGAGTCTCTGGTACTATGAAGCTACTAGCCCTCATGGTTAATAAGATGTAATGGTCTGAAAATGTGATAATGGCATCTTTCCAAGTCTTGCTAATCAAAAACTAGATAAGAACTCTGCGCAGACCAAATCCCATTCTTTTGAACCCATCCCCATATTTTTATGGTCTGAGTCAGGATTTTGATTTATGTAAACTATGTTAACGTGGCACTTTCCTGGGTGAGCCTCATTACAGAAGAGGTTTGCCAGCTTCCTGTGCTTTCCAGGGACTTAGTGGGGGGGGGGGGAACAGATTTTTTTTTTTTTAAAGGGCAAGTGTCTTGTCTTAGGGGGCAATCCCTGCAAGGCAGCTTTGCAATCAGGCCAATCATGTTTATTGATTTATCATTTCATGCCACCAGGAGGGCTTCGGAGCATCCATTGTGGTCCTCACGCTAGCCAGAGGCAATGTGAGGACTACCAGGACTGGGTCCCTGCATCTCTGGTTTCCAGGCCTGAATCTCTGGGGGATCCCATGTCCCTCCGCCTGGTTTTTATTGACACCTGCCGAAATAAAGGTGCAGCAGCACTTCGATTTCTGCAGCATGTGCCCCTGCCTGATCAGCCACCTTTTTGCCCCATGACTTCCCCCTGCTGCTGTTTTCCCTTTGAACCTTTCCGCCTGAGCTTTCGTCGTGAAATCAGTTGCATTCCTTCCCCCCCCTCCATGCCCCTTCTTATAAATAGGGGTGCCCTTCACAGACAGGGTCCTTTAAAGACACACTCACACACCCCCTTAGAGCATATGTAAATTAGCATATGTAAATTTGTGCTTTCCTTTTTTCTCTTGTGGGGCCAAGTCTCCGTATTTTCAGTACCTAGCATTGGCCTACAGCAAGCTCTGAAATAAAATGAAATAAATTTATGTAAATAGGCATAATCAGTGCAAGTAGTAATCTGAAATCCCTAAGTGTTCAGGTAAGTAGCTACACGCAGGTTGACAACTTACACAGATGCACATAATGAATGAAAAAGGCACATTCCACAAATGTAGAATATTTAAACAGAATGGGCCGATTTATCCCATGTATTTTAAACTAAGCCTTTCCTATCTCATTAAAGCATCCAGAAATGCCCATTCATGTAAACACAAGTAGCTCATTAACATCCCTTTTAGCAAAAGCCCAGCTTCAGTCAATCAGACAGCAGCTTTGTATTTACATATAAATGAATTCACATATGCAGATATGAGAATGCAGGTTTTCCCTCTGGGAAGCTTGGCATCCCTTTGCCAAGATCCTACTGGGGTGAAGGAGACCAGGGTACAGATATAAGGTTACTTAAGATGGATTACTTCCTCCTTAACTCGCTTTAGCCACTCTTAAAGACACAATCAAGATGACAGAGAATGGATTGTTTGCTCCATGTCCGAGTGTGTGTTTCTGTCAGCAGCCGGGATTCCAGTTTGTCTTAGCAATTATGGACAGAGGTGTGGTGCGTATTCCGTGCTGAAAGGATAGGATCGTTTAAAATCTGTGCTGAGGCACAATAAAGCAAGATATGCGTTCTTTCAGATGTGTGGGTACAGTTGGCGTGTGGATTTCTGTTACAGGCGCAAAGTCCTGCAAATTTGGAAGATCTGAATAAGAGATGCCATTTCATCTCACTTTCTTTCCACATCCACTCTTGTATTGCACCAGTTTAGAGGCTGCTGTTGACAATGACCCCAAACTTTCTAGCATTACACAAGTGTGAGCATTTCAGCCTCACAGATAAGTTCAGAAAGGACTTCTGGCCCACCTTCTGCTATAGCCACCGAATGTCCCCTCTGGCTCACCAGGCTCTTCTTTCTAAGAAAGACGCAGGGAAATTAGAAAGGGTCCAGAGGAGGGCAATGAAAATGGTCCAGGGGTTGGAAATGCTGCCCTGTGAGGAGAGACTGGGAGAACTGGGCATGTTCAGCCTTGAGAAGGGAAGTCTGAGGGGGGACATGGTATCCCTCTAGAAGTACCCCAAAGGCTGTCACAAAGAGGAAGGTCAAGCTCTCTTCCAGCTGATGCCAGAGTGCAGGTTGCAGAATAATCAATTCAAGCTGAGGCAACCCAGATTCAGGCTGGACATCAGGAAAGGCTTCCCCACTGTCAGAGCAATACGGCAGTGGCACCAGCTGCCTGGAGAGGTGGGGGCTCTCCCACACTGGAGGCATTCAGAAAGAGACTGGACAGTCTCTAAGTGGGATGGTGTGACTTGGTGTCCTGCAACAGCAGGGGGGTCAGACCCGATGGCCTTCATGACCCCTTCCAGCTCTACGGTTCTATTGTTCTATGAATCCCTGTTGGATTCCTCTTCACACCCAAGTCCCGGCATTCCCAGGAAACGAAGGTGGAAGCTGGATGGACTGGACTGCCATGCCAGAGCCATGATCAGTGCTGTTCAGAGACATTCACAATCTCCCGCTTGCTGGCTGTTTAAAGGTAGGAGAGAACAGGGATTTTCCGCAGAGCAATCACTTTTCTGCCTCCAGAAATAATTCATGGCAAGGTTTACCTCCCCAGTGGCCCAGAGACAGGGGCAAAGGAAGGTGTGGGGTGTGTGTAGTGCCTCCTACTCTTGAGTAGTGAGGAGTCAGATTTGGAAGTGGGTGATCTGCAAGAGGGTCTGTGGGATAAACCTCCACCCAGCCTGGGCCAGCCAGAGATGCTACTGGGCAGGGTCAAGTGGGTCAACTCTGCAAGCTGTGCCAAGACTTCTGGGTTGTGGTGGAGCTCCGGGCAAGGAGGAGGCTGGTTCTTCCGCCTGCGGCCCCCGCAGTGCCTTTTCCTCCGCCCGCCCGCCCTCCCTCCCTCCCTGCACTCAGAGGCACTGCTAGTGGCACCCGGTGGCGGGATTCCTGGGAAGGGGAGTGTGGAGCGTGCACCCAGGGTAGATCGCGCCTCGCTGGGCTGCTTGGGGCATGCGGGGCTTCACTGCCCCCGCAAATCCTCCTGGCAGAAGGCGCCGCAGCGCTCTCAAGAGCACTGATAAAAGCAGGCAATTCATTGCATGGAAGCGTCCAGTAGGAACCGCCAGCTGGTGCAGCCTCCCGCTGAGAGGAACCGCCGTCTGTTCAGTAGCAAGCCGCCACCCCCATCCGCCTGTCTGTCCAGACTCACACACGCAATCCAGACCCCGGTGTGGCAAAAGCAGAGAACAGGTGTGTGGTGCTGGAATGCCTTTGAAATGCAAGGGCTGCCAGGAGGTGGCGAGCCATCACTGGCTCCTCTGATATGTGGTAACTTTCACGGAGGAGGAGGAGGAGGAGAGCAAGCCAGCCAGCACCTCCAAAAAGTCATTCTATGTGGGCAAAAGGCCATGCTGTGACCGTTTCATCATCTGTCTTGTTTGTCCGTGCTCCCAGAGGCAGCTGCTGTGCTGAACTTGGGTGCCCACACAGGCAAAAGGACACAAGCAGCCATTGCTTGCTCCTGTTTGGACTTTTATTCAAGGTCCTGTGAGGTCCCACCTTTGCACAGCGAGGCCTCGGATTGGGCCATAAATCAGGGACTCCCGACTGTTGAAATAATAAGCGGGCACCTTGCTAGTTAGCACACCTGGTAATGCTGTGGGTGAGATAAGATCCCTCGGGGCAATCGCTGCTTTGTGTCTTTTGACACCACCAGGACAGGGTGAGGGGTCAGGACAGGGAAAACAGGTGCAAAGGTTGTCTTTTTTTCCAAGGTAACGCCAGTGATGCAAAAAAGAGTTGAGGTGTGTGCATAGCAGGCTGCTGTCAGTCTCAGGCTCTTGTGAAAACCCTCGATGAGAAGTCTGAAAACGTGATGGTGAGCTTTTCTGGCGTATTGGTATTCAGCAGACCACGGGCTTTTCTGCACAGAGAATGTACTGTGTGCTCACAATTCCTTACAGTGGTCTGCAGGTTCTTGTTAAAGCATTTTCCAGGTTCTTTTAGAGTAGGTAAAAGGAAGCATTATTTCTGAAAGTGAAAACGGCATTTTTCCTACTTGTGTAATTGTGTTACTCTGCTCTAGTACAATACCACCTAGAGACTATCTAAAGGGAAAGCACATAGAGCAGAACTCGGCTCTCAATTCTGCGGCACGACCAAGAGAGCGATTTAATGGCCCTGTGTAGAAAAGCTCCACGTTGCGCTCACAAAACTTTCTAAGGTGCCACAGGGCTCCATGCACATGTTGTGTTTGTGTGGTTTGGTTTGGTTTTTGCAGCAGCAGCGTATTTTATTTATTATATACTTATCCCCCTTTTTTCCCTGCAAGGAACCAAGCCAGCTTACATTATCCTTCTCCTCCTTTCCATCTCACAACAGCCCTGCAAGGCAGGCTAGGCTGAGAGTCTGTGACTGGCCCAAAGTCACCCATTGAGCTTCATGGTGTCCTTCAGGGCAGCTTCTCCTGCAGATGTGCAACAGTTTGGTGGGTCTTTGTCATTATTCGCTGCACGGGTACAAGATTCACATGTGCTGCCTTCTCCAGCCAGGACTCCCCGCAAAGTTTGCAAAGAAGACAAAGTGTGAGGATGAGAGGAGCTTCTTTGCTCCCTGTCTTTGCAGGGCCTTTGCTGAAGTCTGGGGCTGCTTTGCCGATCAGGCCTCAGTTGCTCCCAACAATCTGGGTCAAAGGTTTCCCTGATTTCCCCTACAGCGGGCCCTCCCACCCCAATTCCATTGGCCTTGGACCCACAGCCCTGCTGCCATGGTCGCAACTGGTGTTTTCCCCGGCCGTGCGGCACAGTTCGCCCTCCAGCCTGCTGTGCAAGCAGAGATCCCACGTTCCTGCCATGCCCACTTTCCTAGATGGAAGTGGGTGTGGTGCGGCTGCAATTAGGCTTTCCTGGGTCAGCAAAACAGCTTGCGGCCTTCCCTGTCCCTGGGCGAGCTCCAGGGCTGTTGCCACAGCAACCCACACGCCACAACAGCCTGGCAGGGCCCCACGCGGAGCCACTTGTGCTGCGGTGCCAGGCTGCTGCAGGCCTCGAAGCCCACGCAAGTGGACCACACGCCTTCTTGGTGCACACGTCGTGGATCAGCTAAGCCTGCCTGGGTGCTCCTGGGCAAAGCACTTCTTCAGACATCTGCCTTCCTTCGTTGCTGTTAATGCTTCAGGTGTGCACCCTTAGAAAAGCTCAGGTGTATGGGCTTTGAGAGGTCACCGGTCCAGAGGCCCTTCCAAGAGAGATCTTTCTTGTGAGGGAGTATTTAAGGTCTGAAGAAAACCTGTTAAGCAGTTGTTAAATGCCCTGTCACAGAGGAGAGTCTCAGCTTGGCAGCAGAAGTACAGTGGAGTTGGTGCAAGGCAGGATTCTGGGGAGCACCGCCAAGAAGAACCTTTTCCTTGCTGCCACCAGAGAGCTACTCCCCAAGAAGCATGGATAATTACCTTGTGTCCTGAGAAAATTACTCTGTTAGGCAGAGAGCATGGGCAGTTGCTTCCCATCCTGTGGGGCAACAGTGATCTAGTTTGGGCAGTCATTTAAGGCTTCATAGACCATGAGGCCAGGAAAGGAGATGGGGGCTGAGCATTCGTCCTTCCATCCACCATCATACATGGGCTTTGACACAAGGAGCCTGACTTTAGGGGACTCTGGTTTGTTGGTTAACAACCAATAAAATGAGCCAAAGCTGATGGGAGAAGCAAGAGGAGTAAAGCGAAGCTTTGATGCTCCTTCTCAACTTCATAAATCATGATTTAGGATGCCTCCGAAGGCTTTCTGTCTAAAACAGGAACTACTGTGCCCTAGAAAGTCTTGGGCACTTCTGACTAAACATACAACAAGGAATTCTGATTTGTTCAGTTGGAATTCCTTCCCCAAAAGTGTGTTCAGGTGTTGCAAGCTCTGAATACGCTTCAGGAGTTACAATTGCAATTAATTGTAAGTAACTGCATTCGGTATCCTTATATGTATATAAAGAGAACCAAAATAAATCTTTCTTCTAAGCTGTTATCATTCTGCAGGCTCTAATGTCAAAGCATTTTAGATTGCCCTCTTTATACAATATAAGACCCTATGTAGTTGTAAACCAGTACATTTCAATAGTTATGGAAACAAATTATTATGTGTGTTTTATCAGGAAATTTCAAAGCAGGGACCTCTATTTTTCTTCTTTGGGAACTGACAAGTCGGTGCACTTGAGCTCCTTTTGATGCAAGCAAAGAATCAGCATGAAGTAGCAGGCAGTCCAGCGCCAGGGAGACTCGGGTTCAAATTCCCGCTCAACCAGGAAGGTTGCTGGATGACCGCAAGCCCGTTGTTGTGTGTGAGTCTGAGATGGGTCACCGGGTTTTTGCAAGGACATGGCGCTTTTTTGGAAGACAAGTGGGATCAGGTGGAATAGACAAATACAGGGGACTAAGAAGGGCATAGAACAGATGCCCTTCCCTCTTTTTCACAGTGTTCTTTCAGATTTTGCTAGGTGCTTCCTTGCTGGGCCACCCCAAGATACTGCAAAGCTCGGTGAAAAGATCCAGGCACTCCCGTATCTTGCTGCTTAACATCTGCGCAATCTGCACTGGGGTCTTCTAAGGAAACCTCACCTGAGATAAATGGGAGCCGCTGTGTTTGAGGTGATCCCCTCCTGTTGCCTGTACACTTTCAGGCCTCTTAGTTTCATAATGCTAAAAATGTTGTCATCGAAGAATGTCAAGCTTGGGCAAATAGCCAAGGTTAATACAACCAATTCAGTTGTGCCACAAGAAATGCTCCGGCACCTTTGTATCTCTTGCTGTGGGCCAGATGCTGGCTGGCTGAAGAAAGGGCAGAATCTGCGACTTCCTTAGCAAATGAGTCCCCAAGAAATTGGCGCAAGTGCAGGAAATCAGAGTTGTGTCTTTTAGTGGCTGTCTTGAAGTAGCGAAGACTTCCTGAACTGAGAGCGTTAGATCAGTCCTGGACTGCCGTCTGTGTAACCAAAACCTCCTGGAAGCATTTCTCTGCGCGGGAGTGGCCTTGTGATCAAGGAGCGTTTGCAGCTGTGTGGCGCTGCTTGGAATAGGTAGTTTTGCCCCTGCTTGAGCCAGCAAGCGATAGGACCGGTTCTTGAGAGCTGAGGGGTGTCGTGCTGCAGATACTGAAGCAGCCTCACACTTCTTTCATGTCTGTGCCGCGGCAGGTGTAGTTGGTGCCTGTGCAGAGCTTTGAACTTGCAACGCCCTGGTCAGTGCTAACCAAACACTTGCCCCAAGAATGCCTGTACTTATATTGTCCTTGGAAAGCGAATGCATTTTTTCAGCAAAAGAGCCGAAAGCCCTCACATTCCTGAGAAAAGCCACAAGCAAGGGAAGCTGTGTGGAAGTCACTACCATCCATTCACTATCCTTGATTTTCATGGCAAACTCAGAGCCAGTTTGGACGTGTTCGCCTGCAGAAAAAGATCCAGTATTAATTGATTGTGGTTCGAGAACTCTTTGGTTCTCCAACTTGATGCCGGGACATCATATTTGGGTAGGTTCCCCGAGCCAGCAAAACCAGTTTGAGGACCTTTTGGAGAAAGGAGGAGGCTCTTAAGGAACTGGCCAAGGAATTCACTCAGCCTTTTTTGAGCAGCCTTCCCCAGCCTGTTGCTTTCCCATTGTGCTGTGCTGCAACTCTGGCTGGGGGGTTGCAGTTTTACACCTCTGGAAGAAACCAGGTTGAGAGCAGGTGTAGACAATATGGTGCCATCCAAGGTGGTCCGAACCCAGTGAGCATGGCTGACGGTTGGCGATTATCTAAACATTCTGGAAGGCAAATGCCTACACTTTGCAGTTTTTAAAGTGTTGCACTATTATTATCTCAGCAATAAATAAAGCAACTATTGTAGGTACTCTGCTTGGTTGATGTTCTGGACTGAAGGATTGTAGGTGCTGAAGTTAGCAAGATGGGTTGAGGAAGTTCAGACAAAGCATCAGTCAGGAGCCTCTGGGTTTGCAAACTCCTCCTCTCCCGGCATGCAGCAATTTATTTATTTATTATATTTATATCCCACCTTTTTTTCCTTTCAAAGAACTCAGGGTGGCTTACATAATTCTCCTCCTCCTCTCAGTCTTATCCTCACAACGACAACCTGGTGAGGTAGGCTAGGCTGAAAGGGACTGGCCCAAAATCACCCTGTGAGCTCCATGGCCGAGTGACGACTAGGGCCCAAATCTCCTGTGTCCAAGCCCAGCTCTCAAGTAAGTTGTTTTCTCGGGGTTTCTGCTCTTATTTTGCACTGTGTTCTGTTTTAATTGGAATACCAATCCTTTGCCAAAGCAGTGCATTTTGAACCATGTAAAGATGGCTTCCACTGGCAACTAACAACAATTACCAGATGTTTTGAGTATAGTTGTAGGAGGCCAGCTGCTGTATCAAATTAAACTTTGCACTGACTTGCATTAAACTATTGTGCCTTGCTGCTTTGGAAATTTGGAGCAAAACGGACTTTGTGGGTTGGTTTTTATATTGGTATGATAGTTTTGACAATGCTAGATTATCTCCCCATTTTGTTTGGCCTTATATCAAAATCTTGCAAACCTCCTCATTTGGAAAAACAGTAACAACTTGTGTTTATTCTTTCAGAGCCTCTGATGGCTTACTGATAGCCTGGCTCTCAGAGATCTTGGAGATAAGTCTAGCAAGTCAAAGCAAGTGGTCAGGGAAGCAAAATATATCCCTATCAAGTAATATCTACTGTTTTCTCATCCTTTTTTAACTTGAAAGGGCTCATCCAATCATGGTGGTTAGCTGTTTGTTTCCTTAGTTGGCTTGAACTTGCAAATCAGATTTGAGTACTTTGAAAGGGAAACGTTTTGCTGCATTCCTTTCAATAATATCAGTAATGACAATAAGAATATTTTTTTTAAATTGCTACCTCTGTGGCAGTTCTTTTCTCCCCTTGGCTTTCCATTATATACAAATCTTAATAATTATGCATCATTAAAAATACCGTACGCACCATTCTTTCTAGTGCAGGAGAACGTGGCTCCATGATTGATGCTGTACTTCTCATAAAGATGGCCATCTCCTGTTAACCTTTTAAGACCTCGTCTGTTCAAAGGAAGATCAGATGTATTTTCTCTGGCTGCACACTGTAATAGGTGTGGTTCCCATGGTGTTCACTCAAGTTTATTTTATCCCACTTTGACTTCTGTCCAAACACACACAGCAGGTTTTTTTTGAAGCCCTTCAGAAGCATGCTAAACCTGTTTGACCAAACCCATCAAAATCATTGATGGGCAGCGATCCCCTTTAATTCTCATCTTGGGGGCAAGAATCATAGGTCTTGGTCAAATCCAGATAGATCTTAATATCCAGATTTGCAAAACTCTTAACCGTGGTAAAAGAGGCCAGCGTTGCTTGTCACATTAACCAAATATGCATGCCAATGCTGCAGATGCTTTGGAAACCAATGGAGGTCTGTCGCATCAGTTGCAACAGCAGTCCTGGCTATTGAAGTCTGCCCTGATTCTGTGATACAGCAGGCTGACTTCATTCAAATGTGTACCTATGTCTAGCTGGGCTGGTGGAATCCATTGTTGGGGGAAAAACAATCTAGAGACTGCAGGAATCTGAAAAAGACTGTCCAGGATCTACTTTCTGTAACTGAATAGGGCCCCCGAAATAGGGTCCCAGTAGGAGCCTGCAGTTCTGTTCATGGAGGCATTTCCACATCAGGTTGTATTCACCTCTGCATGAATGGTCTACAGATTGGGTTATAACCCGTTATGAGAGAATCGGTTTCCAGCCGCTTTGTGTTGGATATGATGGTGGGTTCTAATGTTGTGAGCGGTTCAGACTGTGGCCCAGCTTCCATGCAAGTGGCAGCTTCCAGCAGGCCAGCTCCACTTCGTTGGTGGTTTAATATGTGAAGCGGGGGGGCACCCTGGAGCAAGGGCGCTGCTGTCTCTTGCATGCCCGGCATCTTTGCTGCTGGCAACCACCCAGAAAGCTCCGTGCAAACCTGGGACTCTGAGCCATTGGGAGATGAGGACCCCAGAATTTGAACTGAACGGCACGGTGTGGATTCAGTCTCTGGGCAGTTTGTCCTTTGGTAAAGGTCCAAAGCTCTGGAAAATACTCAGATGAGTAGAAAGATGTGCATTTTCATTGAGAGAGGCCAAACGGCAGCATGTGGAGTGTCACCTGACCAAAACACACTGGTCTACCTTTGACTCCCTGCTGAAACTGAAGGAAAGACTTTGGCATGGTAGCTCCTGTCCTTTGGCTATAGAAATACCTGTCCAAGGGCTAGTGAAAAAGGAAATTGCACAATAGCTTCTAATTTAGCAGCATTAGAGCACCAGCAGATAGATGTGTCTCGTGGAATCATAGGTGGCAACTGGCAATTTGCTGTACAGGTCCTGGGAGAGCATAAACACAGCTTGGGAATTAGTTCTCCACTTGTCTGTTCCACATGCGGGATTGCAAAAGAAACCTGCCCGTGAGATCGTCCTCGAAAAAGGGACATGGATAAGTGAAATCCATGTGCATGTGCACCAGATGTGACGTGGGCATGGGGGTATTTCATGCCACATTGCCCACTGCAGTTGTGCCTGTGCACATCATTTGTGGTGAGATCAGGCAGCATGGTGTGCTGCCAGGCTGAAAGCTGCAGAGTTGGACGCAGCCCTAAGTCATGGGAGAAGCCGGGAAGTGTGCACGGCAAGTAGGTGTTGGCCCCGAATGACGTGGAGGGTCGCTTGGTCCCAGGGACTGCTTTCAGAGAAGAACTGGAAGTCGGTGTCGTGCATTAACTCTTTCTGCTGCCCTTCCTGTGCTGCGTAAGGCCATTTTCTCAGCCACAGGACAAGGCCTGCCAACTTTACAGATTCAGGGCACATGGTGCCATTATCCGGTGGTCAGGACCCTGCCTGGGCTAGTGCTTGGTGAAACACCCTGTTAATCTGCTGTAGTACATTAGCCCAATGGCCCATCTGACCCAGTTTCCTGTTTCCAGCGGCAGCCAGTCCCGGATGCTTGAGAGGAAGCTGCAGAGCAATTAAGGACGGATCCAGGGGTTGCCATCTGGCCTGTGTGTTGTAAAACTGTCAGATCTTTTGCCAACTTTGCAAGATTTTAAAGTTTGTTTTGCTTGTTTATTAACAAATAGTCTTGATGGCCACCTTGTTAAAGTTGTTGGTTTTTGGGAACAAACGTTTCTCATTTGTGTCACTGCTCACTTACCGGATTGTTCCTTCTCAAATTCTGGCAGAATTTGAAGGGTGCTCTTACTTTGAGGATGCCCTGGAACAGCCCTCCCCAAGCCCTTCGCTTGCCTGAGAGTGTTCTGATTGTTCCTGGATCCAGTCGTCGTCTTGGCCTTCACAGCATCCTGCGTCCTGCACTGCTGACGGTGCCTTGTGTACTTCCGACTCTTTGTTTAAAGCTCACCCCCTTTTGTTCAATCAGATGTCCTCTAATTCTTATTTAATGTGTGAAAGAATAAGTTCTACACACACGGGCAGACACATGCTCCTTTGGTCTATTTACACAACCACTTTTTCTCATCTTTATTTGTTAAAGCAAACAGACTCTAATCATGTTTTTAATCACATGTATTGAAGAATATTATAGTTGTTACTACTCAAAGAACAAAAGAACTCATGAAAAGCCCTGCTCGATCAGGCCAAAGGACCGCCCAGCACTCCGTGGAAATACAGCACATTTCTACCTCACCTTCCTTCCTTTTGCAAGGAACCCAAAAGCAGTGCACAGCATTCTTCTCTCCATTTATCTTTGCAACAACAACCCTGTGAGGTAGGGTAAGTCTGAGACTCCATGATGCCCAAGTCATCCAGCGCACTTCATGGCTGAGCAGGGGCTAGAATGCTGATTTCCAGGCCTGCATCCAACAGGAGTGAGTGTGACAGAACCTTTTCGGTGGCAGCCCCTCTGCGCATGGTCAGGCTGGCCTGTTACTTCCCCTCGTCTCAGTGGGCAGCTTCGGCATTGGCATTCCACCGGCCTTTTCGTGCATTTTGAGTTTGCCGGATATGTTTTTATGCTGGTATTTAAAAATGTGCTCCAGCTTTAGTCAAACTGGAATTTTAATTGCTATAAATGACCTGGGCGGATGAGTGGGGAGGTGGAGGTTTAGAGGTTGTGCATATTTTTAAAATAAATAGATTAATTAAATAAATCTGTGCACCGGAGGGAGCAGAGACAGCGTGGCTTACCTGAGGCCTGCGGTGGGGCCTGAAGCGCGTCTTTCCCGGGCTCATGCTCGGCTTTGCTGCCTTGCTGCGCCTTCCGCATCTGATCCCCAGCAGAGCGGGGGCCGCGGGTGTCCAGCCGAGTGTCTCGCAACCAACCAGAGTAAGGAGAGGCTTCCCAGGCCTCGGCTTCGAGTGCCGGGCCTTGTTGCTATTCTCAGAGGCTCTTTGCATGGCCAAGGCTGCTGCCAGGCAAACATCCCGAGAACTGAAGCCTGCTTGTGCAAACACTGGAGAGATCAGCATCCGACGGAGGAGCCCCCCCAGCCCACTTCACCAGCTAGTGAGACGGCTGCTAGGTAACTGGCCGCAGCGGGCCATGGAATCTTTGACAGTGCTGTTGTCCAAGAGACCTTTAATAGAAGGTTTCGTTCTTCCTCCTTTCCCCCTCCTGCCCTAAAACAAATTTGGAAATTTTCACCCTGTGATTACACGGTGGATCTGGAGGATCGTACGTCCAGTGGAACATCTGGAGCAGGGCCTGATTGCAGAGCAGCGTGTTCATTGCCCGGATTGCGGCGTGGTTGCCCTCACCCTGTTCCTCTGGAACGGCGTCGGCACAGAGCTGTGGGCTTAGCTGCTTTCCGTGCCCTGTGGTGCAGGCTGCTCTTTTAAGAAACGGAAAAGTTTTCCAGGCAACCTGCGCAGAGGAGCAAAGCCAAGGATCCACAGATGGGATGCACGGAAATGAGGCTGCTTCACTGCATTTCCACTTTGTCCGAAGCGAGAGGAATGGTTAAAAATAGCAGAAGAACCCTGCTGCCTCTGACCGCCGTCCCGAGATATTTCCAGCAGTGGCTAGCCAGTGCTTCAGGGAAGCACGAGGCGGAGCCGATGGCCCTCCTGCCTAGTTCAGGCTTTGGAAGACCCTTGGGCAAGACTCCCCGGTGGGCTCCCTCTCTCAGGGTCTGCCTTTTGCCTCCAGCCGCTGATGTCTTCTGACTCCAGCAGGGAGCACACAGGCCGTGGTCCTTCCGCTCCTTGTTTTGGAGAAATGGGAGGTGCACGTACTGAGTGACCGCAACTGCCATTCTTGGAGGCCACCCCAGAGTTGCTATGTCCTCCTCCTCCTGAAGAAGACCTTGAAGACTCAGCGATCAGCTTTTCCAAAACTTGGGGGAGGGGTAGAGACATTGAAAGTGCTGCCTGCAGGTTCCCAGACCAACCAGGAAAGCGGAGATGTTTGTTTGATATTTGTTTGTTTATTAAATTTATCTTCTGCCAACTAGGCCCAAGGGCCCTCTAGGTGGGCCCTTTGTTTTGGAAGAGATGTGAGGGGTCCAGGAAGGGGCGCGGGGAGAGCCGAGTCCCCGAGACCAGGGACTGAGAGAGGCAGGAGAGCTGTGGAGATAGAGGGCAAAGTGACTGAAAGGGAAGGATGGGGGAAGAAGTTCCCACTTTGGCTTATGCACCCTTTACATGGGCAGGGGCTTATCTTTCAGTTGACTAAAGAGTTTTTACAGTCAGTTTGTCCTGTAGCTGTGAAGTGCCCTCAAGTTCTGCATTGCAAAGTGGCGGTCTGTTTGGGAGCCTTGGGTAAGAAGGGAAGGGCTGAGCTCAAGACAGTGAAAAAAAGGGAGGACCGGGAGACTTGGTTAATGGAACCTCGTGGGAGGGAGGGCCCTGGGCACTTGCCCATCCACGCCATCTCCAGCTGCCAGCCTGACAACTCCTTGCCATCTTGTGTGCAAGCCTTAGAAGAGTTGGCCGTTGCAACTCCTGCCATGGCTGCACTGGCTGACAGGCTACGAAAAAGCATTTCCTTTCCTACATTCTGCATCTACTGCTGATTGGAATTACATAAGGCGATCCTGAGGGTGAGTTTCGGACAAGGAGAGGAGCAGGCATTGGCCTGTTTCAAGTCTGAGGGGAAGCCGGGGGCAGGGGGAGGGGCTTAGCAGCCCTACCAAGTCCCAGAGGTTTGATTTTGGGAGCCCTGTCTCTGCTCCGGCCTCGTGTGCATGGTCTTGAGCTCTTTGGAAGAAAATGGGATATAAATTCATTCCCTTGCAGGAGTGGGGGCACAGCCCCATTATCGTTTGAGGTTTTCTCTGTACACTTTTCAGGGAAAGTGGAATTGTATGTGGTCTTCCAGGTGTGGGTGCACCATAGTTGCCTGCAAAAGTGCGTCACTTTCAATCCCTTTTCTTATAATCCCCACGCTTCGTTTGCCTTTTTCATCAGTGTGGGTCCATGAGTTGACACTTTCTTTGGGATATCCCAAGCACCCCCTAAGATCTTTCCCCTGAGTGGTGGTGATACGTGCCGTCAGGTTATCTCCAACTTTTGGCAACCCTAGAAATGAATGACCTCCAAGATGTTCTCTCCTTGACAGCTCTGCTCAGCTTCAGAAAACTCCGGCTGGGGCTTCCTTGATGGAATCAGTCCATCTTGTATTTGGCCACCTTCTATTTCTTCTTCCTTTGCGTTTCCCTAGCATGATTGTCTTCTCCAGTAACTCTTGCCTTCTCATGATATGTCCAAAGTAGGACTGCCTCAGTTTTGTCATTTTTGCTTCTAGGAAAGCTTCAGCTTGATTTGATTGAGGACGCCCTTGTTCATCTTAAAGCTGTCCTCCAGCAGCATGTTTTGACTTCATCAGTCTTCTTCCTGTCAACCTTCTTCACTGATCGACTTTCATTCCCAGACACAGGGATCAGGAATAAATCAATGTGTGTGAACCCGGCCTTGGTCTCCAGTGAAACGTCCTTGCATTTAATGGTCTTGTATAGTCCACTGCCACCCTTCCAGTTCAGCCAGCTCAAATCCCATCAGCCTTTGAATGAAGATAGGATTTTCCCCTCACTCAGCTCCATGTGCATGATGCTGAACTTTGCAAAAAGCTGCTTTTCTTGACTATTCCCCCAGTGTGCAGAGATTCCTCTGGAATTCTGCACAGTCTGCTTGGGATGTCATCATCCTGAATTAATTTGGTGTCATTTACAGTTACTGATGTGCAGTGGAAAATTTCCCAGTGCTTTTTTAATGGAAATTTTTCCATTTCATAAGGTGGTAAAAATGAATGTGTGCTCATTACAAATGCGGTATTAGGCTGCTTCGAAGTCATACTGAATGTTTTTCACATGCTTATCCCTAGCAAGAGTGAGGGAGAAGGGATCTATGTCGCTGAAATACATGCGTGAAATGAAAGTAGAAGATCGTGACAGGAAGAGGGTTCCAACAACTGTGATGGAGGGATGTGGTAGGATTGCGCTCCCTGCAGTCAACAGCTTTTGGAACCTTTGGTTGGTTGGTTGGTTGGTTTGTTTAAATTGAAACAGTGTGAGGAAAGTTTTTAACTTAAGTATTTAAGGCGCTTGCAAAGCTCAAGGAACCAGTCTTCAGGTTGGGTGTCAGGAAGTACTTCTTGATGGTTAGGACCCCAAGGGCATGGAATGGGCTTCCAAGGGAGGCAGTGGAGGCCCCATCAGTGAGAGTGTTCAAGGAAAGATTGGACAACCACATGTTGGGAATTACAGATGCAGAGCCGGCCGGAGCCAGGGGTCAGACTAGATGGCCCAGGTGGCCCCTTCTGACGTACTTTTTCTCCTATGTTTCTATTTTAGAATGAGTCAAATAAAAATCTACAGAGCCCCAGCTTTGACCGCAGAAGCAGGCCCAAAGCTGGGATTTGGCTTTGAAGCATCCATCCTCTTCCCTCGTAGCCTGCTCAGAAGCCCAGTCTCTGAGTCAGAGTTTTATGGGGATTCCGGGGGTCAGGAGCAGATGAGTACGGCTGCAGCATGATATACATTGTGCTGGGAGCCCCTTCGCCTCTCTTCCGTCCTCTCTGGGAAGAAGACGCTGATGATCCAAGTCAGCACTCTGCGTCTTTTGCAGGGTATGAGCCTGGAGGCAGCTTCTCTGTACCTTTACAGCCCTCGATAAGATGCCTCTAGTCTTCCAGTTTCAGAGGGTTACAGGCTGCCACATTGGGTGGTGGTGCTACTTTTCCCCCTTCAGGTGAAATATTTGTGCTGTCAGACTAAAAACAGACACTTCTTTTTAGCTTTGTCGTTTACTTAAAACAAGGGAAATAAACATGCTAAATGAGTCTCACCAGGGCGTCAGAAAATTTTCTGCTGCTCACTGAAAGAATTCCTCTGCAAATGAAGTGGGGGAAAGTCACATTGTTCCTCATGCTCCTGTCTAGCCCACTGTGCAGTTTGGACTTCAGACCATTTATGAATCCGTTCAGCAGCACCTGCCGTGGGACCCTATGTTCCCTTTTCTTGGAACTGGAGGCCAGTTTGTGGTCTTCCAGGTGTGTTTGGCCTGCAGTTCCCATCAGCCCTAGCCAAGATAACCAGTGGTGAAGGATCAAGGAAGCTGTAGGCTGAAATACTTGGAGGATTTGACAGCAGCTCACACAGGCCCCCTCAAGCAGGCACTGTGCTGGCAGCTGGCTACGATGCAGGCAGGTGTGGGCAACGCAGGTTGTTGCCAGCCTAGCTGCATCTCTTGCCGGCTGCATCACACTCTACTTTGTTTTGTCTGTGGTCAATTTGGGCAACCCCTCAGGCCTGGAAAGGACCACTGAGGAGGAGAAGCTGAGATTTTTGGCCCCTTCCGGTTGCACCAACGGCCCAGCGCTTCACCCCTTTTAACACAAGAGGAGGATCAGGGATGTAAGACTTGGAGGTGGCATCTCACTGGGGATGGAGGACCTGACATGATCCATGCAAGTTTTACAGGGCGCCTTGTGAGCAAAGAAGTCTCTTTGCAATGAACTAATAACATTCAAGCCAAAAACCCAGAAATAAAGTGTAGTCAGGGCAGGATTTGGATTAAGGAAATGGGATTAGTGGTATATTTTGTTGTGGCCCACAAAGTATGGCTGGACTTGCAAGACAGGGAGTAGCAGCATGCTCACAAATGCAAAAGAAAACTTTTATCATGCTCACTGCATTCCAGAAAGGACTTTGATGGCTGGTTTGCAGGGGATGCCGTATGAGGCAAGACTGAGGGAACTGGGTCTCTTCAGCTTGGAGAAGAGGAGACTCAGAGGGGACATGTTGGCAACATACAGGTGTGTGAGGGGCTGTCACATGGAGATGGGGAGAGGCCTGTTCTCCCCTGCAGAGGAAGGCAGGACGCGCTCCAATGGAGCAAAGCTCAGGGAGCCAAGGTTCAATTTGGATGCCAGGAAGCACTTCCTGACAGTCAGGACCCCGAGGGCGTGGAATGGGCTTCCACGGGAGGTCGTTGAGGCCCCTTCGGTGAGGGTGTTCAAAGACATGCTGGACATGCACATGGTGGGCATGTCGTGAGCGGAGCCGGCTGGTGCCGGAGGTCAGACTAGATGGCTCAGGAGGCCCCTTCTGACTCGCGCTGTTTCTATGTTTCTTCCTCAGGAGCCCTTTTGCTTTCTCCAAATGTGTTGCAAAGAATTTTTCCAACACTACTTCTGTCTCTGAGCATTTAAGAATCCATTGGAAGGATTCCCTTCTGCTGATGCTTGGTTTTGTTCCTGGCAATTCACCAGTGGCGGCCACCCTTCCTCAGACTGCTAAATGGGAAGTGATGCTATTCGGCTTGCGCTTCTCCCTGTCTACCACCGTTTACTCAGGTTGTCTCCCCGAATTGCGTAACCTGCAGCAAAAGGGGCTGCTTACTGAGCAGGTGTGGGGAATGCTGGGTGAGCTGCGCCTTGACTGCTGTGGGAGGATCTGGGGCCCAAAAGTTTATGATGACACCAGGTACTTGCTCCTAGCTTCTTGTGCCCCTACAACAGATCTCTTGCCTCTCCCAGTTGAGTAGATCCAGACAGGAAACCAGACACTGGGCTTCAGCAGGTCGTCAAAAGCGCCTTATGGGAGCCACAGTTTTTGTCTGTCCACCTTGATTTTGTCTGCACTGTCTGGCATTAGGCAGGAGTCTTCCATTGGACCTGCCACCTGACACTTTGAACTGGAGTGCCAAATGTTGAACGGTACGCTCCGCTTCTCCTCCAATTCCTTTCCCAGGCACACTTGCAAAGAAAAAAGAGTTAACTATCCAGTCCTCTTCTGCACGCTCGAGCCCCACGTCTAGCTCCTCCTGGAGCCCTTCCCTTCGCCATGTGGAAGTGCAGTCCCTGCTCTTTTGTCTGAGCTGGCAAACATTTCTCCTCTGCCCGTTCCAGTTAGCCGTTCTTTCCAGCGAACAGCACGCCGTTTGCAATGTGTGTCGCAGTCAGGCTGGCCTGATCCAGTGAGGGGGAGGGTATCCAGGAAACATTCCTGACATGTTTAACAACTTTGGGAAGTAAGCCGGATTTGCGGATCTCTTGATTCTGCAGCTGTATGGCTGTTTTTTTTGCCGAATAAGCAACCGGCAAGAGTACACTTTCGCTAAACTTTCTACTATGCTGCAGAGGCTAAATAGACACCTTTTGCTGGGAGGTAAATTTCAATCCTTGCCCAGCTGTAAACTTCATGTAAGTAGGCTTTAGATAGCTCTTGGGCTTTTGGGCTTGATTTTTCTTCTGTAAAATGGACACAGTCAAGAACAGAGTGGTCTTAGTAGCTGCCACATGGCTGTGGCACTCCCTCCCCTTCAGTAGCTATCAAACCATTTTGCTGCTTCCTCTCTTCCCTAATTTCTCTCCATGGACACGTGCTCCAGGAAAGCCTTTCCTTTCCCTTTCTGTCGTCCTCGTCAGTCAGTCAGACCTTCAGCAGCTCAGCTCCGGAAGCCTTGCTCTCCATCAGATATTACTTCCGCTGTTCTGTTTTCCTAAGCAGCTCTGTAGGTTCCTATAAAAGCATTTTTTCCACAAGGAATAGGTGAAGCCCTTCTGGATTTGTTCAGAAAAGCATTGGCATTGTAGGTTCCTGATCAAGTTGCATCTGATGGTTGCATCTGATGAAACTGTGTGATGAGAAAATTCCTTCCTCACCTACGTGGAGGGCATTCCAGGTTCCACCCCTCCAGCTGAGAGGATCAAGTAGCAAGGGATGGGAAAGTCCTCTGCTGACGGAGATCGTCAAGTTCTCCTGCCAGGCAAAGAGGGCCATGTAACACCAATGTTGCCATGAAGTGAAGTGCTCATGTCTGGAATACCCTAACCCTTTGACAAACCTACAGTGTGATCCCACTTAGAATATTCTCTCCTGGTTTGGTCACCCCACCAAAAAGGAGATACTGTAGAGTCAGGAAAAGTACAATTAGAATGATCTAGGGGCTGAAGCACCTCATCTTGGAGGAAAGGTTATAACATCCGGAATTGTTTAGCTTGGGAAGAAGGTGAGAAAGAGACATGATGCAGAATTATGTGGAGGAAGCTGATAGGGAGTCCTTTTTCTCCCCCTTGTAATCCTAGAATCCGTTGGCGTCATCCACTGCTTGGTGCCAGAGTTGGGCCAGATAAAAGGAAGCACCTCTTCACACAGCACATAGAGAAGCGATGGAGTTCACTGCCACAGGTTGTCAGAATGGCCAGCGCTTGGGTTAGCTTTTAAGGGAGGCTGGATGAATTCATGGAGGCTGCTAGTCCGGAGGGTTCAGGGCAAGAGGCAGCACTTCCCGGGGAACATGGGCAGAAGGTCGCAGCAGAGCTGCTCCCCAGCTTGGGTGTTCCTGGGCTAGGTGGACCCTGGGCCAGATCCAGAAGGCTCTTTTCCTAGGAACTCTTGCGTGTAGCTCTGCACAAGCCCTTTTCCTATGTGGAATCGCTTTCCCAGTAGACCTGGATGGCCAATCAAGCTGTATATTCATCTCCAACTGGAAAATATGACCAGTTTCCAATTGGAGTGTTTATCATTCTTCTATCTGAGGCAGCTCATAGATTATTTTCCAGTCATGCAGAGAACTTTTCTCCTTAGGAACATTTCTCAGGGAAGCACGTATGTCTCTTTCTCATAATATTAGCAGCTCACGAAATTCTTGTTAACCGTTGGTGAGGAGAGAGGGGTGCTGTGCGTCACCAAGATGCCCGAGGAGTTCCCCATGGCAGGAACGAGCTGTGCCCGTGCGGTAACCAAATATGTGAAGGCAGTGCTTTTGGGAACTATCTACTTACATGGGAGAAGCTCCGAGAGACCATTGGGTGGGACGAAGCCGGATTGCCATACAAGTCGGCCAATTAGCACTCTGCGCAGCCAGATGGGAGAGTGGAAAGGAAGCCAGTGTGGACAGCTGGTGTGTTGAATGATGACTTGGGAGAAACTCACTGGGTGGCTTTGGGCCAGTCCCTGACTTCCAGCCTCACCCACCTCACAGGGTTGTTGTGAAGATAAGACAGAAGAGGAAGTCATATATGCTGCCTTAGACTCCTTGGGGGAAAGGTGGGATATCAGTGAAACAGATAAATAAGTTTTAAAAATTATGGGGTGGCCAAAGGGGCCTATGCTCTAGGGCAGATGGCACGATTTAGCTAAACTTGGGAAGAATCCAGAGGGTTGGGTCTTTCAGATTTCATTAACAAAGAATGAAATACAGTACCTGCTCTAATTAAATCCAGTGTCCAGTAAGTAGTCGTCCACTTGTACAGTTTGACATCCACCTCCCGTTCCCATGGTAACTCCTGCCCCCCCCGCAAGAAATCTGCATCAAGGGGCTCCCCAGATCCTCCAGAACAGATTTCAAGGGTGTTTCGGTGGCTGTAGGGAAGGTGGAGGGATTGCCTCGCCCTCCGCCCCGCTGACGGAGGCGGTTCCGTCAGCAGAACTTGGGCTTCCATCCATGGTGTTCACAAGGCGCGTCCCAATTGCCACAAAGAAAATGAGAGTGTTGCTCCGCTACTTTAGCCTAATTTCCCCTGCTGACAAGTAAATTACCACCGATTTAATTGGCGGCAGAGTCTCAGAATGCAGGATACCCTGTGATGAAGTGCTTTCTCATTTAGCAGAGCTGATCTCGGGCAGCTCCCTCTCCTCTACTGAAGTCCGTTACTTTCTGGATCATAAAAACTGTCTCCTCTGTCTCTTAGGAGCTTCTTTGATGCTTTGTCTGGCTGCGCTAGTTACCCAACAGATGCCTGAATGGATGGTTATTTAGATGTAAATCATAGGTCACCACCCCAGACAGAAAACAAACAAAAACTCGCCCTTGTATTTACAGTGATTACCACTAAACTCTTCCTAGGGAAGCCAGCCATGGACCATGAAGGTGCAGGGTAAATGCAGCAGGATGCTCCTATATTAGCTGCAAACAGCAAAATTAGCCACCGTTTTAGTTACTTGCGTATTTTTCTTGCCCCCAATGAAGAACATAACCTGTGGATAACGGTTGCGCCAGCCCAGGATACTTTTCTCCCTGAGGCACAGGACAAGATGTTCCCAGCCCCATTCCATGTACAGATCCCAGCCAGACCGGCAGGTGAATCTTCCTTCAGCACCAGCGATGGGGCACCTGAAGGCAGTGGACTAGCTTAGGGGGCACAGCACAAGCCAGGTGGCACACCTCCCTTCTGCTCTCCATGTCCCTTGGCACCTGCCGCCTGAGGCCGCTTCCTCGCTCTTCCTAATGGCAGGACTGGCCTTGATAACTCTGGAAATAACATCTGGTTGGCCTGCTTCATTTGTGGTCAATTAATTGCCTTTCCAATCATGAGTCCCATTTGCTGTAACTCCATTACGCCCGAAGGAGTCAATATGGGGCACTGACAAGCAGGGGCGTAAGTTTGCTTAATTTATGCAGGTTGCCAGTTTATTAAGCACACAGAACTTTTTTTAATTTTTCAAACAGCGTAATACGGCAATGGTTATCTTCTGTGGTATTGGCCTTGGTATCGGCAATCGCTGCATTGAAATTTTCTAGCTGTTCTCTTTATTTATTAGATTTATATCCAACCTTTCCCCTTTTTTAAAGAACCCAAAATGCCTTACATCATTCCTCCTCTCACGCTTATCCCCACAACAACAACCCTGTGAGGAAGGCTGGGCTGAGAGTCTGTGGCTGTCCCAAAGTCACCCAATTGGCTCCATGGCCATGTGGGGTTAGTATCACCTGAGCCCCAGTCCCATGCTTGCAACCAACAGACCACACTGCTCTTGAAACCGTACCTCCCCAGTTCCTTCAGTGCCTTTGTAAACATTTTTGTTGCATCTTCTCATTCATTTCACAGTTCCTCTTCTGCCCTTTTTCAACACAGAACCAAAGCTTTCTGGGCAGTTTGCAAAAATGTCAAAATACTAATCTTTAAAAAGCTAATATAACAACATTTAAAAATTGTTCAGAACAGCTAAAGCATTTAAAATGAGTTTTTAATATATATATATTGAATTTAGTCCTTGTTCAGTTTCTGTACATTTTAGTGGCCTTTCATATTCTAACCAAATTATATTTTTTAATAATACCAACATGTTTTCAAAAATTGAAGCAACATCTGAATAAAAAATAAAACACAGAAACTGAAATAAAATAAGGTCTTAAAGTTTCCTTACATGATCTTTCACAGGATCCACTACAGTGAAGACGCTTGTACCCCCTTCTGTTTTACATACGGGAAAATGTATTGTTATGGTTAGTATGCACAGGCGTCAACCAAGGCAGTCCAGAGCTCCATAAATGGTGCCATTTGCACATGTGTTGGGGGTGTCATTTAGGTGCACGAGTGCCCCAAAATTTCAGGCAA
Organism: Varanus salvator macromaculatus; assembly: GCA_023646645.1. NCBI lineage: Eukaryota > Metazoa > Chordata > Lepidosauria > Squamata > Varanidae > Varanus > Varanus salvator. Next base: position 22,622,685 of record JAIXND010000621.1, on the reverse strand, counting down.
CATGTTCTGGTAAATCTGTGACATCCTCGGAACAGCTGCAAGTGTTTTTTCATTATCTTGCCAATCCAGGCTGCATCATCTGGATCAGAGGGTATTTGTCTGCAGGTAGGCCAGGCCTTCTTCTAAAACCCAGCTTAGTATCCCCTGCTCTTCTTTTTATACAGTCCTCTTTGGTCCACCCAGTTATGGCCTCCTGGGATTTTTCCAGGTCTACAGGTTGCTTCTGTAATCCCTGTTTGAGGCAGGATCATGCCTTCACCGGAGAAGAACGCTTCCAGTTGCTCTTCAGAGCATCTCCAGGTTTGAGCTGCTGGGCAGCTCGCAAGCTGCTAGAAGTGGTTGTGATTTGCCAAAGCAAACCTTTCTGAGTGATGGAGACGGATTTTTTATTTGTGGGTGCTCAGTGAGCAGACTGAGGGATGTGAAGGGCACCGAGAGCGAAGGAAGGAATGACTTTGATGTTTACTAAAGAGTGCCGCCGTCTCGTTCCCATTTGGGGACTGGTGCTCCAGAGACTGGCCTGTGTCATAATAAAAGTCTTGTTTGTACAAAGTGCAGTCCTGGGATTACATCATCATTCCAAGAATATTAAAAGAAGTTGAAACGTCAGCTGAGGATTAAGCTATCTTCCAACTGTCGGAAAAAATCAGTCAAATCTAGGTTTCCTATGGTTCAGGGAGAATTCTCAACGGTTCTGACAGAGCAGCATCTTGATGACTCATTAGCAGAAATACTTACATTTCTGCAACTCCCTCCAGCCATGAAGAGACTGCAGAGCGCAGAGAGAAATAGGCACCCCTTCTTTTATGTCTGATGCACAAGGAATACACAATTTCTGTTAAGTCCAATGGCCAAGTTGCTTCCTTAATGCTTGGAGGCATGTCCCACGAGAGAATTCTTGATATCTTCGGGACAGAATGTTCTTCAGAACACAGAATGTACTGTTGGTTCCTTGGTGTGTTTGTTGGTTTGCTCATAGAGGGTCAGTTGTCTTTTTCTTTCCATTTACAGATCATGCACTTTAAATACAGCAAAGCCCCCACACAACAAAAATGAAGCAAGAAACACCCACAGTAAAACATCTGGCATGGACAGTAATAAAATGTAATCAGAGTTCTAGGTGCAGACTAGAAGAGTCTAATAGAGCAGTCTGGGGAAGGCCAGATGAAACATACATCTCCAGCTCTTGAAGCTTGCAGTGATGGGGCCAGGCAGACCCCCTGTAGAGTCCCATTCTGGAGGTGTGGGCAACTGCAGAAAAGGTGACCCAGCAAGATCTTTCTGAACTTAAGGTGTTCGGAAACTGACATGGGTGAAGATGTTCCTTCAGGTAATTTGATCCCTACCAAAAAATAGCAAGGAAGAATGCATTTTCCATTTAGAATTTGGTAGCTCTGTTGCCCCCCCCCCCCCATTGCAAGTGATGGGGTTGAAACACACTGGGAACCAAACTGGTCCCTGTGAACAGGCTGGGTTCTGTTCCTCCTCTGTTTCCCATTCTAACAGAACAAAGCTCCCAGGTGCGTAAGCAGAAAATGACCTTCCTCCGCCTTTAACCTTGCCGTTCGTCCAAATTCCCTCTTACAGGTTGCGTGAGAGTTTTGGCCTGTCGTTTTAACTCGTCAGCCTATCTTGCTGCTCCCCCAAGTGCACTTTGAGAAAAATCTGCTTTTGTTTCATTGTTAATAAGTGGAGTCGGCTGGTGGAGGCAATTAGAGGCAAAGCTGCTCCCTCTGATTCCTAGCTGGTTTGCTAAAAGTTTTGGGCCAGAGCGTATTGTGTAGTCGATGGAGTTGGAGGGCAGTCAGTAATCTCAAAAGTGCTTTTTATTTTTCCAGGGAGGAAAGTATTAACCGTCTGGTGCTACTTGATGACATTAGCAGGTCATCTGTAATTTGCATCTAATTTAATCAGAAAGAGAACCCCATTGATGCAATCTGGATTGCTGTCACAACTTGGCATTGGACCTCCCTCCCCGAGCTTGCCTGCCCCCTCCCCTCCCCCTCCTTCTGTCACCATCTTACGCTGGGTTGCCAATTTCTGATCCAAAGGCAGCTCCATTCAGTAATTGCCTGGCAGCCATGGGAGCTGTTTCGGCATTGGGAGATGGTTTCCAGCCAAGCTTCAAGCACCAGCTCTTTGGATTCTTAAATGGGGAAAGCAGCTCAGCTTAGAAGCCTTTGTGTGATTGTTTGTGATGCTTCTTTACAAAAGACAATGGCAGTGAAAATACTAGTACTAATTAAGAATGAAATCGAATCTGAGGCATGCCCTTTGCATATTGTGGCTTTGAACTTGGTATGAAATGAAGTCGGCCTTTGACTCTGTGGCAATGAATGTGTGTGGAGTAACCCTAAGTATTTTATATGTAGGAAAATATGCTTCAAGGCTCCTGAACAGCCACGTGCAGACTTCAGCCAAGGCAGCCCAGAGATCGATAAACCGTGCCTGTTGTGTGTGTGGATGGGCGTTTAGGAACAGGAGTGGCCCAGATTCAAACTCCATGTGTTGGTTAAGGTCTTTGGTGAGCCAAGTGTATTTGCGAATTTCTCCCACAGTTGCCCTTGGGCTACAGGACATTTTGCTTGCAGGTATGCAAGGCCTTCTTTTCTGCTTCCGGGATTGAGGGCAGTGGGGGAAGGTCACGGGCTGCCTTCTCAAGGGTCCTGTGGTTGACATCGTCCATCACTCCTGCATTGCTTGAGGGGTCTTTCGCTCCCACCTGTCCTGCAGCCGGAACATACGGTCCTAGCATCATTTCTTGGCAGAAGCCTTAATGTGTGTGCTGTCAACACCTTTATGAAACGGCCTCGTCCTTCGAAGCCCTTGTTAGAATTACTGAGACTTGGTCTCTGGCTGATGGAAGAAAGGTGTGCTTGCACAGAAAGGGGGAAATTAGCAACAACTTGTCAAACTGCACAGCCTTCAGGCAGTGCTGAAAATAGGGTACCAGCTGGCTAGTCTTTCTTCTCGGCTGTTAAACCCTAAACCATTATGACATTCATGGAGTGGCACGTTATGACCAGGTATCAGAGGGACAAGGTGAGCCACGGACACAACACGGCCTGGCTGCTGCTTCTCCGTAAAACCGCTAATCAACCTACTGTCGCTTCTGCTGGTCAGCCGCTTTCCTATGCCCCGTTTCCCCCTTTCCATCTGCTCCTTCAGGCGCCTTTGTGATTTGATGGCTGCGCCGAAAGACCTTGGCTGCTACCTCTGAAAAGCCATGAAATGGTCAGCCGTTAAGATGCTCTAAATCACGTTTGCTGCCGCAGATTTCACTGCAAAATCAACGTGAAGGAAACGTGGGCTTGCCAAAGCTGGGCTGTGGGAGAACTTGTGGGGGGAAAGTTGCAACTAAAACAGAAACCTTTCCTGTGGGCCCGTGACCCCTGGCTGCCAGTGGCATCGCCAGGATTTGCCCCAGAGATTCTATGGGTATTGTGCAGATCAAGCACCCCCCCTCCGATCTTCCACTATAAACTCCCACAACCATATCCATATTTCGAATATGGGGTCAGGATCATATCTTTCTCAAGATTGTGTTAGTCTTTAGCAAGACCAATAGTCTGGACTTGATACTTACTTCCATGCTAAGGCTTGGGAGAAGCTTCCTTGGAAAAGATCCAGAATGGCCCAGGAGAAGAGCTCCAGGTGGGTGAGGTCAGTTTCCCTAAAAAGCCCAGTGCCAGCTCCATTGAATAACAAAGGAGCTGAACCCCAAAGGAAGACATCCCGGGATAGCTGACCCTTTTTTCTCTTCCCTGCACTGATGGTCTTTGCCTTTCCAGTCTGCTTCATGAGGGGAAAGGATTCTGGGAACTAACTTCTTGCTTTGGGAGAAGGCCTGTAATCTAGATTTTATGGTCGGGCCCCCGAAGAAGGACCTTCGACCCAGATCTTAGGAGGTGGGCAGGCACAGAGGGAAGCAGGGAGAACTGACGCGATGGATTTGGATGCCAAAGGAAAGGTTCGGGGTTTCAGCACCACTCTCGCTGACTCTCTCCTCACTGACTCTCTCTCTCACACACACCCTTCCCTCCGTCTGCTTCTCAGACATCACCTGCTCCCAGTTTGGCAGGTGAGCCTGAGCTTACAAGAGCAAGCAAGCTACAGTGCACCCTGAGTTTTACAAAACCAGACAGCAAAGATGTAAGTCGTCTACCTTCCCTGTTCACTCTTCTTCATTTTCCACATGCAGAATTGAGCAGAAAAGGAGAGGTATGATGCGTATATGCACAGAAACAGAGAAACAGAGCGAGTCAGAAGAGGCTCCTGGGCCATCTAGTCTGACCCCCGGCTCTAGCCAGCTCCGCTCACATAGAAACATGTGCATGCACAACTGGGCAGAAATGGACAGGCTGACCTTGTCTCTGAAGGAGCAGAGGATACATATTTCTATCAAACTTGGGGCTCTTTTGATTATTGGCTAGAGAAACGGGACTATGCGTAGATTTGAATATGGTGATGGACTGTTAAAAAAAAAAAGAGTAGGGGGCCGACCCAGTGTGTCCAATGTCTTTGATGATTGATGCTTTAGTCTTAGTTTGTAGAAAAATAATAATAAGAAGAAACAAATGCATGTACCCAGGTCTCCTCCAGCAGGGAGAATGGTTGACTGCGAGGAATCCCTGCCAAGGAGCTGGACTTCCCAAAGCATAGGGTCTCCCCAGGACAGGAAGCTCCCCTGGCTCAGAGGCAAGTGCTGAGAAAGGACTGGGAGTTGGCGTGGCGGGTGTGGAATCTGGGCCTGCTGTGAACAGAGGGCCCGCTTGCTTTCCCCATCTTTAAGATCACTTAGATTGCCCGATGCTGAAGACAAGCTGTTCCCGATAGCACCTGTCGCTCAAATGGATCCCTCTGTTAGGATCCCTTCCAAGAAATGTGCTGTTGTCATTGCAAAAAAGACTTTCCAAACCCACCTGGTTCAAGTGGCTTTTTATTCGTGTGATTTATCAGCACTTCTGCTGTTCTGTTGAAGCTTTGTCACTGGTTCTGCTAATGTTTTATGCACCGGTTATTTTAAACTATTGGGGCACACGAAGGCTCCACTCGCAGGAATTTGGCTCTGAACTACATGCGGGAGAAGAATCCTGCCAAGCCGTCGCGCATGGTGCTGGTTGTGCTGAGCCCTTGTGCAACCTGTTGTGCAAATGATCGTGCAATGACTTGCGCAGCCATTTGCACAAGCACAGTGGGCAACCACTTGTGGGGTGGAATAAATCAGCAGAGCTTTGCTCATGATGTTTTGGGAACAACTTCATCGGCACCTGCCCATTGTTCTTGCTTTTGACAATTTTGAAATAGAATTGCATGGTGTTAGGACTGCGTGAAGAATTGCATGAAGGAAGCGTATAAATATTCAGATCAGTAAGTGAGCAATAGCCCAATCCCCATCACTGACTGGGGGGACCACTGCACAGACAGGGCCTCACCTGCAGCCCTGGAAGTGCCTTCTGAGCTGGGAGAGGGGACTCTGGGCATGTGCCCCCTCCGCCTTGCAGCTGGGCCAGTCCTTTCCAAGTTGTGGTTCTTCTTCGGAGCTGGTGCAGGGAGAGAAGACATGAAGCTCTGCCACCCTTTGAGGGGATACCTCAGCCTCTCCTTCTCGTGAGGAAGACAAAGGGTGGCCAGAATGGTCTGTCTAAATGTTCTGGACGGCAACGGGAATGCGGAAGCGACTTTGCCTTTCCCCTCCTCCTGTGTTCCGCTGGATGCCTGTAACCTTCCAGGTTTGGAAGCAATGGGCAGCCACCCTGGATGGTGTCCTAGATCAGCATTCCCCAAGCTGGTGGCCTTCAAAGGCGTTTGCACTGCAACTCCCAGAATCCCCATCTAGCAGGGCCATTGACTGGGCATTCTGGGTATTGTGGTCCAAACGTGTCTGGAAGGCACAAGGTTGGGGAAGGCTGCCCTAGATAAATACAGTCAGTATAGGCTACTAGGAGAGAAGCACTTGGGGACAGTTAGAAGCCCCAGTAAAATCGCCTTGCAGGGCTGAAGGCCACTTCTCTCACTGGAGGACAGCTGTGCAGCCGTCGCTCCTGGATTCTTTAACCTGGAGCCCTGCCCTGAGCAGGGGATGGGCCTGATGGCCTTCTCGCCCCTTCCCACTCGACTGTTCTCTGATTCCGTGTTGAGATCCCAGACTGGGTTGGAAATCATTTGCATGAAACCACTTCCAGGAAAATCCAGTGGCGTCAGGGGATTCCGCACTGCTAAAAATCGGCCATTCCATGAATCCATTAATGCATTGGACTGACACCCCCTGCCTCTGCCCCCTCCGCCGGCCACACCCTCTTCATGTGGCTTCCTAACCAATTAAGAGCACAATCCCATGCATGTTTAGACAAGAACTTTCAGTTCCCGGTGTTCCCCAGGAAACCACCGCAGCTCTTGTGGGACGTTTCTCCATCTAATTATGCATAAGATCGCACTTTAAGACTTTAATGTATGATGGGTTGGTGTTATACTCAGGCTTTGTGAGAATGGGACATCAGGAGAACTGGCCTTCTGCTTGTTCGTTTGTGTTTTTTGTCATTTCTTATACAGTTTGGCTGGCTCACTTGAGCGGTCTGCAGTGCCCGTCACCTGTGGCTCAGTTTGTTTCTTCCAGATGTTGGGGGGACTCTGGTCAGGATGATGAAGTCTCATCTGTGGGAATGAGGGTCTGATAGCTGGGTAACCTCACTTAGGGGACTAGTAACTTGGTGAGCTCCCACCCTGAGCCATGCAAGTGGTCCATCCAACCCAGTATTGCCAACACAGACTGGCAGCAGCTGCCCAAGATTTCATGTAGGAGCTTTTCCAGCCCTATGTGCAGGTGCCGCTAGGGACTGAACTGGGATGTTTTGCATGCAGAACAGGTGCTTAACTTCTGAGATGTCAGCCTTGCTTAGAGGAAGAACCCTAGGGACCAAGAGGCCGTTTAAAGTACAGCATTTTGATTTTATTATCTGCTGAGATAGTACAACTGAATTGATTAGGCTGAATACTACTTTTCAGCCAGAGTTCTCAGAGCAACTGCTCACTTAGCTGCCCAACAGGAATTCAAAAAATTCCACGCTTCTGTTCTAAGCCTTATACTTACCCTTAAATATTAAGGGAGCTCCTTCATGGATCACTGCCTTGTCGTGGCGAAGGGGCTTGTGTAGCGCAATGAAGCTATGAGCTACGCTCTGCAAGACGGACAGGTCATAGCAGAGAGCTCTGACAAAACGTGATCCACTGGAGAAGGAAATGGCAACCCACTCCAGTATCTTTGCCATGAAAACCCCATGGACAGTACCAAAAGGCAAAAAGATATGATGCCGGAAGATGAGCCCCTCAGTTCGGAAGGTGTCCAATATGCTACTGGGGAAGAGCGGAGGGTTAGTACTAGTAGCGCCAGAAAGAATGAAGCGACTGGGTCAAAGCCGAAAGGACACTCAGTTGCCAATGTATCTGGTGGTGAAAGGAGAGTCCGATGCTGCAAAGATCTATACTCCATAGGAAGCTGGAATGTCAGATCCATGAATCAAGGCAAGCTGGATGTGGTCAAACAAGAGATGACAGGACTGAACATCGACATCTTAGGAATCAGTGAACTAAAATGGACAGGCATGGGTGAATTTAGTTCAGATGACCATCAGGTATACTACTGCGGGCAAGAATCCCTCAGAAGAAATGGAGTAGCCTTCATAGTCAATAAAAGAGTAGGAAAAGCAGTACTGGGATACAATCTCCAAAATGACAGAATGATCTCAGTTCTTGTACAACGTTGTACAAGAGGCAGCAACTAAAATCATCCCAAAGAAAAAGAAATGCAAGAAAGCAAAATGGCTGTCTGAGGAAGCTTTACAAATAGCTGAGGAAAGAAGGGAAGCGAAAGGCAAGGGAGAAAGAGAAAGATACAAACAATTGAATGCAGAATTCCAGAGAATAGCTAGAAGAGATAAGAATGCCTTCTTAAATGAACAGTGCAAAGAAATAGAAGAAAACAATAGAATAGGGAGGACCAGAGATCTCTTCAAGAAAATTGGAGATATGAAGGGAACATTTCATGCAAAGATGGGCATGATAAAGGACCAAAATGGCAGGGACCTAACAGAGGCAGAAGAGATTAAGAAGAGGTGGCAAGATTACACAGAAGAACTATACAAGAAAGAGCTTAACGTCCCTGATAACCACGATGGGGTGATCACTGACCTGGAGCCAGACATCCTGGAATGTGAAGTCAAATGGACCTTAGGAAGTCTGAGCAACAATAAAGCTAGTGGAGGTGACAGTATTCCAGCTGAGCTATTCAAAATCCTGAAAGATGATGCAGTTAAAGTGCTACACTCAATATGCCAGCAAATTTGGAAAACTCAACAGTGGCCACAGGATTGGAAAAGGTCAGTTTACATTCCGATCCCAAAGAAGGGCAATCCCAAAGGATGTTCAAACTACCGCACCATTGCACTCATTTCACATGCTAGCAAAGTGATGCTCAAAATCCTACAAGCTAGGCTCCAGCAATATGTGGACCGAGAACTACCAGAAGTACAGGCAGGGTTTCAAGAGGGAGAGGAACTAGAGATCAAATTGCCAACATACGCTGGATCATGGAGAAAGCCAGGGAGTTCCAGAAAAAGATCTACTTCTGCTTCATTGACTACGCTAAAGCCTTTGATTGTGTGGATCACAACAAATTGTGGCAAGTTCTTAAAGAGATGGGAGTACCAGACCATCTTATTTGTCTCTTGAGAAACCTATATGCAGGTCAAGAAGCAACAGTGAGAACTGGACACGGAACCACTGATTGGTTCAAATTGAGAAAGGAGTTCGGCAAGGCTGTATACTGTCACCCTGCCTATTTAACTTATATGCAGAGCACATCATGAGAAAGGCAGGGCTAGATGAATCACCAGTTGGAATCAAGATTGCTGGGAGAAATATCAACAACCTCAGATATGCAGATGAAACCACTCTCATGGCAGAAAGTGAAAAGGAACTAAAGAGCCTCTTGATGCGGGTGAAGGAGGAGAGCACAAAAGTTGGCTTGAAACACAACATTAAGAAAACTAAGATCATGGCATCCGGTCCTCTCACTTCCTGGCAAATAGAAGGGCAAGAAATGGAGGTAGTGACAGATTTTATTTTCCTGGGCTCCAAGATCACCACAGACAGGGACTGCAGCCAAGAAATTAAAAGACGCTTGCTCCTGGGGAGGAAAGCTGTGGCAAATCTAGACAGCATACTAAAATCAGAGACGTCATCCTGCCAACAAAAGTGCGTATAGTCAAGGCTATGGTTTTCCCAGTTGCAATGTATGGCTGTGAAAGCTGGACCATAAGGAAGGCTGAACGCAAAAGGATTGAGGCCTTTGAATTGTGGTGCTGGAGAAGACTCCTGCGAGTCCCTTGGATCGCAAGGCGATCAAACCGGTCAGTCCTAGAGGAGATCAACCCTGATTGCTCTTTAGAAGGCCAGATAGTGAAGATGAAACTCAAATACTTTGGCCACCTAATGAGAAGGAAGGACTCCCTGGAGAAGAGCCTAATGCTGGGAACAATTGATGGCAAAAGAAGAAGGGGACGGCAGAGGATGAGGTGGCTGGATGGAGTCACAGAGGCAGTTGGTGTGAGCTTAAGTGGACTCCAGGAGATGGTGGAGGACAGGAAGGCCTGGAGGAATGTTGTCCATGGGATCACGATGGGTCAGACACGACTTCGCGATTAACAACAACAACAACAACATTAAGGGAGCAATCCTATGCTTGTTTAGACAGAGAAAAATCCTAGAGCACTCCATATGTCCCGTCCCGCATGACTCACTCAGGCATACTGGGAATGGCAGGGCTTTTTCTGTGTAAACACACATAGAATTGTGCCTAAATTGGTCAAAAGAAATGGATTTATCCCTGTAGAAAAGGCAAGCATCGAAAGAAAAGGGTTTTTCCCCCCGAATTGGCCAATTTGCAGGCACTCTGATGAAAAAGAAGCAAACAGGGTAACCATCAACAGGCTCATGAAGTTTCTAGATTTTATAGCAGTAAAATTTTAAATTTGACATTTTAAAAAGATACATATTTGATATTTTTTAAAATAAAGTTTACACACATGCATACACAGATTTTTAACATGGGAACTTTCAGTATAAAATGCAGTCACAAATACAGTCCCACTTCAAGACCAAGCAGGAATAAAGCCAAATCTCATTATGGATTAATAGAAAACAACAAAGTAAACAGAAGCAAAATCAAAGCAAGAACAAGGATGTGATGGGCTAGTTGCTCAATTTTGGTGTCTTTTTTAACAAGCAGAAATTGTTGCTTATCCAAATTCTGACGTGTAAACAAGGCAACTATACACACTGAAATCTGAACTGAACATGCATCTTGCCGTCATTTCTGTACTATCCTCCAATTGAAGAAATCAGGTCCCTGTGCTAGCGTTCGGAGTTTTAAAAAGAAAGATGCAAGGTGTCAGTCCCGAAAATATTGATGGATGGCACCGGTGTCCTAGTCAGTGTAGCCGACGAGGTTATCTGCTGGCCAAAGTTCACTTCTTCCTGTTGATGTCAGTAAAACTCCAGCAAAATTACACCATATGAGGTTTTGGCTTTTGAGATATTTTCCCCCATGGCATTTACATATCATTTTGGCTGAACCCACGCTTCAATTTTCTGAGTAAAACCAATTTCTTAGAACAACATCTAGTTTGCATTATAACCGTTCCCTCTGGCAGCCAGTTTGGCAAATATTTTTCTCTTCTGTAAATCTCCATCTTTATTTTCCATTTTAAATGTGCCCTGGGTCACCTCCAAGCTTTGGCTGCCACTGCGCTTCTTCTGTAGACCAAAAGAGACTGTGGACTCTCAGCTGTTCCACTGCTGACTGCACATTTGCACCCTGAAGATCTTGGGCAGTGACCAAGATATTGAGCTGCAGGCGCTGCAGCGAGCGACCCTTCGCATTGCCACCTGCTCCAGCTCCATCCTCCTCCTCCGCACCGTGGCTACCGCTTGCTTGTGGGATGGGCAGAGCGCTACCGAGTGGATATTGGAAGGGCAAGAGACGCCACAGCTTATCCGCCCCAAGGGTGAGTCCTGGCACCTCTTGCCCCTGCTGCTCACCACCAGCATCATCTGGGTTGCAGATGAGCAAGCAGCTTGCAGGGGTGAGGAAGGAGAGGCGTAGGTCTGGAGAAACCTTAGCGGGGGCCCTGGATGGACCCTTAGCAGATGCCAGCCATCTCTACTGCATGCCAGGCCTGCTATCTTTCTCATCAGAAACTTCTTGGAGCTTTCCAGTTCCCAGCACAATCGTTAGCAAAGAAACATTTAACTCCCGGCCCTAAAAAGAATTAGCAAGCACTCTTGAAAGGTGTGGTTTTGTGTTGCAGCAGATACTTTTATTGTACACCCACACAATCACCCAAGAAGGAATTTCAGAGCTGTGAATTTCACCTCAGTTTAGAAGGGCTTGTCAAAAGAAGGCGGGCGGGGGGGGGGGGGGAGTTACAAGTTAAGAAATAGGCACAAAAGAAAGACATTCATTCACTGTGACAAACTCACGTGGGTTTGTCAAAAAACAGCAGTGCTCAGGAATCCGTCTTTGGGAACTAGGAATACTGTGGATGCTTGCAGAAAAGGTGCTTTTTGTGCAATCTCTTGGCCTCATTAATGGGATTTTGCAAGGCATCCGTGCATGGCCAACCCTTCCGTTAGGAGGATAAGGCATGGCAGATTCTGGGGGACACCATCGGAAGCCCACCAAGCCACTTCTTCTGAGCCCCCTGGAGCACTCCCCTGTTTGGAGGATAGAAATGCATGTGTGGCCTTCACCCTGTGGCCTGCCCTCCAGCCTGGCAAAGAACGCAGACCATCAAGCACGTTGCCAGAGTTAATGCCAGTTTCAGCTGTCGGCCCGGTCAGCTTCTCTGTGTGGCATGGAAGTGGGGGAATTTGTCTCGGGCGGCAGAATGTCTGGCAATCATCCAGTCCCGTGATGAGAGCCGCTGCCGTGTGTAACCCTTCCAGGTTTTTCCGTTGCGCTTTTGCCTGTTTTAGCTCTCCAGAAAGAAAATCCAAACGAAGAGAGGGCAGGGCTAGCTGGTTAGTGAGGTCAGGAGCCATCCATCTGGATGCACCCTTGGTTTCTGCTAGGTCTTTCTGATAAAAGGAGCATGGCGCTTGCGTTCCATCAGACGGACAAATGCATGGAGGAGAAAGCTGTGGGTGGCCCGATGGCCATACGCGGCCTCCAGGAGCAGGAGCAGCAGGTCACGAGCACCAGTTGGAAATGGACAGGGAGACAGGGGAACGTTGCTCCCTTGCCTGGCTTGTGGCTGCCCCGTGGGCAGCTGCTTGCGTGCAGCCAGGATGGTGGCTTGGATGGAACCTGGTCTCTTCTAGGGTGGGTCTTGACGTTGTCTTCGGGGCAAGGTTGCTCCACCTTTGGGGTGAAGGCTGGAGGGCCACTTCGGCCCGAGGAGGGATCCTTTGAGAACAAGGCCCTCCCTTCGCAGGCGAAAGGGCTTCTTGGAAGCGTGGCCCACCTTTGCACTGGACAGCTGCCAGGGAGGCTGGCAAGAACCGCGATGAAGCCCTGGGCGGGGAATCTTGGGCTGCATCGACCTTCACTTTCAGGCTGGAGCAGTGTAGTTCTGCCAGCTCCTATGGAGGCGTTGTGTTCTCCGGATCCTGCCTTTTGGGATGGAATGTCCCTTGGATCCCTGTCCGATTCTGTTTAATTTATGTAAGGTTTATATTTATGTGCCACCGTTTTCCTGCAAGGAAAGGGCGACATACTCCCCAGTCCTCTCCATGTTGTCCTCACAACAGCCCTGCGAGGTAAGTGAGGCAGGCGGCCAGTGGCTGGCCCAAAGTGGGGATTAGAACCCAGATCTTCTGAGTCCGATCACCTGCCATGCTGGATCTGGGCTTTATGGACTGTGTCTTCAGCAGCTTTCCCATGCTTTGATGTTGGCTTTGCCTCAGACATTGCTTGGCAGTCCTGACAATACTGTGGTTTGACCATGACCTGTATTTTGACCACTCCTGCCTTAACCTGCTTCCACACCGGACTGAAACATTTCTGCTTGGCTGTTTGCCTCCATAATTCACTTGCCTACTGGATTTGCCCTGTGTTTGCATAGCAGAGAATCTGATCCAGCAAGAGAAAGACACCTTTGCAGCTTGTTGCATGACGTGAACTTGGACACTTTGGGTTGTGATAGGGTTTGAGTTAATCAACTCAAAATTAACCCACGAACAAATCAGTGAGTAGGTTTATAATAGGTTAACTTGGGTTTGTGTGAGTTCTGGTGTGTGTCTGGGTTCTGATGTAACATAGTGACCGCCATTAGAGGGTGTTTGTGGAAACTGAAACAGCATTCATATGGCACACAACCTGGTAAATAGCAGGCTAAATAATTAACCCACGGTTTGCTACCATGACATGCAAACAGGATCCTTCTGCCTTTTCCTCCTTATTGGCTTTCTTTTTCTGGGTAAGGAAGAAGCTGGAAGAATCAGTGCAAAAACACTGATGTAAAATTACATGTTTGAGACAGAGCAATTGCTGCATAAAAACTCATCTGGAAGCATCCCAGGAGCACGGACCTCTTGAGGCAGACTAGGACGCTGACAGGGCCATGTGAACTACATGAATTTGTGCTTTTCTGAACTCCGACTCTGAGTTGGTCTTCCCTGCCTTTTGAAGCCACAAATCACAAAGATCAAGTTGCACCTGATAAGAAAACAAGACTATTTATGTTGGCTCTTGTTGTGGGAGTTTTTGTGGCTTGCCAGATGAAGAATTGGAAACTTGAGTGTGTCCCACTTTGGGCATAGACAGACAAGTAGAGCGATTAATTATCTGCATCTTTCCTCACCAGACACATTGTTCAGGCTGCCCACTGAGAAAGAAAAGGTCTATGTTGCTTGCCTAGGCAGGTCAGTAGTAATTTTCGGTTAGCTGACAAATTATTTTCCACTTACCTGCAAGGCTGTTTCAGAGCATAAATGCCCCCCAAACCTTTTATGATGCCATTTCAATTGGCAGAGATGGCCAGTCCCATCAGCCAGGTGCATGGTGTGTTACAGAGAAGCAGCATCTTCAAAGGCTGCCTTGCACATGAAAGGCACGGTCCTTCCAGACTGACATATTGCTGCGAAGTTCATTGTTATCAACCAGGCTGTTTGCTCACACTTTCCTCCTTTTAAGTATCACCAGAGACTTGTGTAATCTACAAGCTTTTATCTCTGTTGTGTTTGCCTCTGTTTGAGCTCCCTGCTTTACCAAGCCTTAAGTACACGTGAGATGATTGACCGGCTCCTTTCCTACCTCTGCCCCTCCCTATCTTTGTGGGTTCTCTAGTCAGGAAGTTCCTTGGGGGAAGAGACTTATTTATGTGGCTGTATAACTTCATAACATGCTGCATAAACTCAGGACAAAGTTTTGATGGCAAAGTTATCCAACCCACGGCAGCGCATTACAGGATCTCCATGTGGCCTGCCAAGATCTTTAGGCTCAGTCCGTTCACCAGGGCCAGCCCTGCCATAAAACCGCATGAAGGGAAGTTAGGCAGCGGTATTAAGGCAGAAATGCAGATGTTTTTTATTTGTTTATGTCGGGAAGCCTCTGGCAGCCGCAACAAGGATCTCCAGGTTCAGTCAGGAAAGCCCCCTTTCACCTTGAACCTCAGCAGTTTTCTGGAAAGATCACCCAGGACCCCTGCAGTTGCTTACGGCAGCATGATCCCGGGCAGTGGTTTTCCCTGCCAACTACAAAATCACAGCCCATGGACAGACACTTGTATTACCTGCTAGTCATGTACACCAATACAGCGTGTTAAGTTTCCAGATGATCTTACTACAATAGCATCCTGATGTCTTTAGGCATGACATAATGTGGCGCAGTGGTTTAAACTGCTGTGCTGCTGGGCTGGTTGATCGAAAGGTCGCCGGTTCGAATCTGCACATGGGGTGAGCTCCCGTGCTCCGTCCCAGCTCCTGCCAACCTTGCAGTTTGAAAGCACGCAAATGCAAGTAGATGAAAAGGTACCACTTCGGTGGGCAGGTAACAGCGTTCCGTGCACTTCGGTGTTTAGTCATGCCGGCCACATGACCACGGAGACTGTCTGCGGACAAACGCTGGCTCCCTCGGCTAGGAAACGGAGATGAGCACCGCCCCCTAGAGTCAGGCATGACTGGACGTAACGTCAAGGGGAAACCTTTACCTTTACCTTTACAATGTCCTAAACCAATATAACAGAAAACATTACTAACCTGTCAATTGAGTAGACCTCTTTGCAGTTTGGATTCTGCTTAAACGTGCAAAGGTGTCTGCTGGAGGAACCATTCAGAAATCTGGTGTGGCAACTGCGCTGTGCAGGCGCTTGGCTCCGTGGGGCCAGACGCTCAGGTGGGTCCCTTCAGAAGCACAGGGACACTGTCCTCTCAGCTTTCCTGCAGCTGCTGAGAACACAGGTATTTAGTGAGGCTTCCCAGTCTAGCTAAGAATGTCATCTTCTTATGGCAACAGCAGCACTAAGTAGTGGCCTGGCTTGAAAGCTGGTGCCTTCTGAGAAAGGGGTGCAGGTTTGATTTTATAACACAAAGGCTCATATAAGCAACCCTCTTCTGCCAGGATTTATCTGAATTTTCCCAACATTTACAAGATTTATATACTGCTCCCTGTTCTAGTATGGAGATTTGGGGGCCATGAAGAATAGATGATGGAGCAGGAGATGTAAAGCAAAAATCAGTATGTTAAAAACAATCATCAGCACCATGGCCAGTTAGTTCAGGAAGACTTTCTGGGGGGAGGAAGGGGGAGAATTTCCAGGAGGTGCAGAAAACAGTACAAGGTTGATTGGTAGCTGCCCGACCGAAGGCAGAGAGTTCCAAACAATGGAGCCACTGCAATTAAGCAACTGCAGTCCGGGTGGACCCCAGTCAAGATGCATCTTCCAGTGGCTTCCATGCCTGGGCACGTCGAGGAGCTGTTCTCAGGTTTCCAGTTGCAAATTGCTTAGGGCTTTCTTCATTCGTACCAAAAGACTCAAACCTGGCCTGGGAGCAGAAAGGCAGCAAGCATCTTTTCCCTCTGCAAAGGAGGTACTTCCTAGAAGAGGCAGCTCCTAACAAGGGCTGAGGTGTTGCACTCTGCTCTAGCTGCAGCTTCCAGACCAGCCTCAAGAAGAGTTCCATGTAAAACTCATCACAGCAATCCAGTCTTGGGGTTCCTAGAACCTGTACCGCTGTGGCCAATTTGGAATCGCTGTCAGACTGCTTCAGCAAGACTTTTCAAAGTGCGTGGAAGGCTGGGCTTGGCTTCCAGCGGTAAAATACCTCCTTCGGGCCAGGATTGCTGCCCTCGCATGTTAAAATCATTTAGAGTACTATGTAGGCTGATCTGAAAGCTTTCCAGAGAAATGTGTAAACCCAAACTTGTCTCAACTTGCCTGTCTTGCAATAAAAATCTTTCTAGAGGATTAGAAGCTTCATACATGACTGCTACAAGTGTGGATCTGCACATTTCTGTGCCTTGCTAGTTGTGGGTCCTTTACGGTGTCACAAAGAGACTGCCAAGCTTTGCTATTGTTCCTTGATCGGGGCCATCATTCCGGAGAGCTCCCAGAGGACCTGTGCCGGAACCTGTGATTTGGGGGCCCTTGTATGAAACAGAGATGCGCTCACTTGTCCTCCGTTCTGCTCATCCTGCATCCATGCATTGTCCTTCAGCTGCCCCCGTGCCTTGCAGGAACACTTCTTCCCCTTGCCTTGGAGAGGACAGAGAGAAGCTTCTGCTCCCGCTTCTCTCATTGATCACACGGCCATATTTTACATCTCCTAGTGAAGACTGATGACAGTCACAGTAGCATCTGTTTGCATAAACAGCAGCGTGTCATTTACTTATTCCCAGTTTGTGGGTCCAGCAGTCGTCATAAATTTGCAGCCTACGGGTAGTGTATTAAAAAGGATGTGTGCAGGGATGGGGGGAATCGATGAATTTGTGTAGCTTGTGGGTGCATGCAGGAGATGGCTTAACTGGAGTGACAAGAAAAGGGCTTGTCTCATGTTCATAATTCAGATTTATTATAGCTTAAACTTTTGTGGACTGAAGCGCAATTTGAGAGATGCATGAAATAATACCCCTGGGTGACATATAAGGAGTGTGTGTGTGTTTATAATCTTCTAATAGTGTTGACATTTAACTTGCTAACAGAAATGACAGTGTTTCCATATGTGGCTTTTCATGGCACAGAGTTTTCAGGGGTCCAAGACAATCTTAACTTCAAGTCATAACACTCCTGTTTTCTCACTATTTATGCTGCCTTTTCGCTTACCAAACTAATCCCATAAGGCTGCCGCCCTGTACATGTATGGAAAGAGAGTTTGCCCTTCAATTCCCCAAAGCAGCCCTGCCATGATGCAGGACTTAATTGCAAAAGATTGAGGCTTAGGAAGAAAAGTCAGAAAGAGCAGCAGGTTCGAGGTGCCTTCCCTTAAATCCCCTTTCTTATTCATAGCTGCAAATTAGCAGCTATAGGTCAAATGACGCAATGTGGGGGACTGAGGCTTGCACCTCTCTCCATCTTTCATGTCTCTGCGTTGCAACACTTACACAAAGGGAGTGGAAGTCAGTTTATCACTTTCACATTTCCAGTCAAAATCACACAGAAACATCAGTAGAAACTATTAACCCTACTGGGGAAGCAAGAGGCACAATTTTATAACCCCCGGAGCTCCTCGACTCCCCCAAACATGCTGAAACTTTCTTCTTGTTTCTTCATAGCCTCATTTTGGTTCCAGTCCTGTCTGGACATAACTACCTGGATTAAATATTAAAGGAATTCACTAATAATACTGTTAATACTTTAATTCACTGTTAAAGGAATTCACCGATAATAGTGCTAAATAATCCACTAATAATACTGACCTACCTTTCAGAGCTGTTGTGCGGATGATAACAAATTATATCAAAAGAAATTCTGCAGCAGTTACCCTATCTTTTCCCTCGAATAAGCTTTGAAAGAAGGCAGCAGGAGTGGTAGGAAAAAACACAGAAAGGTTACAGGAATACAGTGTTGTCGGGACAACTTATAAAAAGTTGTGAATGAGGCGGGGTGATTGTACCATAAAAACTTCACCTGGAAACCCTTGGTGTTGCTGATTCTGGATATGGAAGGTTTTTGCTGCTTCATAGAAGAAAATTCCTTCCTTACGTCTGACTTATGCTTAAGTTCGTTCTTGCATGCACCCCCCTTGCCCATATGGCCGTCGTTTCTCTGTCCCCTGTCAGTATAATGGTTACTGATGCCTCCTGCTTTCTGTTCACAGGTGTGAACAGATTAGGAAATAATGCATTGCTCCTTCTCATCCATCCTCTCCTTGATCCACTTAAGGTCCAGCAGTTCATATCTAGACTAAAAAGAGCAAAACGAAGAGGTGCTCCTCAAGGAAAAGCCACTGGGACGTCTGGTTCAGTACCCTTTTGAAGACAGAAACAGAGCGAGTCAGAAGGGGCCTCCTGGGCCATCTAGTCTGACCCCCGGCTCCAGCCGGCTCTGCTCACGACATGCCCACCATGCGCACGTCCAGCCTATCCTTGAACACCCTCACCAATGGGTGAGGAATGACGATGGGTGAGGAGTGATGGAAGAGACCTTCCAGGCCATCTAGTCTGACCCCTGGCTCCAGCCAGCTCCGCATGACATGCCTACCACGTGCAGGAGACTGATAGCTTCAGCCAGCCCAGAATACAGCAATACCCTTGAGAACCTTCCCATAGTCTTGCACAAATATCAACTTGGCTTCTCGAGTCCTTCAAGGCCAGAGTGTCCCTTCTAGGAGAGCTGGCAGCTTGGAAAAATCTGCAATGGATTCAGCGTGTTTAGATTTTATTTGTTATTTATTTATATCATCTCTTACCAAGCGTATCAGGACAGTCCATTTTGCAGTGGAAAGTCTCTTTCTCCTTCCATGTTCTGTGGATTTGAGGACTGGCTTTTCACAGGGGTGGGGGTCGTGTCAATTCTGATTAGTGGTAATTCGCATTAATGGGCATTCATGCAAGTGTGCATTTGTGCTAATGAGGATAAAAGCTCATGCAAAATAGGACAAGTGAAATGCAATTCTGGTTTAAAAATCCGATTCTGACGGCAAGTGGATGGCTGACCAAGAGATGGCCAGTAATCCGGGAAACACAAACAGAACTTGCTGTGGTCATTCATTCTCTCTCTCTCTCTCTCTCTCCCTCTCTCTCTCTCTCTCTCCCTCTCTCCCTCTCTCTCTCTCTCTCTCTCCCTCTCTCTCTCTCTCTCTCTCTCTCTCTCTCTCTCTCTCGATCTCTTGCTTTGCCATCTCCCCAGGGCAATGGACTCTCTAAAGACTGAACCATACCCCAACTGTCTTACTCTGAGGAAGAGCTATCTAATTGATTCTTCCTAATTGTTGTTGTTGTTGTTAATCCCGAAGTCGCATCCGACCCATCCCGACCCCATGGACAACATTCCTCCAGGCCTTCCTGTCCTCCACCATCCCCGAGTCCACTCAAGCTCACACCAGCTGCCTCTGTGACTCCATCCAGCCACCTCATCCTCTGCCGTCCCCTCCTTCTTTTGCCATCTATTGTTCCCAGCATTAGGCTCTTCTCCAGGGAGTCCTTCCTTCTCATTAGGTGGCCAAAGTATTTGAGTTTCATCTTCACTATCTGGCCTTCTAAAGAGCAGTCAGGGTTTATCTCCTCTAGGACTGACCGGTTTGATCGTCTTGCGGTCCAAGGGACTCGCAGGAGTCTTCTCCAGCACCACAACTCAAAGGCCTCAATCCTTTTGCGCTCGGCCTTCCTTATGGTCCAGCTTTCACAGCCATACATTGCAACTGGGAAAACCATAGCCTTGACTATACGCACTTTTGTTGGCAGGGTGATGTCTCAGCTTTTTAGTATGCTGTCTAGATTTGCCACAGCTTTCCTCCCCAGGAGCAAGCGTCTTTTAATTTCTTGGCTGCAGTCCCTGTCTGCGGTGATCTTGGAGCCCAGGAAAATAAAATCTGTCACTACCTCCATTTCTTCCCTATCTATTTGCCAGGAAGTGAGAGGACCGGATGCCATGATCTTAGTTTTCTTAATGTTGAGTTTCAAGCCAACTTTTGCGCTCTCCTCCTTCACCTGCATCAAGAGGCTCTTTAGTTCCTCTTCACTTTCTGCCATGAGAGTGGTTTCATCTGCATATCTGAGGTTGTTGATATTTCTCCCAGCAATCTTGATTCCAACTGGTGATTCATCTAGCCCTGCCTTTCTCATGATGTGCTCTGCATATAAGTTAAATAGGCAGGGTGACAGTATACAGCCTTGCCGAACTCCTTTCTCAATTTTGAACCAATCAGTGGTTCCGTGTCCAGTTCTCACTGTTGTTTCTTGACCTGCATATAGGTTTCTCAAGAGACAAATAAGATGGTCTGGTACTCCCATCTCTTTAAGAACTTGCCACAATTTGTTGTGATCCACACAATCAAAGGCGTTAGCATAGTCAATGAAGCAGAAGTAGATGTTTTTCTGGAACTCCCTAGCTTTCTCCATGATCCAGCGTATGTTGGCAATTTGGTCTCTAGTTCCTCTCCCTCTTCGAAATCCTGCCTGTACTTCTGGTAGTTCTCGGTCCACATACTGCTGGAGCCTAGCTTGTAGGATTTTGAGCATCACTTTGCTAGCATGTGAAATGAGTGCAATGGTGCGGTAGTTTGAACATTCTTTGGCATTGCCCTTCTTGGGGATCGGAGCTTGCTTTTTGTGCTATATTAAGTATGGATTACTTTATGGTAGGTGCGTGTACACTGTAAGTCACTACTAGCCTGCTTTATGTGATGGGAAGTAACACTTTCAAGTGCTGATTTTTACCTATTAGCTCACAGAGGTGGGCAGCCTTGTAGTATAACAAAATCACATTGGAAGTTGAATGTTGGTTTGGAGTCTTTTCAGCTGCTTGCAGCTTTGGACCGCTGCACTTCTTGTGTATTGATTTTCTTTAGTAACGAGGTATTTAATTTATATTCTGCCTTTCCTGTAAGGAATTCAAGGCAGCATACCAAATCCCCTTCATGATTTATCTTCACAACAGCCCTGCGAGGTAGTTTAGGGTGAGAGATGCTGCCTGGTCCAAGGGCACCCTGTGGGGTCATGAATGAGTGATGCTCTTCCCCATCACTGCTTGATCCTTCTTAATCTCTCTCTGGTCTGCCAATAACTTTGTCCTGCTAACTGCATTGGTGCCGCAAGCGGAGTTGCGCATCTGGAAGCACTACTCCCAGACACTTTGCCCTGTGATTCCTGCTGAGCATCCTTTGGGAATGAGCTAAGAGCCTTTTGGTGGTGCTGGCTTTGGACGGAGAGGGATGCGCAGCATTTGCGTGGGCAGGAAAGGACACTCGGCATACATTTTGTATGAATCAGATGAGTTTACAAATTGCTCGCAAATTATTACCTGCCGAGCCCTTAGATCAGAGAAAGTAGGAAACATAAATATGGGTTTCTTCGTTTGCTTGTCAGAAAGCAGAACACTGCAGTCTAAATAAGGGGTGGATGAACTTTTCCCTGGCATGGACTTGGTGCCTTTGATGGCTTCCTGGTGGGCAGAAATCCCACAAGTGCCACTTTTTGGATTCCCGCATGATGGAGTGGCAAATTCAGGGGGAAAAACTTTGGAATTGTTAGAATGGAATGAGACATGCAGAATACGTGTGAGCCCCACAGCAATGCCTTTGGCAGTTTGCCCTGCCTTGTCTGCCTTGTCATAGCCCTTCATCATCAGACCAGGATCCCAGACTGGGGAGTTTTCTGCTCAACAGCTTTTCTTCCTTCAGCTTGACAGAAGTAAAAAGGGAGAAAGCATTAGCAGATAAGGAGCTTGCCCTTGACTCAGATTAGCTAATTCCAGTTAACGAAGGTAAGCTGGCTTGATTCTAAACTTGAGACAACAGTTGAGGCGAAAATCATGGCTCATCTCTTGCCACAGGAATTCATCAAATTAGATCATCTCCGCGATGCTGGGAATGCTGAAATATCCTCTTTTATCATCTGTAATCTGCTGCTGCTTTATTAATGTCAAGTGGGAAAAACTGCTCTCACAGGAATTGAAGAGAGTTGTCAGCTGGTTCTGAGAGAGCTACAGTATTTTCCATTGAGTTCTAATTTAGGGTAGGCATTCCTGGTATCATATTTGAAGAAAGCTAGTGTGTGTGGTGGTTAAGGATTGGGACTTGGTTGATCTGGATTCTAGTCCCCATGGAACTCGCTGGGTGACAATGGGCCAGTCACAGACTCTAAGCTCAGCCTACCTCACGGTGTTGTTGTCGTGGGGACAAGATGGAGAGCAGGAGGAGGAGGAGAATGATACAAGTTGCTTTGAGTTCTTTAAAAGAAAAGGGTGGAATATAAATCTAATTAATTAATCATTGGACTCTCCAGAAAGACTGATCAGTTTGTGATTTCTGGAATGGAAATGGTGTGGCAGGGAATATATGCACATTTTGGGCCTGGGGAGTAAATGAAGAGGAAATAATATAGGAATTTCCCCACCATTTATTTTTTGGAGTAATGAAATTTGCATATATTTCCCAATATTTTTTTTTAAATGCTAATTAGACCAACAGTTTTTTAAGAAGTGGAGGTGGTAGAGCAGGACGGAGCAGATGGACGCTCCAGCCCAGCTCCCTGCTCCCGGTGGTTCTGGTCACTCCGTCCTTCAGCTGCCTTCCTCCAGACTTGATCTGATTTTAGAGCTTTCAGGGAACTGCAGTAGCTGCAGTAGCAAGTGCTCTGAAAAAGAGCCAAGCAAAGGAGGGGAAGTAACTCTTCCTCCTTTCTGGAGTAGCGAGAGACCTAGGAAGTGCTGGAGATGTGGAGGGTGCTGAGAACTGTCAGTTCTGACCCTGAGGTGGAGAGTCTGCTGCTGCGTTTTTGGCACATCTGCTTCCCCACTTTCCCATGATTTTCAACTGAAAGCTCAGCCGATGCGTGCAAATTAGTCCACACGCAGCCTCCTCTTGTCAGTTTTCCATCCATGCTACCAATTGCACTTCGCTTCCTTTGGCAGCTGAAACTTACAGGACAGAAACAGCACCCATATCCAGCAGCCAAAATTGCTCACGTCTGCGTCCCCCAAAGACCTCCTGCCCCAATTGCCATCACGATCTTCCAGGGCTGAAAAACCCACGACACTCTCAAACTGCAAAATTTGCCCACTGGTTCAAAACGTTTGGGGACCCCCATGCCCTCTAAAAAACATTGCAAATAGGAAACCAGAGCTGCAGGTTTGTACTGGCAAAGCCAACTTTGGTGTTTTTCCAAGCAGTATCCAGCGGGATGGAGCGCCTCCACCATGCCATGGCCTTGCATGCACAAGGGCCTTCAAGGACAGGTTATGTTGGAGAGTGCTCGTTTACAGGGCCATGCAAAGTTGGAGATGACTTAGCAGCAGATAACAACAACCACAGAATTAACTCCCCAACATAAGTTACATTGTGGGGTTTAACAGACCCCCACTAGTGTTTTGCTCTTTTAAAGCTATGCAGGGATTTACTAATTTAAAATCTAATTAGCAAAACCAGAACATACATCACTCATTTTTACATGATGTAGTTGCAAGGAGGGCTCAAAGTTATTTTCATTGCTTCATTCTTAGAAGTTTCTAGGACTGAACAGACTCCAATAACCTAGACTATTTCTTGTTTCAGTAGGAGTACACCTAATACTAACAGCTCAGTAAATTATCCATGCAATCTTATACATGTCTACTCAGAGGCAAGTCCTACTAAGTTCAAAGGGACTTGACCCCAGGTAACTTAGTACAGGTTTGTAGTATACATGTAATCTTTTTAAAAATGGGGAAAGGAGAGGGGAGATGAAATACTGCAAAAAGCTGCCCCACAATTGTTAAGTACTCAGAATGCAAAACAGATTGGAATTGTTTTTTGAAAAACGAAACATTTAACAAATCCATCAAGCCACTGCTGGTGTTTAAGCAACCCCTATGGGTTTCAGAGGGTTGCAGCTCTGTTTCAGAAACCAAAGGGCCAAATTCATAATGATATAAATTCTTGAACAGTCGAGGAAGGCTTTCACTGTTACACAAGCTCTGGATTTCTTCCGGGCTATTCCCAATTTAGTCATTCGGTTTTCTCACCCACATTATAATTCAAGTCTTGGCTCTTGCTGACTGCCCCCCCCCCCCCGCTCCATGTGCTTTCTACAAATTTTCCTTATTTATGTCTCTTGGCTACAAATGCAACATTGATCCGCACTTAGTGACTTTCCTTCCCCCTCTGTGCGGTCATTGTCAGCAGCGCTTGTCAGAAACGGAAGGCCCGCTGGCCGTTTGCTTCTCTCAGCCACCGCCTGGGTGCCCGCGAAGAACAGCAGGGTGCAGAAGTTTGGATGATACATTATGCACACCGGGGTCCCACATCGGGCACATGGTGTCATCTGCACCTCGGTCAATTCCTAAATAAATAAAGCATGGCATCGGAGATCCAAAAGGACAGCGGTTCTGTACTTGGCACCACCGCGATCCACTCTGAATACACCGACCCTGCAGCAGAAATAAATGTTGGAAGCCAAGAATGCTTCCATGTTTTGCACAAGCCCACGTTCTCCTGAATTCTTCACTGAGGTTCTTGTAGAATTTTGAGCCGGCAGGGAAGCTGTGCTCAAATGGGGCTGCTGAGTACGGACAGATGCCCTGCAGAAGATGGGAGCACCCATCCATTACCACAATGCGTCCCCATTCTTCTGCCTTTGGGGAGCGAGTCTGAGGATTCACCACCCAGGCGCTAAGTGGGGTAGAACTTAAACAAATAGATGGATTCTCACATTCAGTCTTACCCAATCTGAAATCATAGAATCATAGCCACGAAGGCCATTGAGTCCAACCTCCTGCTTTTGCAGGACACCAAGTTACACCACCCCACTCAGATGGCTGTCCAGTTTCTTTTGTATGCCTCCAGTGTGGGAGAGCCCCCCACCTCTCCAGGCAGCTGGTTCCACTGTCATGTTGCTCTGACAGTGAGGAAGCTTTTCCGGATGTCCAGCCTGAATCTGGGTTATTCCGTGTCCTACACTCTGGCATCAGCTGGAAGAGATCTTGACCTTCCTCTTTGTGACAGCCTTTGAGGTACTTCTAGAGGGGTATCATGTCCCCCCCTGAGCCTTCTGTTCTCCAGGTTAAACATGCCCAGTTCTCAGCCTCTCCTCATCGAGCAATCTAGTGTTCTCCAGATGTATTGGATACAGTAGTTTATGGAAATAGGCTGCAAAGAAATACGCAAGTGGGAAAAAATAAGTCTAAACCATTTTTTGATAGTTTCTGACAAAATAGTACGGTGGGCTCCTGAGAACTTCTCGAGCTTTTATCACCCTGTGTTAGGTCCTGCGTGGGCCTCTCCGGCCCCAGGGCGCAACCCAGTTCATGGAGATTGACTGCCTGGCTGGTGGGAACGGGTTCCCACTGTGATGCTCCCTGTTGCCACCCTGCGGGCCCCAGCCCATGGCTGGAGACAACGGGGGTGGAGGGTTGGCAGGAGGCCAGGAGAGGAACTGGCTCCAGAGCATGATCGGTGCTCACAAGGGGAATCCCCTCCAAAGTCAAGTGAAGGCAGGCAGCTGTTTGTCTGGTTCTGGAGGGAATTCCTGCCTGCCCTCTGCCCTGTGCGCAGCGGGAGAAAGGATGTTGCAAGTCTGGCAGCCTCAGTAAGTGCACAGGAGAATCCCCGTGCGAAGCCAGGCTGGTTCCTGGTGGGTGTGCCAGGAGAAAAATCCTTTTCACATACACACTAGAGACGTGTTTCCCCCTTGGAATTGCAGTGTTTTACCTTGCATTTGATTGTTGTATGCCACTTAGAGAGCCCTGTCGGGTTATTCAGCGCCCTATAAATTTATAAATAAATAAATGGCATCAGGGAGTGGGGTGCGTGTGTTTAAGCCTCACCTGCTCTCCCTCTATCTTGGTTGCCCATTCATTCATTAGGGGAAGCTGTGCCCCGAAATGTCTAAATCATTGGACATCGTGTGCAAAAAAGCGTAAATTGCTTGAGGGAAAAGCAGACATTAATACAAAGTGCACACAGATGTCTGTGTTAGAAAAAGGTCCACCCAAGACTGACTATATCAGAAGTGCTGACGGTGCTGTTGCTCAATGCCAGGTCGGTCCATAATAAGTCATCCCTCATCCACGACTTGATTGTGGATGAGGGGGCCAACCTGGCCTGCATAACCGAGACCTGGGCGGGTGAGGAGGGATGTGTCCCTCTCTCAACTGTGCCTGCCTGGGTATCTGGTCCAGCACTGACCACGCCTTGAGGGGAGGGGAGGGGAGGGGGGTCACTTTGGTTTACTGAGCTTCCATCTCCCTCACGGGGCTTCCTGTTCTCTTGAGGCCGGGTCTAGAGTGCCTCTACTTGGTGTTGGGCGATCGAGACAGATTGGGGATTCTGTTGGTGTACCGGGCACCCTTCTGCCCAACAGACTCCCTGCCTGAGCTGACGGAGATCATCTCAGACCTGGTGTTGAAGACCCCCAGGATGTTGGTCCTGGAGGACTTCAATCTCCATGTCGAGATGGATCTGACTGGGGCAGCTCAGGACTTCATGGCCTCCATGATGGCCATGGGGCTGTCTCAACATGTCACTGGCCCGACCCATGAACGTGGACACACTCTGGACCTGGTTTTCTCGATGGGTCAGGAAGAGGGTGATCTGAGGGTGAGGAATTTGTGTCTGACTCCCCTGTCACGGTCAGACCACTTCCTCATGAGGTTTGAGCTCGAGAGCGGCCTTTTCCTCTGTAAGGGTGCAGACCCTATTGTGCTGGTCTGCCCCCAGAGCCAGATGGATCTGGATGGTTCCCTGAAGGCCCTGGGGGAATTTCCAGTTGACAAGGCTGGTGCTCCTGTCGAAGCTCTGGTTGAACCGTGGAATGGGGAAATGACCAGGGCTATTGACACGATCGCTCCCAAGCGTCCTCTCCTGCTGGGCAGAGCCCGTTCATCCCATTGGTACACACCTGAATTACGGGCGATGAAGCAGGTTGGGAGATGGCTAGAGCATAGGTGGAGGAAATCACGGGATGAATCTGATCGAATACGCTTACGAGCTCATTATCTAGCCTTTGCTGTGGCGGTGAGGGCGGCAAAGAAGAGAGTCTTCTCCGCGTCCGTTGCCTCCTCACAATGCCATCTGGTGGAGCTTTTTCGGGTGGTACAAGGGCTGGTTCACCCAGGCCCTAAGAAAGACCTGGTACCGCCCTTGATGGCCCGCTGTGACAACTTTGCCAAGCGCTTTAAGGAGAAAATCGCTCAGATTCATCACGAGCTGGACTCCACTAGTGACTCAGAGACTTCAGGGGAGGAGCCAATGTTGCCGTCTGGTCCACAATTGATGGATGAATGTTACAGCCTGATGACGTGGACAAGGTGCTTGGACAAGTACGTCCTACCACCTGCTTACTGGACCCTTGCCCATCTTGGCTACTCAAGAAAGCCAAGGACGGGATTGGGACCTGGATCCTGGAGGTTGTCAATGCCTCTCTAAGGGACGGCCGGGTACCTCCCCCTTTAAAGGAGGCGGTAGTCCGGCAAGTCCTAAAGAAGGCATCCCTGGATCTAGAGGTGGCCACCAATTATAGACCGGTGGCCAACATCCAGTTTCTGGGCAAGGTGTTAGAGCAGGTGGTGGCGGGACAACTCCAAGCTCTCTTGGATGAGACTGATTATCTGGACCTATTTCAGTCCAGCTTCAGACCTGGGTGTGGTACTGAATCTGCCTTGGTTGCACTGTATGATGACCTATGCAGGGAGAGAGACAGGGGGAGTGTGCCCCTGTTGGTTCTCCTGGACCTCTCAGCAGCTTTTGATACCTTCGACCATGGTATCCTTCTGGATAGGCTAACGGGATTGGGAGTTGGGGGCACTGCTTTGCAGTGGTTCCGCTTCTATCTCAATGGCCGATTCCAGAAGGTGGTGCTGGGGGACTATGGCTCTGTGCCATGGCAGCTATGCATGGAGTTCTGCAGGGGTCCATTTTGTCCCCCTTGCTATTTAGCATCTACATGAAACTGCTGGGAGAGGTCATCCGGAGGTGTGGGCTGCGGAATCATCAATACACTGATGATACCCAGCTCTACCTCTCGTTCTCAACTAATCCAGGTGAGGCGGTGGCTGTACTGAACCGGTGCCTGGCCGAGGTAATGGGCTGGATGAGGGCCAATAAACTGAGGCTTAATCCAGACAAGATGGAGGTCCTGTTGGTAGGTGGATCAGGCTTTGGGATGGGGGACCTGGACCTTGTCCTGAATGGGGTTGCACTCCCTCTGAGGGACAAGGTTCGCAGCTTGGGAGTGCTCCTTGACCCAGAGCTGTCTTTGGAAGCTCAGGTGACGGCGGTGGTGAGGAGCGCATTCCTTCAGCTTTGGCTGATCCATCAGCTGCGTCCCTTCCTGGAGAATGACTGCCTGGTGACAGTGACACACACGTTGGTAACTTCCCGGTTGGATTTCTGTAACACGCTCTACGTGGGGCTGCCCTTGAAGACGGTCCAGATACTTCAATTGGTGCAAAATAGAGCTGCCAGGCTGCTGACAGGGACTGGGCGTTGTTCTCATATAACCCCAGTCCTCTTTCAGCTCCGCTGGCTCCCCATTGAAGTCCGGGCCCAATTCAAGGTCCTGGTTATCACCTACAAAGCCCTGAACTGCTTAGGCCCTGGTTACCTAAAGGAGTGCCTGTGTCCATATATGTTCTCCCACCCACTGAGATCGGCGGCAGAGGTCCTTCTCCGGGAACCCTCCGGGAAGGATATTAGGAGGGTGAGTACCTGGAGGAGGGCCTTCTCTGTGGTGGCATCCAATCTATGGAATGCGCTCCCCAGAGAGGTCTGCCTGGCGCCGTTGTTATTAGTTTTTCGGCGCCAGACCAAGACCTTTTTATTTAAATGCTATTTTAACTGTTAGTGGTTCACTTGTTGATTTTAAATTGACCAGACTGTTTTCACTATTTTATTTTATATATTTTATTTATTTGATGATTTGCTTGCATTTTATACGGGATTTTAATGATTGTAAACCGCCCCGAGGCTCATGCGATGGGGCGGCATATAAGTTGTCTAAATAAATAAGTAAGTAAGTAAGTAAGTAAGTAAGTAAGTAAGTAAAGTTTTCGTGGAAATGCATATGATTTTTTGTGCAGACTTTAAAAAAACAAACATGTACCCTGATGCAGAAGGGAGCTGAAATGAAGCTCACATTGGAAACCAAGCAGAACCTACAAATTCACCTGCACCCCTAGACCCCAGACCACATAAATCTGGCCCGGCAAATCGGCCTCTAGCTCACGTTCACTGATTGTTACCCTCGGCCTGTTTCCCCATCCTTCCTCTGTTGCCGCCCCCTACTGTCCAAAGTGAGACTGCAAGCTCCTTAATGTAGGACCGCTGTCGTAGAAACATGGGTAAGCCAGACCCTTAGTCCACCTAGCCAGCGTTGTTGACACTGGCTGGCAGTTGCTCTCCAAGGCTTTTTGGCAGCCATATTTCCTGCCTTCCCTCCCGGCAGATTCTGGGGATCAAACCTGCACTGAAGTCCAGCCCTTTCTTATGTGCTTCAGTTAATGCCAAAATTCTCCATGGTGTAAAAATCTTGCTGGTTAACGATCTATTAAATAACTAACAATCACGTGCCTTGCACACACAAGACATGCTGCTCACACAGAACCTGTACATCTTGGTATACTGGAAATTCAGTTTACTGCATGTTAAAACTTCATCATCCCTTGGCTTTAATATCCTGAGTGGGTTGAACTGCTTTAGATAAAGTGAGATATGCTAATTCTGCTGAGCTCTTTTATAGATTCTCATTTGGTGTTGTTTCTAATATCACTTGCTAGTTGTAGCTTGTTGACACCTTTTGTGTTTCGCTTTGCAAACTCTGGATTCGACTCATCGTTTATCATCCCGCCATTCGTACCTTTTCTGTGAATCCCCTTTGCGCTAGATTATTAAGCAGGTCACTTGCTTGTGTGACTGGACCCATCATTCATCCACACAAACGTGACTTTGCAAAGATGTGTTCCCATCTTGCTTCTCTTCAGAACAAGCCCTTTAATTTAGCTTATCTCTTCCATTGTGCTTATGGACTCTTTGAAGTCTGAGCAACAGGTTCCCCTTCACACATGCTGCCGTCCTGCCAGATGTTCTCCAGCGCACTGCCACAGGCTGGATTGCACATGGGTGGCTGTACCTGACTGTCTTGAAAAAGGTTTTGGGAGTTCGGTTGCTGGGAAAAGGGCCTGTGGAGGCCCATGTCAGGAAAAATGTCCCATCCATCAGAGCTGCCGGCAGTGGAACCGACGCCATCATTGGACTCCATCTGTCAGGAATGCTTTCAGCAGGGGGCCGACTCAAGTGGCCTAAACGGTCCTTTCCGACTCAGTGATTCCGCAAGAAGAATGTTCCTGCAGTAGCCTGGTTTTTTATTTTCTGCTAGGGGGTATTCTCAATTTTCTACCTTTTTCTTTAATTGTGTTAGTTGCACCTGCACTGACAAGAATGATAAATAGCAATGCAAAAGCAGCACACTGCAGCCGCAACATGATTAATTACGATTGCTTACAAGCCGTATAACTGGATTTGCACGTTTTTTGGTTCACACACAGGTTCTTTGACATGTGGAAAAGAACTGCATCCTAATTTGATACAGGGTTATGCTAGTAAGTGCCTTCTCAGATCACTTCGGATAAGGAAAGCGGTGCCCATGCACACTTCGTGAGACTCCTGCCGAGCGTGGCCACATTTGCAGAGAGAATGGAAATCCAATCAGTTATTCCAGGTTCCAGTAGAAACGGCTGGGGCTATACAAACAGAAGCAGGATTACAGGGAGCACGAATGTGTGTGGAGAAGGTCCCAATTTGGTATTTGGGAAGAGAACTTGTATGTCCAGGATGCCTCAGTTGCTGCAAAATAAGGACAGCCAACAGTTGGCCTGCAGGTTGTATTGGCTGGTCTATTGATTACATATTTCTTGGCTGCCTTTCAGGGCAGAAACCCTTTCAAGGCAGCCTTGATAATAAAGAGAGGACCGGAGAGGCAGGGGAGCTGCAGAAAGGCTTAGCTGGACAGCTTCCATCCGATGCCTCTGGAACTGGGATGCGAGCGACGCATTTGGAAGCTGGGTACCAAAAGTCTGCCGCCTGCCTGCTTTTTGCTCACGCACTGCAGCTGTTTCCATCCTGTGCGCCAGCGATTCTCATGTGTCACATTCCAGGACTGCTTTGCCATAGTTTTCATTTCCATTGTAGTTTTTGATTCAGGCAAGATCTTTTTGTTGTTTGTTGTTGCGTGGTGTGTGTGTGTGTGTGTTCCCATTCCAGCCCGAGGCACTTTTGAATGGCAAAGCAAATAAAGCACAGGGGATTATCCTTATCCACAATATCGTTGTGAAGAGATATTGAGTGGCTTGCAGATGCACACATCCGAGGACGTCGGTTCACACGCGTGGTCACCATCGGAACCTCCCCTGGGCTAGGCCAGTCGGTTTTTCCTTAATCTCATTGGCCATATGAGCACTGCATTGGAAAAACCTTATTGTGGGTCAGGCAGATTTGGAAAGACTGTCTATCTTTTCAAGCGGATCAGCTTTCATATGTGTTTTAAAGCCCTGTATCCACTGTCACCAGCCAAGGCATTGCTGGAACAACTCTTCATGCTGGAAGAGACTCAGCGCTTCCAGAGCTCTCACCGAGAATTTTTTTCATTGTAAACCCAGATGTTTTCATTCGCCCAGCTATTCTCAACTTCTGCAGCTCCATTTGCTTGGCTGCTGTTTTGCTGGTCAGCGTGTCTCCACCGTCCCGGCTCCTTAAGGCCGGGACTGCTGCTCCTCTCTTAGCCCGAGTGCTGAAATCAATCTGCGAAAAGGTTTCAGGGGCCACACACCAGAGGCAGGCAGGGCTGAAGGCAGAAAGGACTGGTCCAGATCGCAGCATTCCTGAGTTTAAAGCTCTTTCAGACAATAATTAAGCTTTAAGAGGGGTATTTCGGCCTTCTGGAATGGAGGAAAGCTGCAGAAAAGCTGTGAAACCGCCGAATGAGCCATGGTCGGGGAAAGGACGTGGGCGCAAGGGAGTGTGAATGGCCATGCAGGCGCTGCTAGGGAGCATTTTGCAGCCCAAAGAAGGCTAGACAGGAACGCCAGGCCATGGTGCTGCTACATGGGGCTAATTCCATTTTAGTGCTTTGCAGCTGGATGACGGATGCGCTCTGTGCGCCAGGCAAATATTGTCTTGCATGCTGTCTTGCATCCACAGCGAAAATGACAGAAGAAAGCAGGTAGGCCTAGTCAGAATATGCAGCCCTTTAACTGTTTTATGTCGCTAAATTGAAAACAGCCACCAACTGGGTCCACTAAAGAATATAATTTCACTCTCAGTTGCCAACAGAGAATGAAGAGATTTTATGTGTTGTGAGGTAGCTCTGCATCCGACTACAGATGACAGTCCTCTGTTTGAAGGGTGGCCGGGGGACAAGCATAGTTGAAGGACTGTCCAATCCACATTCAATTTCGGTGCTTATTTGTAGATTTTTTATCCTGCTGTTCTCCAAAAACAGGCCCTTCCAGGGTTTCCATGCAGTCCATCCCTGCCTAGAGGTTTAGAATCTAAAAAGATGCATGGCATAAAAGGAAATAAGGCTAGGGAGGGAAGAGGAGAAGGAACACTAACTCCCTGGGCCAGAAAAGTTGCCCATCAGCAGCTAGCAGTAGGACTGCTCACTACACAAGCACCTGGGCACTCTTTCCTACCCTCGCTACACTCAACTAGAAAGGGTCCAGAGGAGGGCAACAAAGACACTGCCCTGTGAGGAGAGACTGGGAGACCTGGGCGTGTTCAGCCTTGAGAAGAGAAGACTGAGTGGGGACACAGTGTCCCTCTAGAAGTCCCTCAAAGGCTGTCACAAAGAGGAAGGTCAAGCTCTCTTCTCACTGATGCCAGAGTGTAGGACATGGAATAATCAATTCAAGTTGTGACAACCCAGATTCAGGCTGGACACCAGGAAAAGCTTCCTCGCTGTCAGAGCAATACGGCAGTGGCACCAGCTGCCTGGAGAGGTGGGGGGCTCTCCCACACTGGGGACATTCAGAAAGGAACTGGGCAGCCCTCTGAGTGGGATGGTGTACTGTGCTGTCCTACAAAAGCAGGGGGGGTGGGGTTGGAGTTGATGCCCTTCCTAACCTCTTCCAGCTCTACTATTCTAGGATTCTATGAACTATAGTGAGAGGTATTGTATTTCAATATAAAATTATAGCCACTATTTCTAAATCCACATCTCTGTGCCTGAGTGAGCATATGGACATTTTATGAATCCCCTGCCTTCCCCCTTGGTCAATGCCTAAGTGGCCATAGTTTGACAGTGTGTGGACACCTCTGACTGGTAGGCTTGCAAGGGATTTCTTCTGGAAGGCCCGAGGTGCCATGTAGGCTCAGGCTTTCTTTTAAGGACAGAATTTAGGGATGTGGAATTCTCTGTGCATGCACAGAATTCTCCCCCACCTCCTGGCTATTTGTCTTCCAGAGCAGGAAAGCATATCTCTAAATTTGCTGCGGGAGAAGGAAACGGAGCCCAGTTTCTCTCTAAGGGACTTTTGCTTGTTATCCTCTGCTTCTTTCAGCGAAGCCATATGGTTTTGATTCTTTGTGTGGCAGATGAATGGGAGGTTATTTGAGTATCCCTCAGCTATATGAGCTCAGATTGTCTCAGCAGCATGTGTGCGGAGAGGGAGAAAGGAGGGAGTAGTAGAAAGGGAACTTGCAAAAGAAGCTTGAGGTTAAAACAATTTGTGTAATAATAATTTTAAAACTCTCTAGCAGATGCAGCAATCTTTATGGGAGCCAGATGTTCAGATATTGTAGCTGCTAGCTGGGCTGTTGAATTGATGAGGCCACATGGACACCATCTATCAGGATAGCTGTTTTCCCTACATTTAAAGGGCGAAGGGAAAGATTGAAAATGTGCATTCTTTCAAAAGAGGTGCATCTGAGCTGCAGGGAAGTTTTATTCCTCATCTTCCCCTTCTGATGATCTTGGAAAGGGTGAGCTGCCAAAAGGAGAGAGCAAATATTATCTCTGGATTAGTTACTTTGGTCTGGGTGGTTTGTTTTCTGACAATGAAGGCAATCCATCATAGTCCCTGAGATGAAATCCCCACATCCAGGAGACCTTGAGCCTCTTTGTGTGCATTCCTGATCGTGCTGTGCAGGAAGACAGGCAGCATCTGGGCACTTGCAGCTTGGGCAGGCGAAGGAAAACACCAGCAGGAGTTGCTGCTGAAAACTGGTGTAGTGGAGTGATGAATGTGTTAGCCTGGGGGCCTGTGGATCCGGGTCCTAATTGCCACTCAGCCCTGATGCTCACGGCGTGACTTTGGGCCAGTCACAAGCTCTCGGTCTCACCTGCCTCACAGGGTTGTGGTGAGGGTCAAATGGAGAGAGGGAGGATCATATGAGCTACCTTGGGCTCCTTGTAGGTGAAACAAAAGTAGTATCAGTGTAATGCAGCAATGATGATGATAACGACATATTTATTTATTTAGTGAAGCTACTTCCTTGTAAGAGAACTTGTAAAAGAAAAAGATTTCTTGTAAGAGAAAAAAGATACAATATAAATGCATAGCATTATTGTTAATACATTTATTTAGAGAAGCAAGCTCCAAGCACTTAGGGGTCTGAAAATTATATGTAAACGCTGTGGGCAGGCCATATGCAATCACTGAAGCCAAAGGTGGCCACTGAATCGGTCTGCGCCAAGGGCTGCAGTGCTCCGTAAACTCTGAAATGCTCGGAAAAGTTCCCGTGCATATTCTCCCCTGGTGGTGGCGTTCAGAGAAGAGCTCCATGAGACCTTCTTTCTGGGAGCTGGTCATCTCCTCCCTGTAATACCGGCTGAAAATTCGATTGTGAGCTGCCATAAGATGCAATGGCACAATAGGCAGCAAAGAAATGTTTTAAATGAATAAATAATAAAGTAGCAGGATAAAATTCAGTAGGGCAAATGCCATGTTCTGCACCTCGGAAAAAGAAACCAAGTGCATCAGTCCAAGATGCGGAATGCTTGGCCCAACTGCACTGCAAGTGTGAAGGACACTGGAATTGTAGATCACAAGCGGAGTAAGAGCCAACCATGTGATGTGGCTGCAAAAGGGGCGAATGCTATTTTGGGCTGCATGAACAGAAGGATCCCATCCAAAGCCCATGAAGTGCTAGGTCCCCTTTACCCAGCCCTGGTTAGGCCTCATCCGGAGTCCTGTGTCCAGTTCTGGGCAGCACCATTTAAGAGAGATGTGGACAAGCTGGGAAGGGCTCAGGGGAGGACAGCAAGGACGATCCGGAACTGGAAACAAAGCCCTGCTGGGAGAGATGGGAAGAGCTGGACATGCTGAGCCTGGAGAAGAGAAGACCGAGGGGAGAGAGTATAGTCCCCTTGAAGGGCTGTCGCAAAGAGGGAGGACAGGCTCTCTTCTCCATCATCCCACAGGGCGCGGAATAGCAGGCTCAAGTGACAGGAACCCAAAGAATTTCCTGACTGAGAGAGCAGTACTACAGTGGACCCAATGACCCAAGGACACAGTGGGCTCTCGCACACTGGAGGCATTCAGAAGGAAGCTGGACACCCACTGGAATGGGATGGTTTAACCTGGAGTCCTGACTGAGCAGGGTTGAACCCAGTGCCCTTCCTGGCGCCTTCCAGCTCCACCGTTC
This sequence comes from Varanus salvator macromaculatus, assembly GCA_023646645.1. Classification (NCBI taxonomy): domain Eukaryota; kingdom Metazoa; phylum Chordata; class Lepidosauria; order Squamata; family Varanidae; genus Varanus; species Varanus salvator. The sequence goes on along the minus strand of JAIXND010000621.1, from coordinate 22,586,916 downwards.
TACTGTGCATTTCCCCTTGTCCCCTTTCTCTTGTGGCCACGGCTTGCTTGCTGGACAGGCAGAAAACAAGGAGGCCATGGCATCTCTTCCCCCTCCTCCTCTCCAACACTGATGCTGGTTTAGAATGAGAGGCAGAAGGACTCTGAGCTGCATGGCTGTCCGTCTTGGGGAACTCCCACAGTCCTTGCCTTGGAGACACCAGGACCTTCCTCCCATCACAGTCCTCGCCAGGCACAGCAAGCAAGATGTGCCACAGCAAACCGATCCGCACATTTGGAGAAGAAACAGCAGGCGCCCCAGCCAGGAATGCTGTGGTTATGGGGAGGGAAGCCCACAGGAGAGGAGGGTGACATCCCACGTGGAACAGTGTCCTTGTGTGTTTTGTAAGCTGATTGTCTGTTGTGCTATCCAGTGTCCTCTGTGTAAGGGTCCACATAAAGAATACTTATCTTGGCTTTAGGCTCAGGAAGGCATTAGAACTGAATGTTTTCTGTTCTTCATAAGGAAAAATATCTGACATAGCAAGTTTCCTGCAGCCAGGAAATGGTGGGTTAAATTTGCTGCACAGCTCTGAATGTCCCCTGCCTTGTAATAGCCAGACACGATTTCTACATCCTATTAAGCAATTTGTTTGAAATAAATGTTTTAAAGAGGCAATCCTACGTATGTTTAGAGAGGGACATGTCCTTCCACACTCATCATTTCCCAGCCAGCATAGGATGGCATTTTTTCTTGCCCAAACATGCACAGGACTTGAGTCCTAAATTGTTTATTACTGTGGTATTAATTTCTTTAAAGGGTGTGAGTGTGAGATAGGAAACATGTCATATCCTCATCAGGCAACCCACTGTCTTTGCAGTTGCTGAACAGAAGGTTCGGCACCAGAAATCAAGGACCCAGTTGAATTCTTTCTGAGCGGTTGGATAGCTCACCAAGCATCTCGGCTTGTTTCTCTGTGAGCAGAAGGGGTAGAAACTTTGCAAGGGGGAACAAACATTTGGGTGCAGGAAAGGAGCCTGGAGTAGGCTGAGAATTCAGGCCCTGGTGCTCCTCTTCTTCTACCAGCTACGGGGCCAAAAAGAAAGTCCCAGAATAAATATGCAAGTACGTGGAGATATAATAGAGAACAGCAAATGAGGCATGTAGGGTGAAGATTTCATTCAAGACGGATGAATGTGTTAGTGTCTGTGTGGGTGTTTGTGAAGTTAATGTTCAATGGGCATATGGAATGCCATTGTTGCAATCTAAGTGGATTTTAGTAAAGCATTTTATACCGGATTATTTTTGGCACTTAAACAATAGATCTAGGCTCCTAAGCATAAGTAATAAATTCATTAAGGGTGAAACAACAAAACATGTTGTGCTTAAAAAAATGTTCAAGTTGGAGAGAACATGGGAGTTCATGAATTCCCAACTCAGGGCCCATATTGCTTCACATTTCTGCCAGTAACCTTAGGGACAGTCCAAACATGTCAGGGTGTCATGATGCAATGTGTGGATAACACGAAGTGAGAGATTTGGGAATCGCACAAGGCAAAATAGATGACCTCATGAACTGGAGTCATAGAAATGGAATGAGACAGGCTAGTATAAAATGTACGGACACACAGTTGGGGACCGATCGCTTATTTTTTGTTATCGTCTGGAGACAGTTCAGCTGGAAAAAGCAGAGGAGGAATGCGATCTAAGTTCTTGATTGGTCACATTTGATGCAGCCACAAATGTGACGTAGCTGCAAAAAGGGCAAAGACGATTAGCCAAGGTACTCTGTGGGCACTTCTAGTGGTGCACCTGAGGATTAATGCTTGCCGAAGATTTGGAATACAGGGGTCACAGGCATCCTAAAACTGGAATGTAGAGTACTGTATTAGGGCTGCCTCAAGCGAAGGACAGAGACCAGTTGGAACATTCATGAATTTTACAGGTGCTCCGAGATCTGACCGCATTGCAAGACTTCTGCACTGTACACCCTTTGCACAGTTGGCTGTTTGTTTTGTCCCCATTTGTTCTGTATCCTGTTATTTGACCTCCCCAGGACTGAAAGTGATTAGATAGCAAGAACAGTGCCAAGGCTGGCCCTTCCTTTAATTCTGACCCAGACAGAATATCCCTTGCTGATCTGCAATTCTTGAACTCATTCCAGTGGTTCCTTTCTTACTTATTGCTGATGATGAAGCATTGCCTTTTTGTGCTGAGATTCCGAAACATTCCTTTTGAAAATATTCCCGAAGCAAAACTTTCTAGATGAGAGCTCTTGTCACAATGCCCTGCAGGGGTGCAAATTTTGCACCCTTTGATATATTACAGCTAATCAGAACAGCTCTGAAGAACGGTGTTAAGCCCTCCTCCCCTGCTACTGTAGGAGCTTCCAGGTGTGTCTTTTATCACGCCATTACCCTACTGCATTCGCAGAATTTTATGGGGAACCCAGACAAAGTTATCCTCTGTCTGCAGTTGTCTTCAGCTTTTTCTCTTACGGTGGAAAATCTATAAAGAAGCAAAGGGCAGAAGAGCTATGCAAGGCCTTCTAACTGGTAGCACAAGAATCTATAGCTTGTTGCTGTTGTTGTTTGGAAAGAAAAAAGCAAGAGACCCAATTTTAAATGCTTTGTCGAGTCACACCATCATTACTAGATCCTCATAAAATCATGACTTCCTTGAATTATGCAAATGGCCCACCCATGTCCTTCAGCAGTACTTCTGTGGCCTTCCTGCCTTCCATGGCTATAAATCAAGTATGTTTAATGACAGAACACATGAAAATAATGCCATATGTTGAGGTTATCCTTGGGCCTGCAGAAAAGACAAAATGAGAAACCAGCTGCTAAGGGCCAGTGTGCAGATAGCAGCTTTCAGAGTGTCAGGAAGAACCCGTGGTTGACAAACCATGTTATCAGGGTCTGGGTCACAGTGAATGTGTGAATTCTGGATGGCCAAGATGTGTGGATGTGGCTGTGCTAAGGAACCTTGGCTTGTAAACCATAAGTAACCCAGAAAGAGAACCCCCGGTTTGTTGTTGGGTTATGAACTCTGGGTTGTTTAAAGCATGGGTGGCTGCAACATATGGGTGGTTTTGTCAGGCTACAGTGGCAGGATTGGTTTAAAAAGCGGTATGTACCCAACTAGTGTACAGACCAGCACTATTGTGCTGCCACGGCAGATGGGGAAGGAGTGGGTGAAGAAGGAAGAAACAAACCCAGGGTCTGAGGAACTGAAGTATCAAGGGATTGAGAAGCAGGGCTTGTTCAGTCATCTACCAGGCAAGCCCTAAATAGAGGAACAGTCCATGGGTTAAATAAACCATGGATTAGTATTACATGTGATAAGGTCATTGATTCGGTGGCTGGGTTAGCACGTCTCAGCATGCAGCCCCGTGCGGTTCCCAGCTTCCTTTTATTGCCTTGCCTTATTGGTCTGACGCCCCACACTTTCCATGTAGGCGCAGTTTCCACGCTTCCTCCTCTGTCCTCGTGCTTTCGGCATTCATCCCAGCAGCCCTGTGAGCAAAATCCCTTTCTTTACTGTATCGTCCTCTAGTGCCCTCAACTGTCTCTGCCTGAGTGGTCCACCAAGGCTCAGAGACAGGTTCTCCCTATTTTCCCTCCTGTCCGTACCTCCATCTCTTAAGTGCTTCTTACCCAACATGCTGCCCAAAGGGGTTTTTTTTTTTTTTTTGGCATTAAAATAAAAACATTTGCTGCAATTCTCCCTTCTTTTTCTGTACATTTACCCACTTTTTCCTTGGTGCAGAAAGTAAACAGGGTGATGGGCACAGAGTTCAGCCAATAGGAGCAAAGCAAGTATGTTGACGTGTGTGTTGCTAGGATGCTGTGGGTAGTAGAGATTGGATGCCCCTAGAGTGACCGCTTCTGTTGTTGCTCTTTCCATGGAACTCTGTGGTGTTTTTTCCATCACAAATGGGTCTGGATGTCAGGAGAAAAAGTGCTGAAGCATGGAAACCTTGCCACAAACCAGTGTTCCTCTCCATGGTTTTGAGAAACCAGATGTGCCACGCTGAAATTCCATGACTGGGTTTGGAAGACATGATGCAGGTTCAAAAGCAATATGGCTTCTCATGACACATGAACCTGCCAGTTGGTGCCAGCAAAATGCACCTTGGACACTTCTTGATTGGCTAATCATGTCCTGCTCCCTCCGTTTTCTTCCACCAGGTTATCCAAACGACCTTGCTATTTCTTTCACAAATGACAAATAAAGTGAACCAGTGTGCCATTCTTTCCTATTTTATTTGGAAAATATTCTTCCAAAGTCTAGACAAAGCAATCAAAGTTGAACTCTTGCCTCATAAGTTCTTCCCCTGCTTTTTCAGCTGCTTTTTTAGGAGACATCGCTTTGGATGAGGAAGACCTCAAGTTGTTCCATGTGGACCGGGTTGTAGATCTCACACGACGCACCATTGAGAGAACAGCTACCAACTCTTCAGGTACAGTTGCGCACCTTCCCATGGCCAGGACTCAGGTCCCACAGGGGAAACAGGAGCCTCTGCCTCCCATGTTTCTTGTGCCCAATTTATGTAAAGTCTGAAACACTCATGTAAGAAAAGACAGACCCATTTGCCTGTCTTTATATGCCAGAGTGGCAGCTGAGGAGCAGCTGGAGTTTCATCCTCCACCTTTGCTCGATGTTTCTGAGGTGCTCCAAGCAGAATAGAACAGAAAAATCCAATGCTAGGACAGATGTTAAAAGGTAAAGGCTTCCCCTTGACATTATGTCCAGTCATACCTGACTCTCGAGGGCGGTGCTCATCTCTGTTTCCTAGCCGAGGGAGCCAGTGTTTGTCCGCAGACAGTCTCCGTGGTCGTGTGGCCGGCATGACTAAACACCAAAGTGCATGGAACGCTGTTACCTGCCCACCGAAGTGGTACCTTTTTATCTACTTGCATTTGCATGCTTTTGAACTGCAAGGTTGGCAGGAGCTGGGACGGCGCACGGGAGCTCACCCTGTCTGGGATTTGAACTGTCGACCTTTTGATCAACCAGCCCGGCAGCGGTTTAACCCACTGCGCCACCGCATCCCTAGGACAGACTTTACAAAGGCCTTAAACCACTAAGGACGAATCCAGAGGTGAAGGCCTTCCCTGTGGTAGCCTTGAACCCTTGAAGCAGCTTCCGTCAGGGTCCTTGTCCTTTGCGAGCTCTGAAAACCCAGTTGTTTTCACTGCCTTCCCATGAACCACGGGCAGCAGGCGGGGGGCGTCCGAGGTACCAGAAAGGTCTGGCCGAGCCTACAGGATAAAACAACGCACAGATTTGCAGAGGGGAGCAAGCGGGGGGAGCACATGTGGGCAAAATCCTGGATAATCTTGGGGGATCAGATGCAATGAGAGATCGTTAGTGCCCCTGCCCTTTTATTTCCAGAAATGCCCAAGGGCAGCAGAGGGGTGGGACAGGGCTCCGAAGGAAAGATTCGTGACTCCAGCTCTCGTGGGCTGCCCCCAGCATTGCTTCCAGCTGCGGAGTGCACTAATGTCATCTGTATTTATATACCACATTGATGTAGCTGGTATGCATCGCTCGTCTGTTGTGGTTGGCATGCTTCTGTGCTGCCTTCATTTTGTACAGTGTCTTAAAAGGGCCCTGCCCTACCAGGCTGCCTGAAATCATTTTAAGCCAAGGAAAAAAACCTACCAGCCCCAGCCGCCTTGGTGGGTTTCAGACCAGAGAGGGGAGCCCGTTGGAAGTCCGTTGCGACACCCGGCTCCCATCCCTGGCTTCAAGCCTGACGGCCGGCTGGGACTTGCTCTTTTTGTCCTGCTCTTCCAGAGTGCCCGCAGCCTGGCTCTGGGAATGCTCTGTCACTTCTACCTTCAGTTCCATGCTAGGAAAGGGGATCCTTCAAGGTACGAGGCAAAGTCCTCGTCCTCTGTTGACACCAGGCAGTTCCCCGCAGTTCCCAAAGTTCAGACTCATTCTTACACTCCTCTCTTCACACTGACTTTCCCTGATGTGTGACCCAGTCGGCCTGTTTTCATTATCCCCTTTAATGTTGTTTTTATGCCATTGCGTTTTCTGCTCACTGCGCTTTGGAACGTGGCCTTTTCCACCGTTTTGCAAAGCTCTGGGTGGAACAATGGGAAAAAATGCAGCCCATTCCATTTACAGGCAGGCTTGCTTTTGACAGTTTTCACAGGAAAGTGAAGACGGGTTTTTACGTGGCTCAGCAGGGGGTTTGACAGGGGCATATGCAGCTCTGAAATCGGCAAATGCGCCTGTCAAGAACCTGCCATTCCCTTTTAAAAGTAACTCTTACCTGTTTAAAGAAGCTGGCAAAAGGAGTCCCGATTGGAGTAGGAGTAGGAGGAGCAAAGCCGTGACTTTAACACCAGAGTACCACTTGGGCACTTGGTGGAGGGGCTGTCACTGGTGGTGGGTGGGTTAACCCTTTCCTCCCCAGTTCATCCAACAAAAAAGTCTTCCTTGGGGGTTGCTTTTAGATTCTGGAGAGATATTCTTACTTGTACCTGTGGGAAGCTTCTCTCCAAAGAAGCTGCTTCTTCACCAGCTCCGTGGGGAGGAAGTGAGTTCATCGGCACTGTAGTGGGGAGGACAGGGTTAACACCACCCACCTGCACCCGCACCTGCACATGGCCATCCTGAACCTGAGCTGGGGCCCCATATTTGCTACTCTTGAGTCGAAAAAATAAGCCCAGAACTTGATGTTATGTGCTTTAAGCATTGCATGTAATCTGACTCTCTGGTGCTATGCAAGTATAAATGAATTTCATTATTAAATGGGGGGAAATGCACTTCTCATGGTAGAGGAATGTCTTGATAGTGTCTGTTGTTCAGAAAACAAGTTTATTCAGAGAGCTCTCTGGGCTGCCTTCATTAAATTATTTTGGTATCTGTCTTCTGGCGTAGACTGAGTTCCCTTGGGGGGTCACTCACCTTGTCACGTATATTTTTTCTTTGTCGCCAGCCAACTTTTCCACAGATATTTCTCTGCTTCTGATAACAAGTTTGTTATTAAGGCTGCAGTCTTATGCATGCTTTCTGGGGAGCAGGTCCCATTAAACACACGGAAGCGGTCTTCCAATTAAGAATGCACAGAGTTGCTTGCCTGTGGCTGAAGTTTAGCCGAGTCGTCTAGTGACCAGAACAGAATTGTAATTGGATTGTAGTGGGCAGCATTGCATTATATTCTTTCTAATATATTGTGACAGCATTCCTTATTTTTTCTTCACTGCCGCCGTGTGCCTTTGCTAAAATTGCATTTCGCACGTATGAGTCGCAGAAGGCAGATGTTCATTCTTCTTCCAATAACTCTTCTTCCCAACTCGATCTGTTTTATACTCAGGCAGACTTTTCTCAGGGTAGTTCAAGACAATCTTCGACTTTTCGTTCTGCTGATTGTGCAAGTGGACCTGGTTCTCATGGAATGACAAACATGGGTTGTTGTAGCCTTGTAGGACTGAACAAGCACACTACTTCACAACTACTCACTGCTTTTACGTTCTTTCTGGCTTACAAAATAACTCAGCAGTGCCCTTGCTCTGAGCTGTTGCTTGGAGTTTCCAGACCCAGAATGCTGGATTGTGGACAGATAAACATTCTGGAGTTTTAACCCAATGATAAACTATGGACACTTGTTGGGTTACTTCTGGATTGTTTAACCCATACACAACCCAGAGCTTGGAAACACAACATTTCTGGGTTGTTGATTGAATCAAAAGTGGTACATATGTGGTACATACTGTCTTCTCCTGCAATTCCTGGGTTAAGTGTGAAATGTCAGCTGGATCATTGTGTTGTTTCTCCTTCAACAACTCAGAGTTCTGGGTTCAGACACTGCAGGAAACAACCAGGTTTGTTTTGCAAGCTTGAAAGAAAATGGAAGTAGACGCTGGTTGGCGGTAACATGTGTTCTTTGTCCAACAGGAGCCTGACAACCCATGGATTCATGCAGGCCTAGTCTAGACTTGTAGACCTGCTGTTTTTATAGAGGAAAGCTGAAAGATTGGAGAGCATTAATAACAGTGTTGGGCTTGATTTTCTGCAAATTCGGTAGCCTGGAACTCAGATAAGCTTCATGGCAGGAAAGTTCTAAACCCATTTCCTCTGTTTCTCCTGCTTTATTAGAACCTCAGCCCAAACCTTCCCTGTAGTCTCGGCTAAAGGCCTTCCCAAATCGGCCCGATTGGTGAGGAAAGTCAGTGCAGCAAAGATAAACAGAAAGACTGTGCTAGGTTCACCCTGCTTCTGCTGAAAGCCAGGCCTCACAAGACCACTGTTAGCTCAGCTGCTGTTACTGGGCACTGGCCCACTGATAATATTGACGGGAGCTGGGTTCATCTGCAAGAGGACAAAAGTAACTGGGTTCACATGGGTCCATTTCTCAGCCGCCTATGGGGCTGCCGGCATTTCCCTGGCAGCAGGGGGCAGGGGATTAGGAGATTTATCACAGGGGTGTCCCCCCCACCTCCCTACAAATGATCTCCCTGGCAGCGACATTTGTTCAGCCCTGGGGTAATCATTCCAAGAGAAAAGAGATGACAGGCTGGATAATGAAGCATGGATAGCGACGGAACCTCGATCCCAGCAAAAGCTGCACATCAAGATAGGCCATCCGGGTGTTTGGGTTTGCTCGAAACAGCACGACATGTTGGAGTGTGTCAGGAAGCAGCTCAGTGGCACCTGTTCTGCGTGCTGAAGCGGCCCAGGTTTGGTGCCCGCATCTCCAGCTTGGGCTGGAAAAGCTCCTGGCGGAAACCCTGAGGAGCTGCTGCCGGTCAGAGCGAACGCTATGAGGCTGGGTGGGCCCAGGGGCCGGCTCACTCTAGAGCCACTTTCTCTGTTCCAAACTGAAGAAAGGGACTAGAGCAACTGGAGGGCAGAATCCGGGCATTTGCTTTGTCTGGGCCATCTGGCCGCAATTGGATAATCCCCACGCATTTTATCCTACTTTGGGGTGCAGATTGGACTCTTTCTGTGACCCAGCCCTGCTGCCAGCTAAGGATGGGAAATGTGTAGCCCTCCACATGTTTTGGCCTGCAGTTTCCAACATCCCTCACCATTGGCTATGTAGGGCTGATGGGAGCTCACTTGCTTATTTATTGAATGATTACATTGATATTCTGCCTTTTTTCCCTTTCAAAGAACTCATGGCAGTTTACATAATTCTTCCATCTTATCCTCACAACAACCCTGTGAGGTAGTCTGGGTGGAGAAGCTATGACTAGCCCAGAATCACCCAGAGCTCCATGACTGAGTGGGGACTAGAACCTGGATCGCCTGAGTCCCAGCCCCAGGCTTAACCACTGCACCACACTGGCTCTCAGATCTTCAAGGGGGATACAGATTGCCCACCAATGCCATGCAAGAGAAGTGGGAATGACCCAGTTAACGTGGCAAGGCCCACGGATAGGCTTTGGGCATTTAATAGCAAGGTGAGGCCTTAATAGCAACCTTGCAATCTATCAAAGCCAAGTAGGGGTGTCCCTTTGCCAGATAACTGAGCTGTGAAATATTGGTGTTGGCTTTTGGACTGGTTTTTTGCTCATCCCTGTCCCTTTAGGGCAGGGTCTCCTGCCAAGCCATGCCTTGGCAGCAGCTTGGCTGAGAGAGCGCATTCCAGACCATTTGGAGACCAGGGTCTTGGCACTTCCATGCGGGTTCTCATCTTGCTTTAACGCAGCCAGCCAAAACCTCTCTGTGCGCGCACTGGGGAAGCTGCTTTTCCCCCCAGCCAAATACGCAATGCTTGTGAAGAAGCTACCTGTGTCCTATACTGCTCTAGTACTGTCCCTCAGGAGAAGAGGGAACCTCAGCCGGTTTCCTTGACACAACTGCCGTCAAAAGGCTGGGACTGGAAGAATCCCAGGCAGCCCTCCGACTAGCTTTCTGGTTCCTTCGGAGCTTCGCATTGACCTTGCTGCTCTTTGAGGACCAGGCTGAATACCCATCCAACGCTAGCTAGGCACTGAACCCATGCAAATAATAACAGAAAACATAGCTTGGAGTTTGAAGAGTGCGTCAAGGAGCCTGCGACACTGGAAGGTCAGCCACTTTGTTTATGCAAGAGGAGGGATAAGTGAGAAGGCACAGAAGTCCGTCTGTCTGGAAAGAGTTTGTCTGGGATTCAGTCTGGAAGGAGTTGAAGTGGTAAACTACTCTCTGTCCCCCACTGTGTCAAGGGAGTCGGTGGCACTGAAGGCCTCAGTGGTGATAAAAATGCTTTTGGATGGAGCTGGTTCGGGTACCAGGCACTTGGAAACGCTTCTGGGAGAGCCTGGCCTGTCTGCCTTCCTGCCACGGAGTGATTGGTTGAGCCGCCCTGATCCTACAAGGCGAACAGAACGTGTTAGGTGGGGAAGAGGTATACCAAACAGGAGCCTGTAGGCAGTGGTGTAGCGGAACCAGGGCTTGTGGGGACAAAGCACTGGCATTTTAACATTAGCAGGGCCACCCCATCCAAGCTTCCCTGTTCCCTCTGGACTGAGTTGTAAATTTCGCAGTAGCTGGAGGGTAATGAAAACAGGTTTGGAAAGAGGCGTATCCCACAGAAATGAGGAAAATGTGAGGGGCAGAATCAGAGAGGAAAAGGAAAACTTAGTGAAAAAAGGAGTGAAGCAAAAAGTTTATTACGGTGCAAAGGTGCAGGAGGCTAGCCAACGTGGGAAATTGGAATAAGCCCCCAATCTTGGACTACAGGCCACCTGTTTGTAGGTGTGCATCTTAGTCTGCAGCAGAAGTATTTTTAAAGTTTTTATTGTGCGTTTCAAAAGTCAAAACAGAAACAAAAATAATAAACCAGAGAAATACCATTTTCTTACATGAAATTGGAATCTAATAAATACATATATACTATGTGCCCCAATCTATTTTACATAGAGCAAAATATGCTACTGTTCTTTGGGATAGTTATGCATGGACTTCAGCAAAGGCGGTATACCAGTATCCGAGTATTTGTCCCTTTGCAAATCATGCCTGAATGCCACCCATTCAAAAATCAAAGCATTCATCAGGCATGCAACCCACTGTGCTATTGCAGTCGGCCGTTTGGCCTTCCCGTGATGAAGCTTTAGTCTTTAAGTTGTCAAAAGGACATGCAGAATCCATTTATACTGACATTGTGTTAAGCTCCAAAAAAGATAGTTAAGAAGAATGTGAATGTCTATAAATATTACGGAACCTTCCATCACAACTTTTAGCCATATTATTGCCTCCTTCCAAAGAGAGACATTGTCAAATAGAAACATAGAAACAGAGCAAGTCAGAAGGGGCCTCCTGGCCATCTAGTCTGACCTCTGCCACCAGCCGGTTCCGCTCACAACATGCCCACCATGTGCATGTCCAGCCTGTCTTTGAACACCCTCACCGATGGGGCCTCAACGACCTCTCGTGGAAGCCCATTCCACACCCTCGGGGACCTGACTGTCAGGAAGTGCTTCCTGGCATCCAAATGGAACCTGGGTTCCCTGAGCTTTGCTCCAGAGCGCGTCCTGCCTTCCTCTGCAGGGGAGAACAGGTCTCCACCCATCTGCATGTGACACCCCCTCACGTACCTGTATGTCACCAACAGATCCCCTTGGAGTCTCCTCTTCTCCAAGCTGAAGAGACCCAGTTCCCTCAGTCTTGCCTCATACGGCATCCCCTGCAAACCAGCAACCATCCTTGTGGCCCTACGCTGCACTGACTCCAACCTGGCTATATCCTTTCTGTAATGAGGGGCCCAAAACTGAACACAATACTCCAGTTGCGGGCGCACCAGAGTCGTGTAGAGTGGTAGTAATACCTCTCTTGATCTAGAAGCCACACTTCTGGCTATGCAGCCAAGGGTGGCATTCGCCCTCTTGACCACCGCATCACACTGCTGGCTCATGTTCAGCCTGCAGTCAACCAGTACCCCGAGGTCCCTTTCACAAGTGCTGCTCTCCAGCCACTTGTCACCTAACCTGTATGTATGACAGCTATTCCTATGCCCCAAGTGCAAGACCTTGCACTTATCTACATGGAACGCCATCCTGTTGTCTCCTGCCCACTTCCATAGTCTGTCCAGATCCTTTTGGATCTGGAGTACCTGCTCCTCAGTTGTGGCCACTGCTCCAGTTTTAGTGTTGTCTGCGAATTTGATCAGCAGACTGTTCACCCCTTCTTCCATGTCGTTAATGAAAAGATTAAACAGGATCGGCCCCAGGACAGAGCCCTGGGGGACCCCGCTTGTCACTGGCCGCCATCCCGATGATTCCCCACTAATGGTTACCTCCTGCTTTTGGTCAGTCAACCATGCCCTAATCCACCGGACAGTGCTTTGGTGTATCCCAAAACTCCTCAGTTTCTCCACCAGGATATCATGGGGCACTTTGTCAAAGGCCTTGCTGAAATCCAGGTATACCACATCCACTGCATCCCCTCCATCTAGCCATCTCGAAACCTTGTCATAGAATTCCACAAGGTTTGTCTGGCAGGACTTGTTTTTGCGGAAGCCGTGTTGTGTGGCTGTCAGCCTCCCTTCCCTATCTAGCATCACTAGATCTCTCTCTATTATGAGCCTTTCCATTGTTTTTCCTACAATGGACGTAAGGCTAACCGGTCTATAATTCCCCATGTCCTTCCTACTACCCTTTTTGAAAATTGGGACCACCGATGCCACCCTCCAGTCCTCTGGAACTTCACCCGTTCTCCACGAGGCCTCAAAAATGGAGGCCAGCAGGCGTGAGAGAACCCCTGCCAACTCTCTTAGTACTCTCGGGTATAACCCGTCAGGACCTGGAGCCTTTGTAATGTCCAATGCCCTGAGGAGCCCCTCGACTTCAAGGGGCGGTGACTCTAATCTCTGCCCCTAAGTCTCCAGCCTCATCTAATCTCCTATACGGATATCCCCCATCCTGCTTTGGGGAGAACACAGAGGCAAAATAGTCATTTAGCATCTGTGCCTGTTCCCTCATATCAGTCACTGGATCTCCTTCCTCCTTATTTAGTGGTCCCACCACTTGTCTCCCCTTCCTTTTCCTATTTACATGCTGAAAGAAGCCCTTTTTGTTGCTCTTGATATTCTTGGCAAGTCTCAGCTCATAATCAGCCTTAGCCTTGCGAAGAATCCTTCTGCAACGGGCCTCCTCCTCCCGGTATACCCTTTTGTCTATTTCCCCCAGTACCCATTTCCTATGGAGGCTCCTCTTTCGTCTAATCCCCCTAACCACCTCCTTTCGCATCCATGGCGGCACTCTCCTCCTCCTCCCCACCTTACTGACTAGAGGCGTCGTCAGGGCTTGCGCCTGCAAAACCTCCCTTTTGAGTGCCATCCACACCTAATAACAGAAAATCATAGGCATAAGAGCAGCATTAGCTGTTTTACAGCTCCAACAATCGGCCAACATATATAAACACTTCTTGAAAAGACAGTGCGGCATCTGATATACTTGAAACTCCCATTTTTTTGCTGAATTAAATGCAGCCCAAGATCCTTTACCCTTCTTGTGATTGTTGCCAGCAAGGCGATACATGGATTGGGCAAAATAGGATACTCCAATCCATTATTCCATTCTTGATGAAGAGCCTGGGTGTTGCACTTACTAATAATCAGTATGTACAAATAATAACAGCAGGGGCTGGAGTAGAAAGCAGAAGCGTAGCAAGATCTCAGCGCCTTGGTGCTGAGACCTATTCTGGCTGAAAGCAGGGTGTGCATTTTAAACACTGTCTTTAGGACATACTCAGTGGGAAACTCATTATCTATCGCCCTGGCCAGGAGTTTTGTTTCACCACACTGGTGTTGTGGCACAATAAACCATGGTCTGGATGCTGTCTGAATTGTCGGCATTGGTAAACTTCACTTCTTGACGAAGCCCCCTTTCAGTCAAGCTTTCCCTGACATGGAATTGCACTGATCCATCTTGCTCTTTCCATCATGTATGTATGTATGTATGTATGCATTTATTTATTTATTTATTTATTTTTGGATTTATATCCTGCCTTTTTCCTACAAAGGGCTCAAGGCAGCTTACATTATTCTCCTCCTCCATCTTATCCCCACAACAACAACCCTGTGAGGTAGGTTGGGCTGAGAGTCTGTGACTGGCCCAAAGTCACCCAGTTGGCTCCATGGCCGAGCGGGGACTAGAACCCAGATTGCCTGAGTCCCAGCCCAGCTCTCGAACCACTACACCACACTGGCTCCTTACACATGTTTTTAATGTATTTATAATTGCAAGTTGTTTTAATAATGCTTTTAATGCATTTCTTATATGAACTGCTTGGAGCCCTTATGACACCAAGCAGGATATAAGTAGCGTTGGTCAATGAGATGCAACTCGGGTTCATATTTCTTTATTGCCCTGGGGCTTAAATGCCAAGGATCGGCCACTTTGGTCTCCAGCAGGGCTCCCTGGCTCCATCCTAAATGGGAACAGAGGTGCTCGCTGAAATTCACTCGTTGTCCTCATTCCGCAGGGAACGCTTCAAACAGCACCAGCCTCAGACCCGAGAGACAGCCGAGGAGGCGATGGAAGCAGGGCCGGGGGCGACCTCGGAGTCGCCGGGCCGCCACTTCCCGTCCCGAGCGGGTGTGGTCAGATGGAGTAATCCCTTATGTGATCAGTGGGAATTTCAGTGGTGAGTTGAAGAACAAGTCGACACGTTCACTCGCTGTGAAAGGATGGTTATCCCCTAAAGCGGAGAGAGAGACAGAAAAGCAATCTGCCACCTCTCGTGAATGGCTCGGCTGTGGTGAACGTGTCCGATGGAGCAGCCGGGCATCCTCACAGAATCCAAGAATGGCTGATTGGAAGGAGCTGATTAGGACACTGTGCCAAACTGGCTGCTCAGTGCAAGGCTCCAAGTTGATGCTGAAGAAGAGAACGCCTGCGTTCTTTCTTGGGCAGTCGCAGTTCCAGACCGAACAGAATATGAAAAATGGAATGAATCGCTGTGCTTCCTGCACCAAAAGCGTTCTGCTTCAGTGCGTATCAGTGAACACCATCACCATGGCTTAATTTGCCTGCGGCCGCTCTTGTGCCATGCCATGCACTTTGCACAGTTTCTGCGATCTCCCGGCTTGCTGTACTTTGTCATGTTGCAAAAGCCAGACAGCAGGCTGCCTTGAAGATTCGGTCACTTTCAACCAACCCATGGGTTGTTGTGAGGTTCTTTGAGGGTTGTCTAGCTTCAAACAACCCCTCTTGCCTGGGATCGCAGAACTCGGCAAATGCACAACGCGATTGCCTCCATGGGTAAATTAAGCTGTGGTGAGCTGTCATGTCGTGTGCCTCCCCGTCCGCTCACTCTCACCTGAGCCGGGACACAGTGCATTGCAAAGCACGTACTCAGGTCTTCCTTGCACTCCTTGTCTGCCTCATGACCACTCAGAAATCCCTGAAGCCTGGCCTCCGTTCTGGGAAGGGCAGCAGCCAGGCAGAGGCTGTGCATTCCCCTGAAACCCCCTTGTCCATGGCCCATGTTTTAGCATCAAACTGGGATGTTGGACATTCCTGGAACGGCCCTTGTTTTGGTTTGGTTTGGTTTGCTGTGAGTTGTAACCAGGTCGCTTGCACCTCCTTAGTGAACTGTGCCCTAAGTACTTGGCTGTTCTGTTTGCTGATTTCCCAATGGCAAAGCAGGTCGTTTTGACTTTCTGTTTTGAGCCAGGCTCGGTCTTACGCCTTGGAACCTCAGTCCTGCCTCTGCCACACTTGCAAGCTAGCTAGCATTTCTGAGCTCTTTTCTATCGCCTCCAAGCCAGTGCAAGTGGTACCAGCCTGGGTAGATAAAAAACCAGCTATTTAAGAAGAATAGGAGGAAGAAGAAAACTGGATATAAAATATAATTGATTTGCATGTTTTAGATGTACTTTTTACAAAATGGGTTCTAGTAAGCCTCTCTTGAAAAATAACTGATGCAAAGAAATTTAGATTTCTTTTTATCATATCCCTGTATATTAAAACGTATAGTCTTATCACTCTGAATCATGGACTGCCTAGTCACTGAGGCCATATAAAGAATTCCTGGCGGTTCTGCATGGATTTGAGGTCTGCTTAGGGCTCACTTGAAGATGAGCTTTCAGAGTATTCCTCCCTGTGGAACGAAGGCCTTCAAGTTTGCATTTATGTATTAGATTTATATCCCACCTTTTCTTTTAAAGAGCTAAAATCAGCTTGCATCGTTCTGCTGTTCTTAATCTTATCCCAACAACAACAACGATGTGAGGCAGGCCGTAAGAGTCTGGGACTGGCCCAAAGTCACCCAGTTGGCTCCATGGCTGTTACGGGAATGAATTCCATGCCCCTCTGCAAAAATAGCTCCATCCACTGTTGCAAAGAGCCTTGTTCCTTCCCAAAGGCCTTTGCCCTCAGTGTACACTCACTAACATTGTCACAAGTTGTGTGTGACAACTTGGCAACACCTCACGCTGTTCAGAGAGTGCCCAAGAAAAATCTTCCTCACGAGCCAGCCTCTGTCTCTTCCCATTTCCTACAGGTAGCCAGCGAGCCATCTTTCGGCAGGCCATGCGCCACTGGGAGAAACACACCTGTGTCACCTTTCTGGAGCGGAATGATGAAGACAGCTATATTGTGTTTACATACAGGCCATGCGGGTAAGCGAAGGCTGGCTCTGCCGCAAGAGATCCCCCAACGGCCCCTGGGCTCCCCAGGACGTTCCGAGAGGTGCACAGCCATGCAGAGTGATTAATGCCTTTTGGCTCAGGGGCCAAAAGCCAGCCGATGGCTCTGTGTGGGTGTGTTTGCACAGTCAACTCTTCCAGGAAAACAGTCCCCCCAGGCCTCCGTGGGCTGGTTCCCTTCCCCTAAGTGTTTGCCTTCAGAGGCTGAATCAGAGCTTGGAACGACTTGGAAGCGAGGAGGAGAGCTCCCAGGGGCCTGGATCCATATCTGTTTTATCCTGCTCAGAGTGGCCCAGGGACTCGCTTTTGGTTGGTGCATAGCAAATTCTTAAATCAGGTATTTTAGCTCAAAGATGATGTCAAGGGGGTTTCCTTTAAATCTTCTGGAAGTGTTTGATTTAAAAAGAGGGGAAGAACTTTTCTGAAAGTTGGGAACGCCTCTCTTGAGGCTTAGCTACTGCCAGTAGGCACTTGAGGCTAAGACGCTCTGGTTGTTTTGACACCGCACCTTGCCTTTGGACCACCCACTTCTTCACAGGAGAAGGGACTTCGAGGCAATCCTATCCCCCTACACATTCGGTGTTAGGTGCTTCCCTAAGCCATGCACTACACCAAAACAAATAAAATCCTGCCAGATAATTTTAAGTCAATATCCATAACACCGATTTCAGAATTCAGCATTTTATAGTTCAGGATTTTGATGAGTTTGGCAGGTGGTATTAATCTTTTTCTTGTGTGAGCATCATGTAGATACTTTTTCAGTGGTGGGTGGTGAAGGTACCTCAGCTTGTGCCTTTCTCTCATCATCCCTCAGGATTGGCTGTTCTGGCCAGGGTTCATTTATTTATTTATTAAAACATTTATAGGCTGCCCCATCGCATCAAAGCCTCGGGGCGGCTTACAACAATTAAAATACAATATAATAAAATACAATAAAAACATAAAAATCTAAACAATAAGCACTATATCCCTCCCCCCTCAGTGCATCTCGGCAGCAGCAGCAACAACAACCACCACAATATAACTACAAATTATAAACACATCATACTAACAATTAAAATATGACTTAAATAAAAAGGTCTTCGCCTGGCGCTGAAAAACAGATAACGACGGTGCCAGGCGAACCTCTCCAGGGAGCGCATTCCATAATTGGGGCGCCACCGCAGAGAAATGGGAACTGGGAGCTGTAAGCTGACAATGTCTGAATGGGAGTAGCAGTCTCGAGAACCTCTGGAGGCCAAACTCACGCATCAGCTTAGTTACGCTGCAGAGCGGTATAGCTAGGCGTGATGGATCACCAACCCTGCACAATGAATGATGAACAGCTCCATCAACAAAAATGGCATTGAATCTACCCATGGTCTAAACAAGCCGTCTTCCACCTTGCGTCCAACAGATTTTGGACTAGCTCTCCAGGCATTCTTGGTCATTGGCTGTGCTGGCTGGTCGTGGTAGGAGGACACTAGGTTGGGAAAGGTTGGTTCAGGGCAATAATAGCCAACCTGTGCAATCTTGGGAGCCCCTCTGTTCCCTGAAGGTAGTCCAAGTGGGCAGCCTCTCCCAGGAAGATAGAACAGTCTGCTGCTACTGGGTTTCACAACTACAGGTGTATGTTCTTGAGCGTGACCAAGGGCTGCATGCAAAATACAGAAATGTGCCATCACAGTACAGGGTGACTCTTCAGGCTCGCACAAGTTTCAAAAACATTTTGGTGTTTCTTCACACAATGTAGCAGTAAAACTGTGGAATGTGCCGCCGTGGGAGGTGGTGGTGGCTGCCCATCTGGAGGGCCTTAAAAGGGAATTGGACAGATTCGTGTGGGAGGAGGCCATGTGTGGCTACTAGCCTTGCTGGCCATGGGCTGCCTCCTTTAGCAGAGGTCATGCCTGCATGCCCCAGTTGCTGAGGGGCTGGGCAGGAGGAGGTCCACGCCCACCCTGCTTGGGCGATCCTGTGGGCAGCTGGGTTGCCACCGTGTGTCCGGAGTGCTGGACTAGACAGTCCTTTGGCAGGATCCAACAGGACTTTTCTCATGTTCTTACAGGCCTGTACCATTTATGATACATTGCTTAGGTTTGGTTAGGGCTCACACCAGCTAGATAGAATTGCTCTGTGAGTCATATGGTGACCTATTTTAAAATACATCATGGTTTGATTTGGTTCATCTTGATTACAGTTGGAGCTGGACTATAACGATGCAAAGTTCAGAAATGAGGGAAAGAGATCCTAAAATGTTTACACGCAAACAACTGGATTGCATGATTCGCCAACTGCAACCCCCTTTGCTCATTTCTTCACCAGCCATTAGCAGCTGCTGCATCTTGTTTTTCCATCCTGAACAAAACGGCATTGCTAACCTGGTGCCAAGGCCTTGTTTGTAAAGTTGCAAGACCACCACTGTTTAAACTCTGGAAATTTTTTTTTTTAAGAAAAGCTGCAAGGGAAGGTTAGAGAAATTGCCAAAGGCTAAGGCAGCAGGATTAAGGCAGGATTAATGATTTCTTAACCATTTAAAAGGTTGTGTTTTCCCTCCCACCCACTACCGCCCCAGGCCTGGATTGCAACACGTTGTCTTACTCATGGTGCTGTCTGCCTTAAATGGGATTTAATTGCGGGATGGAAATGATTTTCTCAAGGCCAGAGGAACCAGCTTGTTTCCCACCTGCCTGCTGTAGTGTGGCTTCTCTGTAGGAACGTGGAAAGCTGCAGAGCCAGACCTCTGGTCCATCTAGACCAGTATTTCTGACACAGACTGGCAGCAGCTCCGCAGGGATTTCCTAACTGACAGAGGCCAGTGCTTGAACCTCAGACCACCTGCATGCAAACCTTACGGGCCTTCCCTTTCTATGGGACTTTGGCGAGATCTCCTCTGCCTGATTTTCTCTCTCTGCCTTGTCTGGCCACGTGGTTTTGCTGTCAGCCTCTTTTAAAAACAGGCCGGTTCATTTAGATGCAGCAGGATGCCAAAGCTTGCAACTAAGCATCGGTGGGGATCATATGAAGGCGCATGGCTCAGATCCGCCAGTATCTGGTCTTTTTCTCATGCAGGTCTCCTCTTTTTTCTCTCAGTGAGAGAGATAGCAAAGGCAAAAGGAGTTGGTTTTATCCTCGACTGATTCCTCTTGCTTCCCATGATGGAAGAAGTGGAAGGCTTCAGCTCTTGGGAGGTATAGAAATGTAACACACAGAAATACAAGTTTGTGTTCCCATTTTCTGTGAGACTGCCTCAGCCCGCTTGTGCATGAGGTGTGGACTTGGACATTCTCCTGTTCTATGCTGCACAGGTGCTGTTCCTACGTGGGGCGCAGAGGAGGAGGCCCACAGGCGATCTCCATCGGGAAAAACTGTGACAAATTTGGCATCGTGGTGCACGAACTGGGCCATGTGATCGGCTTCTGGCACGAACACACACGCCCAGACCGAGACGACCACGTGGCCATTTACCGTGAAAACATCCAGCCAGGTAAAGACTCCCTTTTCCTCCCAGCTCTTCTTGCAGAGGGAGGAGGACCCCTGAGGGCAAGCAAGAGATGTCCAGTTGGTGTGTGTTGGGCACGGTCTGGGGGATCCCTGCTCTCTTTCCATCACCCCTTCACACCTGCACCCCCTCATTTCCCATCCCCTCACCTTTCCATTGCTCTCCCAGTCTGTGCCCGCTCACCTGAAGTAGCACCCAAATGCACAGAATCACAGAAGAGGAGAGTTGGAAGGGGCCAAGAAGGCCATTGGGTCCAACCCCTGCTCACAGTCCCGAGCAGTTAAAGCATCCCTCCCTGAGGGCTGTCCATCTTGGAGGCCTCCAGGGTGGGAGAGCCCACCACCTCCCTGAGTGATTGGTCCATTGTTGTGCCACTCTCAGAGTCTGGGCATTTTTCCTGACATCTAGCCAGATCCTGGCTTCCTGTCACTTGAGCCCATTGTTCTGTGTCCTGCACTGGGGATGATCGAGAAGAGATCCCGTCCTTCCTCTTTGTGATAGCCTTTCCAGGGCATGTAAAATGCTAGCCAATCTCCTCTCGGTCTTCGCTTCCCAAGGCTAAACATGCCTGGGTTTTTCGCTTTTTCCTCATAGGGCTCTGCACATGTCCACCTGTGCAGTGTCTGTAAACCTGCCACAACCTGCTGTGTTGGACTACAGCCCCCATAATCCCCCAGCCAGCAGAGTTGAACTCCAGCTTGGGGAAACCTGGGTTATGTTTCTGCACCCTGTGCAGCTCTCGGGGCCCCACTGGAAAAGTTACAGAGGGCTTTGAAGAGAGAGCGCAACACACGCAGGCCCAGAATCATGGTGCTGATTTAAGCACTGATTAAGCCAGAAACAACAGGCCTGCAGTCAATTGATCCCCAGTGCAAGGGACGGCCCTCGCCATGTTTCGCCAGATGGATTGAGAGTTCCTCCCGCAGGAGGGAGGGCTGGCCCCGTGCGACCAGGGGTGGGGGGTGCCTGGCCCTTCCCCCTTTGCCCAGCCTCCCTTCCTCATGCTTCTCCTTCCTGCGGTCTCCACAGGGCAGGAGTACAACTTCTTGAAGATGGAACTGGAAGAGGTGGAGTCCCTGGGGGAGATGTACGACTTCGACAGCATCATGCACTACGCTAGGAACACTTTCTCCAAGTGAGAGCCCAAATGCGCTTGCGTTGTCCATGCGCTCAGCCTGCGTCTGTTTGCCTTTGCCTTCCAGCCAAAAGCTGTGCCTTGGGCTGAGCATTTCCTTCCCTGTCAGTGGGGCCAACAGGCTGTGGGAGATGTGAAGAAGCCAGTGGGACTGGAGGGGCAAAGCAGAGCAGCCCCTTGGTGGAGGCAGGTCATCTCTGTCCAGACAGTTCCCCGGACAGACACTGGAGAATTGCAGCCCTGGATGTGGGTGTCCCTTTCTTGGGCGGGGAGCCTGCTTCAGCCTGAACTCTGCTTCGGAGAAGCCCTCCAGGAAGGGGTGGGGCCAAAGTCAAAGGGGCGGGGCCTGGATTGCACCACAGTCCAGCATGCTGTGGCTGGTGCTCTCCTTGGCAGGGGCATTTCAGTGCCTGGGAAGGGGGGGGGGGGCTGCACGGAGGCCAGGCAGCCGTGCGTCTGGGGTAGGGGAACGGGACTGATGCAGAGGAAGGAGGGCCGGCCATCTGGGAGCTCACCCGAGGAGCCAGACTTCGCTCCTGGGGTCGTGGTCTCCACCCCTGCCCCAGTGACACTCCGGGTATTTTTCTTCCCAGGAGGGTTCTGAATTCCGGGAAGAAAGGCCAATCATCGGGGCACTGCAAGGTCATGGCATGGGTCACTTCGGGCTGAGCTTGCCGTCCTCCGAGGCCGTTCTTCATCAAGCAGCCTGATTCACGCAGCACAACTCTCTCTGCTCTCATTAGCAGCAGCTCGGGCCGAGGGCTCAGCTGGCCCTGGAACTTGGCACAGTGGGAAGGAAGGAAGGAAGGAAGGAAGGAAGGAAGGAAGGAAGGAAGGAAGGAAGGA
>JAIXND010000621.1:22539259-22564868 GCA_023646645.1 Varanus salvator macromaculatus | reverse complement strand
CACACACACACACACACATACACACCCACACCCAGAGACCTGAGCATATTTAGATTAGCAAATGCAAGTTCGCGGGGCTTTCCTAAGCCCTGGGTCTTTTTGATAGCGACGGGCACCCCAGCCGATGCCATGCAGCCGAGCAGCACTTCTGGTGGAACCGCTCAGGCTTTTCACCCAAATGCAGCCGCCTGGGCAGTTGGGGCAAAGAAGATGCGCACACAGGGAATCCTGCGGACGCGGAGAGACGCCCTGCCTTTCCTCCGTCATTTGTTTTCCTGTGAGGCCATCGGAAGGAGCTGCCACGGCCGGGCTGCCAGGCACGCAGGGGACCCTGACGCTCTCTGCTCTCCCGCCCTGGCTGGTGAATAGTGCCACAGCAGGCCTTTCTGAGTGCAGGCACAAGCAGCCATGGGGGAAACGGCTGAACTGGCTCCCGCGTATGCCCGAGCAAGCGTTGGGAGAGAAAGGAACAGCTGCCTCGTTCATGCGGCTGGGAGGACACTTGTGCTTGGGGGGGGCAAGCCGAAGGCGGGGCTGGGGAGAAAGGGCTGCTCTCGGGGGCAGCGGGGAGGAAAGGGTTCGCTCTCCCCACTCTGGAGCACCGTGCAAGCCGGCTGTTCTCGCAGAAGCCCTGAGGAGACCTGCTTTGCATCCGCTAAGAGGCTTGTGCCAAGGAGGTCGTCTTGCAGCAACAGCTGAATGAGCTTTGCTCTGGAGCAGCCTCGTCACGTGATGGCCCAAGGCAAACACAGCACCCTGTCAAAACAGACCTCGCAGGCCCTGACAAGGGCTGGCAGTGACCCCACGGCTTCCTGCTTGCTCTCGGAATCGGGAACAAGATTGAGTGTTTACCTTCGCCAAGGCAGTCCGTGCCCTCGTGAAACCTCCATGCCTCTCCGCTCTCGCTCGCTCCTCACTCACTCCCCAAATCCAGAGCTGCTTTGCTTCTGCTTTCCCATGGTGCATGTGTGTCAGTTGTCTGGCTTGGGGTTTTTTTGCACAAATGAAACTGTCGGGGGGGGGGTCATTTCCCACCCCCACAGAGCAACCTCTTGCGGAAAGTGGGAAGTCTTCTGCTGAAGGCATGCAGCCTGATCCGCCTGGAAGCTGCACGGATGTCAGGATATTCTGGCCGTTTGAACAGTTTCACCTTTATCGTCTGGCAGCGTGCACTCAGGCATTCTCATGTCTAAACCCCGCAGTTTAATCTTGTGGCATGTTTGGAGCCTGAATCGCTCCCCCTCCCCCCAGTTTCATGCAGTAAATGTAGAATCGGAGAGTAAATTCTGCAGAGCGAATTCCGAGCAGAGCCCGGCAAGCCTTTCCTTGCCTCCACCGCCATCCAACTTTTCCTCCCCCGCATGTCAGTCAAAAGGTAGGTTGGTGCTCGCGGGGGGAATGTCCTTGTTTATAAGCTCAAGAGGAGCTGATAATGTCACAGTGAGAAATTAATTAGAGTGCTGGACTGGAATTGGGGAAGCCCCGGTTCAAATCTCGCTTGGCCTTGAGCGTGGTGACTTTGGACCAACCCTGACTTGTTCGTGTAGCCGGCTTTATAGGCTTGTTGCAAAGATAAAATGGAATTGGAAGATCCGTGTACGAATCCCTGGACTCTTGCCAGCGTGTGCGCTTCCTCTTACTCACCTTACCTTTGCTGAGTTGCACCCTTACCAAAAATGAATGGAGAAAACCCCGTGGCAGAAAAACTGGTCTTTTCCCGAGTTTTGGGTGGAAGCTGCAATAGCTGGCTACGGTGCTACACCACAGGAAAAAATGCAACGCCCTCTCTGTTTGCTGCTAACGAGAGAGGCGAGCAACATAATGAAAAAGGGTCCTACTCAGCTGGTTCCCGCTCCAAAGGAAATTCAATCCACAGCCTTTTTCCTCAGATGAGTCAACTTCGTGGGAAGTGATTTGACGAATGAGTGGCTGGGTAGCAGCTAGAACCCTGCTAGCCAGAAGGAAATTCAAATCGAGCGCTGCCATGCCCACGCCTGACCCTCGTGGCCCAGCCTTTTGCCATCGGCTGGAGTCCTCCAGATGCTCTGCCCCTCGCTCCCAGCCTGCGCTGGAGCAGCACAGGTAGCTGGTTCTCGCCCCTCCAGGGTCAGTGCAGAATGATTCCCTGGAAACCTAGAGCTTAGATTTCCATGAGGAAAGAGTCGAATGTTAACCCTTTTGTTGAGAGTCAACAATGTGCAGCATTTCCCCCACAAGATTGTAGCTTCACATCTGTTTGTTTAACCTCTCTGCGATTTCTACCCTCCTGCTGCTTGCAGAGTATCAGCAAGTGCTGTCTTGATCTCGGGACATAAGCCCAGTCGACATCTTGGAGGCAGGAAACCAGTACAGAGCCAAACCTTGTTCACCTAGAATTGCCTCAGTGGTCCATCCGTGGAAACACCTTGCCTCTGCCTTCAAAGGAATTTAAAGAGAATGTGACAGCATCAAATTATAGAACACACCGTGCATCAGGCTGGAATTTTTGGCCATCTTAGAAGAAAAGGGAAGTATAAACTGTTGCAGTCACTTGACAAGGCAAAAGAATTGCAGAAGAGTTGCTTGGTGGAAAATCCTTAAAGAAAAGATTGAGGTCAATATAATATCCCTGTTAGAATGGCTGTATCTAAAATATGTTTAGCCATGATGACGGCCGACCTATGGAAGGAGAGGAACAAGGAGGAGAGCTGGGAGGGTGAAAAGAATGCCTGCTTTACGTTTTGGAGGTACAAATTGCTAATTACTGTAGCATTGTATCTGAACTCTTGGGGTGAGGCCAAAAGCGCATTGCCTGAATCCTGCAGCTGTAGCTTGCTGCAAACATACTTGCGTTGCACCACAGCCTGTCTCTGATCATGCCCTTGCCTGCCGTCAGGCTCTGCTCTCGTCTGCTCGGCCTCCCGTCTCGGAACCATCCTTCGTTCTTGTGAGGTTTGTCAGCCTTTTGCCGCAGGGAGGCTGGATTGGCAACTGAGTGGAGAGATTCTTGCGTGCTCCGCAAATGTTCGTGGCCACAGGCTAGGGGGGTGTAACGTGCGGCACATTCATGCTTGCGCAGCAGTCTTCGGCATGCTCAGACTAGAGATGTCGTCAGTGTTATCCAGGACATATCTCTGGGTCTTCCTTCCAGAAAATTAACATAGCTGTAACTGTGATGGATGGACGGTTACTGTGCCAAATCTCTTGCGCAAAGAAGAGCTACCCCTGCCGTTCATGTCCCGTCTTTCTTCACGTAGAGGAACCTGTGCCTTTAGCAACAGTGGCTGCAGCTGGAAGTTTTCTGCAGCCACTTCTACTTAAAGGCGGTTGGTAGTACAGCCCCCTAGTATGGTTCTGCCTACTATTATCCAGTTCTCTGAACATACACATGGTAGGCATGTCATGAGTGGAGCTGGCTGGAGTTGGGGGTCAGACTAGATGGCCCAGGAGGTCCCTTCTGACTCACTCTGTTTCTATGTTTCTAACTCCTGGGGATTCCAGTGCATGAACCCCAAGAACTTGACTAAACTACATTGTGCTGCTCTAGCAGTGGGAAAAATATTCAGCCAGAGCCTGGCTTCCTGTCTCCTGAAGCCCATTATTCCATGACCTGCACTCTTGAGTGATGGAGAAGAGATCGTGGCCTTCCTCACTGCAGCAGCCTTTCAAATATCTGGTTGCGCCGTCATACCTTCCCTCCCACTTGTGCCTGCTTGATGAAGCATCTTCTCCTTGCTGCACTTGCAGCTCAAGCTGTTCCTCTTGCACCTGAGCTCTAGAAAACAACCTCGGGGATCCTCGGCTGGAGGATACACACTTCTGGTCTGGGCTTGCCTGTAGCTGCCAGTAGACCTGGCCTGGCCCTGGCCCCCGATTTAGCCCAGTTTTCTCCAGCCTGGCGCCTTCCCAGAGTGTAAAGCCTTCAGCAGCCATAATCCAAAGAAATTGAGAAATTGCACCAGGAAGACACCAATCTGGGGGAGTTTGCACTAGCTTCATGCTTTCAGCATTGCTGATTCCAGGTTTGGGGGGACTTTTGGGCAAGATGCCCTGAGTAGGTCCTATCTGCTGGAGTAGGTCCTGTTTTTGCTGCTAGCTGCAAAGAGTACTCACCCTCTTTCTCTGGACCCAATCCACCAAAGCCAACCAGATGGTGAGAGAGGATGAATGGGAACAGCTGCCCCTTCGCCTTTCTCCTGTCTTTTACTGTGAGAAGGCAGGTGAATGATCAGGGGCACCTAAGAAAACAATCAGCAGGGCTAAAAGGCCTCAAGGCATCGGCCCTGGGCCTTGGGAGAAGACACCAGTCCATGGGTTTGATGATGCAACACGCCCTGCTCTTGCAGCTGTAGGCTTCAGAATGTCTTCGTGCAAGGGTTCAAGTCTGAGGCCACCAAAATGAAGGGGAGCTTTGCCAGGGTGTACCTCCGATTCTGGGCACACTTTGAACACTCCCTAGTTAAACTTTGCAAATTGCTGCCACAAGATGCAATGAGAGCCGCCTGCTGGGATGGTTTTAATGGGGGTTCTGGCAGAGTCGTGGAGGATAATCAGTTGAGGTGTGCTGGTCCTGCGGCTTGCCTGCTCCCCTGGTAGCAGATACGTCAGCTCCCAGTTGCTGGGGAGGATGAAGGGAGGGCGTAATTGCAGGCAGCTGGGTTGGGTGCTGTGTGCACAGGATGCTGGGCCAGGTTGGCCCTTGCCTTGACCTAGCATGGCTCTTCTTGACCAGAACAACAGTCAGCCTTGGGATCTGGAGAGCTGATACTCCTGGATTTGCCAGCATTTCTCCCTGGGGCTTTGCTTAATCCCACCAGCTTTGCAAGCATCTTCCCAGAACAAGCTCGGTATGTTTAAGCCCGCTTGGGAAATTGGGTGCAGCTGTCAGTGGGCAGCAACTGGCATGGTTCGTTCACAACTTGCAGGAGAACTCCACGCATGCTTGTTTGCGGTGATGCCCCGACAAAGATTTGGAGAGATGCAGGGGGAAGAAGTGTGGCTTTTTCGGGTGTCTTGCAACGCTTCACAGGGCTGCTGGGAGAAGCCCTCCTACAGCAAACTTCCCTTTGCTCCTTGTTGAAATTCCATCGCTTCTTTTGGTCCACTTGAGCTGCCAGGTGCAGGCTGTTGCCAAGTGGAGGAAGGTGTAACAATGAGTGTAGTGAGCCAGGAAAATACTCCTGAAAATTGCTTGGGGCAGCAGGATGGAAATTTTAGGTCAGCAGAGAAAGGGCCCACCTCCCTTTCCCTTAAGCAAGTCCATATGGACAGCCGGGTGAAGGAAACGTCCCCCTGGCTAACAGTGGAACTCCCCTTCTGCCGACGCAGAGGGAAGAGCTTTCTTCTTCAGTTCACCTGGCTGATTTTAGGCATCTTATAATGGCATGATGGGGACCCCGTTACATGGCTATTTATATGATCTTGGTTGTGAAGCGCATAGCTCTAACTTGCACCTGCAAACAGCCTTTCCATGCTTTACCGCTTCACCATGTCCCTGATATGCACATGGCGGGCATGTCGTGAGCGGAGCCGGCTGGTGTCGGAGGTCAGACTAGATGGCCTGGGAGGCCCCTTCTGACTCGCTCTGTTTCTATGTTTCTATGATATACGAAATGTTCACTATATCTGCATCCTGCCTTTTTCCTGCTTATATAATCCTCCTGCTGCTCTCCATTTTATCTGCACAACAGCCCTGTGAGGTTGGCAGGGCTGAGAGTCAGTGACTGGCCAAAGCCACCCAGTGAGCTTCATGGCTGTGTAAGGGATGATAACCCAGGTCTCTCAAGTCCCGGTCCAGTCTCTGACCACTGTGCCACACTGGCTCTGTCCAAACCATAAAAACAGTTGGCTCCGTGGCCAAGCAGGGACTAGAACTCAGCTCTCCTGAGCCCCAGCCCTGAGCTCCCAACCACTGCGCCACACTGGCTCTCAGGACTGACTTGCGGCCTTCCCTATGCGATACTTACTCTCCGCTGCTGCAAGGCGTACGTGTTTCCTTGTTCAAAATGCCAGTTACCTCAGCCAAAGCTCTTACTCCTGTTTTCTAAAAAGATTATATCTGCACAGAAATCAGAAAGTCTTTGCTATAAGGAGATTTTCTGGCCAGCCTTCCCGAGTCTCCCCTAATGCTTCCTCTGCCAGTTGGGAATATCTCCTCCAGATATTTTCTGTGTCTGTGCAGTGCTCCCACCGGATGCAGGGTGATGCATCCCAGTGGAGGCCTCCCTCAGAAAAGGGCTGAGGGGTGGAATGCCCATTCTGTATGCAGCTCCTTTGCATCTCCACTCAAGGCGGCAAAATCCACTGCCTGAAATGCGTGCCGAGCTGCTGGGGGGACCAGAGCCCAACCAGTGACCTGCTCACAGCATGGCCACTCGGGGCTGTGTCTGTCTGAGGATCGCTGCCTCCCCCAGAGCCACGCTGCTCTGGTCTGGATGATACAGCAAGCCGTGCCAGCACGAGCAATTAAGCAAATCCAGCTGCCACACATGGCAGGGTTACCAAGCTGCCCCCCCCCGGCTTATTTCCTGCACTGCAGTCGTGCAAACCCACCCAGTGCAAGTCACTTGCCTCTTTTCCAGAAAAGCTGCCGTCTTCTGTAACTTTAGCTCCCCTTTTCTCCCTACACATATAATTCTTCGCTCCCTCGGGCCATTCTGACAGGTGCTGTCCCATCTTGGGCATAACCCCCTCCCCACCGCTATCTCACACACAAAAAGGTCATTTTAATGTGCTCCGTGTTTTCCTTCCAGCTGGTGTCTCCATGGAAACGTCATCATCACTTGCAGGGCTCCATCTCTGCGCTTGGTTTATGTTTTCATGCGTTTTCCTGTTTTTCTTGAAAGGCTGTGATAGTCAGCCCTGCTTTAAGTGCTGCAAAAATTCAGCCAGGGCCTCCTGCGGCTGCCCCACTGCCGCTTTTGCTGTACGGTTATCAGAACAAAGCCTTTAAGACTTGACTTCCTGCCCTCTTGCCCTAGCCAAGCTGACCCAAATCTCCCCTGGAGCTTAGGGAGGGAATCCAGGATCCCGACTAACAGTTCAGCCCGTCGTCAGGCATGTGTCTCTCCTCTCCAGAGGTTACAGAAAAGGTTCAGGAGTCCATCCAGCGCTCTCGCAAGGGGGGCATATAGTGGGCAGGGAATTACTGGCATTCTGCTGGGTTTCCTTCAGTCCTCTGCAACAGTAAAAGGGGGTTGGTGCCGGCCTTGTGGAGTTCATGGCAAGTTTGCAGTTGCTGACAGGAAGAAAATGGTTGCATTTGGACCGTGGTGCTGGAGGAGAGCTTTGCGAAGACTCTGGACCAGCTGAAAGACAAATGAGTCCTTGATCAAGGCAAGCCAGAACTTGCCCTGGAAGCAGGAAATTACAAAATGGAGGCGGCCATACTGCACGCGCAGCATGAGAAGGCGGTGCTCATTGGAAAAGACGAGAGTGCTGGGGAAAGGAGAAGGCAGAAGAAGACGGGGAAGACCAACTATGAGTTGGATCCATTTTGTAAAGGAAGCCACTGCCTTGACTTTGCAAGAGCTGTTATGAATTGGGCACTTTGGAGAGCTTTATTCATAGGGTCACCCAAAGTCAGAGATGATAGCACATAACAGTGAGAATGTCTTTACCCGGGGAATCTGCCTCTTGTGCGTCCCGTGAGTCCTGTTTGTTGTGGCTACATGAGTCCTCTGACTTCCAGAGCACCCATTTATTGGCGCTCTCCAAAATCTCCTGCCCTCGGCAGCCCTTCTCAGCTGTCGTAAACTCAAGCTGCGGCTTCCATTATGGAGTCGATCCATCTTGTATTTGTTCTTATTCTTCTGCTGCCATCAACTTTGCCTGGCATAATTGACTTCTCCGGTGAATTGTGCTTTTTCATGATGTTCCCAAAGTACAACAATCTCAATTTTGTCATTTTTGCTTCCGGTTTAGCACCAGGAAAATCCTCTGCTTTAAAGCTGCCTACTCCCTACAGCAACAGCAGGAAATGCAGGATTTCTAGTTATCTGTTTGCTTCCTAAAACAGTTATCTGTTTGCTTCCATGCCTTTTCCCGGAAGGCTTTGTGGCATATAAAGCGGAGTCTGGCAACATGAGTAGAGCTGGAGGGGTTTGGGACCGTGGAGGGAGAGGCTAGGCTTGCGCAACAGAGGTTGCTTGCCCTGATAGTAGTGCTTCCTCTGCATCTCCAGCCTCAAAATTCAGGGCATGTTGCTAGTAAAGAAAGCACTGTACTTTATGACGTATGGGGCCCACAGCTCAGAATCAGAGCCTAGAGCAGTGGCCATATAGGGGAGATTCCCAACAGCTGCAGTCAAAAGAATTCTGGGTAACGGGATTGAGAAAGGGCTCTTTGTCTTGGAGAGCTGCTGCCAGTCAGAGTAGACTGTGCCAGGCTGCATGGACCAGTGGCCCTGAATCCAAATAGTTCTGTATTCGTGCGGCTTGTCCGGTCTGCAGTGACTCTTTACCCTAAGAGGTGACATCTTTCATCAGTCCCCTGAATCGATTTTCTTCCAACGCAAGTTGGAGAGCCTGGAAATACCTTCCTCTCCCGAGTCTCCCTCTGTCAGCCAGAGCCTGGGCTACCCAAGCACTGTCAAGAAGCTGGGAAGGTGGCTTCTTTGCCATGGCAGAAGCAGTGGAGCCAAGTCAGGCTGATGTGGGTCCGGGCACAGCTTGTGGCTGTGCCAGCCACGGAATGCAGCTGCTGCGGAGCGGCTGCCGCCTCCCCTCTCTGGTCAGCGCTGATTTCAGCTCCCTGCTCCATCTCCATTTCTGCCCGGGAAAGTAGTAATTATGGCCATGCAGACTTCGGAGATGTAATGCCCCTCTAATAACACCACTGTGGAAGCCTGCACTCCCCTGAAACCAAGCCGATCTGTAAATTAACTCACTGCGAACATTTTTGATTGTTGATTGCCAGGTCGTGCTTAATCTTACCAGCACCCACAGTCAATGCCAATTAATGTAATTATGCCAGGAAGGTCTCCTGAAGCTCATGGACTGTTAGGTTAGGACTCCGTTCTCTCTTCCTAGTTCAAAACTGACTGGAAAGGTCTACTAGGTTCTTGTAGGTCAGATTCTTGCTCCCCCTTATACTTCTTAGGGCCAGTAGAAGGAAATATTCCAGTGTATTCTGCCACGTTTATGGACATGGGACTTCTCGTCTGGGCAAGTGTGCGCATGCTTCCGATTCAGATATAGCTCAGATGATCTTCTGTGGATTACAAAGGGAGAAGGCAGTGCAGGTGGAGAAAATGGACCCAGGACTGACAGTGCCCTTAATGCCTTAACATTCTCAGCTGCACAGGTGCAGAATCTCAGTTTGGGGGCAGATCCATTCCCACTGGCGTTCCCAAATGGCCAGAACCCCTTTTTCCCCACACACCTCCTATCCCCGAAACACCACTGATGCGTGTTGTATTCCCTGCTTATGTGCTGTTTTTTCCTAAAGGTTGAAATGCTTCTCCTAAGGTAAGCAGGAAGAACATTAATTTCCAAAATGCTGGCAATTCTGGGCCCTGCCATTTTGACTTCAGCCCCCCCCCCCAAAAAAGGGCCAGGGTGGTGTAATGGTTAAG
This sequence comes from Varanus salvator macromaculatus, assembly GCA_023646645.1. Lineage (NCBI taxonomy): Eukaryota > Metazoa > Chordata > Lepidosauria > Squamata > Varanidae > Varanus > Varanus salvator. Next base: position 22,555,315 of record JAIXND010000621.1, on the reverse strand, counting down.
AGCGCAGGGCTGGGGCTCAGGCGATCCGGGTTCTAGTCACCACTCGGCCATGGAGTCAGCTGAGTGCCTTTGGGCCAATTCTAACTCTCAGCCCAACCTCCCTCACAGGGTTGTTGTGGTGATTAGAGGAGGAGGAGGAGACTGTTGTAAGCTGGTTTGAGTTCATTGTAAGAAAAAAGGCGGGGTGGAAATCAAATAAATAAAGAAATGTGACCCCCAGAACGGCTCTGAACTGAAATGCAGCCCTGAGATGAAAACGCTTCTGCACGCTTGTCCTACTGGCGCATCGCTTGTGTCCCGCCCTGCTCTTTCCAGGCCTTCTTTTGCTCCAGTTCCTCTACAAACTAAATTCCCAATGAAGTCCCTGATGGAAGGCTGTTGGATGGGCTGACTTTGGGGTCTGCACAGGCCATGGGCATGTGAACCAGAGAGCGCTGACCGACTTTCTCTGCTGCCTTTTCAGGGGGATCTTCTTAGACACCATCCTACCCAAATACAATGTGAACGGGATGCAGCCTTCCATCGGCCAGCGCACCCGGCTGAGCAAAGGCGACATCGCCCAGGCCCGCAAGCTCTACAAGTGCCCTGGTAAGTGGCTGGCTGCACTCCCACGAGGAGGAGGCCCGGCCCTCGCATCTGGCGCTGTTAGGGAGCGCCTGGGTTAGACTGCTAAGGGAGAGGCAGAGAGTAAGCGAGGTGCATTGCTGATCAGGAGAAGCAGCTCCAGGGGGCTTTTGCCAGGGGAGGCCTGCTTCGTGTGGGCCCCAGGGAGGTGCCACCCTTGCTACTGGCACTGTCTGGAATGCACCAGGTTGGGGAAAGTGAGATAGGACCGCTTCGAGTCTTTGCACCACTCTCCTCCTGCTTAAAGAAAAAATCCACCATTATTGCAGACAATCCAAACCATTTTCCGCAGGAAAAACTACTGCGTTGAGACCCTCTCGTTATCCCAGTTTTCCAGCTGCAGAATGATGCAGCGGGGGGGGGGGGATGTGTGTCTTTCCAAGTTAGCGCGGCTGCCGCAGACAGTGCCCTGTGGCAAACCGGGTGCCATGCCTGCCGTGTCGTTTCCGATGAGCAGAGACGACACCCTGAGGTGTCTGATCCCAGCTGGAATCGCGGTGCCTGCTGTAAATACGGGATTCAGGGCATGAACCGGTGGATGTCTGGACAGAAGAAGGTTTGGGAGTATGACCAGCTGGGGCATACTGTGTCTTAGGCCCTTTTTCAGCCTCAGTATCCATAGGATTACATCTTTTAGGAGTGAGCCTGTGGCCACTAGAGAGTGACTCAGAAGCCATAGGGGGTTTTTTTAAGTTTCCCAGATCTGAGTTTAGAAATGCCAGTTTGATCTCAGAATTGGGAATTGGCACTACTTCTCTCTACCAGCGTGGGAAAAACCGCACGAGCTGCTTCCACTCCGCACTGGGTGCACAGAAACCTCCACGTTCAGTGGTTTCTCGGCATCCCAACAGAATTATACCCTCACTTGCACTGGAGGACGAACTAGGTTAATCTCGAGGCAAGGGGTGAAGAAACCTCATGCGCGCACATGCAAGCACTTGTTCTTCACTGGATCGCTATGAATGCTGATTTTCCAATGCTGATTTCAAAATATAAAATACATCTGGTGGTCAGAGCTGATCTCGTCCCTCCAAGGCCACTGATTTGGCTTTTCCTGTTTTCTACTTTCCCCTAGTTTGGCTGTCACTGATATTCCCCAGGCAACTTCCTGCCCAAAGGATATGTTCAGACCTCTCTCCTCTTTCCCCAGCTGATTTTAACCGGGATTATGTCCCCTGGAACATAACCATCCAATCGGGCATTAAAGTTGCATTCCCCAACAAAACACAAGAAGTCAGAAGCTCTCCTGCCACCCCTCTCAAGTTCAATTTCTCAAAACTCTGTTTTTTAAAATCTTTACAAGGTATCCCATTCATGCCAAACGTCTCTCTTTCCCCTCCCAATAGGAGAATACAGAACTTTGGTATGATTGGCGATTCTTGTATTTCAAAGCATAATCTCAATTACCTAATAGTCAACTTTTATCCCCTATCTATTCTGATTCATTTGTAAGGCTTCTGGACAGATTCCCTTTCCCTAAAAGTTTCCAATGACTCTTTTCTGTCGAGTCTCAGCGCTACCAACCCCTCTCCTTTATTTTGTCACAAAAGCCCGCAGTGAAGTAACCTCCCGGGGAATGTACCGTGGAAGACGATTCATCGCCTCCCTTCTCCTGACATCAGCGTGTTGCGGCTGGGCTAAGCTGAGCCTGGAATGTTCCGGCCCTTCCGTTGCATGTTACAATCCCCATGGGGGCCGACCTCACGCTCGGTCTGCGCTCTTCCCATTGCTTTATGAATGGAAACAGCATGACATAACGCAGGGGTTTGGAGCCTGGGGCTGGAGGGCTCCCATCTTCACCAAGGCTTTGGAGACCGGCCAGTCTCACCAGTCCTGGCTCTGGAAGCCTAGCAGATGTTAGAACAGAAGGCGAGGGTCCAGCAGCCAAAGACAAGCGGGGAGGGGGGTGTGAAACTCTGGCTTCCTGTTAGACTCCCAAGACCTGATCTGGCTTGGAGCTCTCCAGCATCCTTCCCCTGCTGGGTGTCTGTTTCCGTGGAGAGGACAAAGGCGTGTAAACAGAGCAGGGCTGTTTTTCTAGTGAAGAATGCAGCTCCTGCAGGAGCTTTTCGGATCAGGCGGGCGGCTGACCTCGCCTGAAGGGCAGTAAGGGTGAGAAAGCGGGGCGGACGCTGGCTGGGAAATGGGTGGTGGGGCACAGCAGCCGCGCAGGGCAGGAAAAGCTCCCGGAGGTCTTGGGGAGCCGCTGCTGGCCCGTGTTGGCAAAACTGGACTGGGCGGACCTGTGGTCCAGCGCAGTGCAAGGCAGGATGCTATATTCCTGTATGTGCAGTGCGGTGTGAGTTTGGAGTTCGGGTGCTGGCCGAAGCGACCTTCAGACACTCCCAACAGGACCCTCCTGCCTGTGTTTCCCCACACTCTCGTTCCCCGCAGTTTCCCACCACCTTGCTTGTTGTCTCTGTCGGATGCTCCAGCTGTAATACAGCCCTCGAGACTTCCTGGTCGTTACAAGTGAGGAGGGGGGCCATGTCCTTACGCAGCTGCCAAGCTCCATCTCTGGCCCAGTGCCGGCAGAACATAACCGTGGAGTCGCACGCTCCATTACAGCTGCTTAACCAGCGTCCACCCCCACACGCTTGTGCACATGCACGCTAACAGAGGGTGCTCCCGGATGTTCAGAGGAGTGCTTCTGAGCGACGTGCGCTTCCTCTGTTGATGTTTCCAGAGTAACATGCGAAGGGGCACTGGCTGCGCAGACGTTCGGAAGAGCCGGCTGAGACCCAGTTCCCGAAGCAGGGAGCCGGGCCTCCGAGGCGGTGGAGGGACGGGGAATCATAGCCGCTGCAGCTGTCTGGCTTGCGCCCAGCCCCTTCGTACCCGACAGGAAAACGCCGTGGCCCCAGTCCCAATTTCACTTGTGCGCAATGCACCCGTGCACGGCTCCAGAGCTTCCCCCCGCGGCAGCTTCTTCCACAGCTTCCTCACGGAGGCTTTTTCCGGCCTCTGCCATCCTGCTGCTTTGAGTCACCGGGCTGGCCAGTCCTGTTGGTTTCTAGGGCTGCCACTTGCGTATGTATGACGGGGAGCTTTTACGGGGAGAAAATGCATCTGTGGGGCAAGTAATCCTGGGCCTTGAAAGCTACCAACAGAAAGCAGGGTGCAGAACTCGGGCTGCAGTTCAGCCCCAAATTCCTGGCCACTGGTTATATTGCAGTTTCTCAGGTTTGGTGCATGCACAAACACTCACAAACACCCCACACTCTAAAAATCCATAATGCCTCCTGGGACTTAGCTCCTGAACGTAAGTGCATGAAGATAAAATATCCTGCTATATTATTCATTTAGGCATTTATATAATATGCTTTAGCACAGCGCTTTCAGAACAGTGTACAATATACAATATCAGTATTCAGTTCTAAAACAAGCACACCTGTCGTAAAACCTCTATACATGTACAATAATCCACAATAAGCAAAGCGATACATAATAATCGACAATGATTTAAGCAGCTTTTCTACATGTACCAGTAACAGTCTTAAAAGCCAACACAAACCCAGAAAATACCTATATGTCACCTCTGAAGGGATCTGTTGGCGACATACAGGTATGTGAGGAGGTGTCACACGGAGGTGGGTAGAGACCTGTTCTCCCCTGCAGAGGAAGGCAGGACGCGCTCGAATGGAGCAAAGCTCAGGGAACCCAGGTTCCATTTGGATGCCAGGAAGCACTTCCTGACATTAGAACCCCAAGGGTGTGGAATGGGCTTCCACAGGAGGTGGTTGAGGCCCCAGTGGTGAGGGTGTTCAAGGATAGGCTGGACATGCACATGGTGGGCATGTCACAATCGGAGCTCGCTGGAGCTGGAGGTCAGACCAGATGGCCCGGGAGACCCCTTCTGACTCACTCTGTTTCTATGTTTCTAATTCAGGAATTAAAATGGTGAGAGAATAAAAAGGTTTGAACATGGCACTGGAATGTATAAAGAGTTAGTGCCCGGCTCATCTCCCTGGGAGTTGGTTCCACCATTAGGGTGCCACAGCTGAGAAGGCCCTTCATCTCGGAGCCACCCTTTTTACTCCCTTTAAAGGTGGCTTGCAGAGAAGGACCTGCATAGATGATGTAAGGGTCCAGGTTGGTATATTTGAGAGGTGGTGCTCCTTTAGATATCCAGGATATTTCTCGGATATATCCTGCGCCATGTAGCCCTGGAATGTGGGTCTCAAAGCCTCTCCGAAGCAGCCTGCCATCCTCAGAGGCTACACTGGTGTCTGCAGAACGAGTGAATTCGAACGCAGATCCTGTGCAGCTCTTCCCAAGTGGCATCACATGTTCCAAAAAGCTGCGAGCAAACGGCACGCTTGGTGCGGAGAAAAAAGCTGCAGCTCCTGAATGTTTTGCCGCAGCCGTTTCTGAGGGGCAGCACCGTCTTGGCCTCTGTGGGTTTACAGCTTGGTCGCCATGCCAAGAGAAGACTGTGCCATTTCGATTTACCTCTGAGCAGTACGTGGGTAATTTGCTGGGGATGAGCAAGGCATGAAGGAGGACTGAAGCTGCCAGGCACTCCCAGAGTGCTGGACTCCTTTAAAACGTGGGAGGAATCCGATTTGCTTGACCTGGTCAACTGGAGGGACCTTCCTAGTTCTCATGAAGGAAGCATTTGGCATTCGTGCTTCACAAGCCCAGCACATCATTCAGTGCCGGCAGCTCTTGAAAACCAAGGAAGCCCCCAAACCAATCCACAATAAAGGATCGAATCAGCCCATCTCTACCAACAATAAATGTCATTATGCATGATTCCATCTAATTTTAAGAGCCGCTGTTCCAGATCAAACCATGGTGCATAGCATATTTGTTCTGATCAGTCAAAAAGTATGTACATCTTCTCTGACGCTGACATCTCAGGACAAGAGAGGAAACTGGAATAAAAAAAATATGAGTGGACAGAACAGGATAAAAGAATTATAAAAAACTTTTACAAGTATAATGTGTAGTGAATAATTTAGGGGGAATGTAATGTATTATAGAATTATAAAATATAATTTATAATATTCTATAATACACATATAATTTATAATAAACAGATTGTAAAATATAAAATAAAATTAAAAAGTTATTATTGAAAATATAACAGGATAAATCTAGGTACCCTGTCAAATGAGGAGTATGGCAGGTAGTGACAATGATACACCATGAATAGCTGGTAAGGCACGTAGTTGGACATGGAGTTCAAGAGTATGAGGTACAGAAGGGTTAAAGCTTGAAGTCTTAAGTAGTCACCGGATGCATGGGAATCGCTGCTCAGGAGGGATCCTTTGGCCCCCGCGATGAGTGTGTGGGCAGCCTCCCACAAGATACAGAGGAGGACTTGCGTGTCTCATGAGTGATCTCACCACGCTTCCCAGGGATGCATGTCGTTCCTACGGGGAAATTCTCCTTCTGGATGTCATGAGATGCTGAGGCAGAATCCAGGGAGGCATGACTCAGCGGCATGTCGTCCTGGTTTCCTGTCCAAAGCCACCCTGTGAAAACCCCCAAGCTTCCCAGAAGTCGTCCAGCAACCTGGGCACTGTAGCCCTGAGGTTACAGGAACAGTCACCATCACAAGCCCAGAGGTCATAACCAAAGCATGAAACATCTTGGAACACAACTTTTTGAGAAATTGCTCTCTCTTGCTGCTTGCTTGCATAACACTTTCTTAGTTTAAAATTAATTTTCAGCCAAACTCTTCTTTTGGACATCACTTCCCCTCAAGACCATCATAATTAGTCCAACACATTTTGCAAAGGCACTTGTTTCTAATTAGAATGATACGGAGAAACCAGAGGGTTTCTTATTAGGAGAAAAGCTTTTTTAAACACTATTCCTAAGAATAATTTAAAGAGTGATCATCCTGAAGGTATAATGAGGCCAGAGACAATTTTTTTCTTCATTTCTTCTGCAGATCATATTTTCTGTTTCATAACAAAGCTAACTACATCAAGTCAAACTCTTGCTCCCCTTAGCTATTGTGTGCCTGGCAGTAGCTTTCCAGAGTTTCAGGCAAAGATCTGTCCCCTCTAGCCAAAGATGCTAGAAATCTAATTCTGCGTCTGGCATAATCTATCCAAATGAAATGAATAATAAAATAAATAAGCAAGATTGCATAATGTGCTGTGCAACTTTAATAATGTCTATTGACACAAAAGTCCCATTTAGTGAAAGGAATCTTATTCCCAGGTACGTGGTGTATAAGCAGCAGTTGGCAGACTTTCAGGGTTTCTGAGTACATTTGGCAATTCGATCTACTTGTCCTGGGCACCAGCACAGAATGGGTGCCATGGAAGGCATGGCTACCCACCATATAATTATGATCATATTGCATTTCTACCCCTCTTTCTTCCTCTTGCAAGGAATCCAGGCTGGCTTCTGAGGGTCTCCAGGTCTCCCTCCCAACCTCACAACAACCCTGCGAGGTAGGACAGACTGGGTGTCAATTCCTGGCCCAGAGGCACCCCGGGAGCTGCTTGGCCAAAAAGGAGACTAGAACCCAGATCTGCCGAGCCTTCCTTCAACACTAACTGGCATGCCCTGCCAGTGAAGGATTAGAGAACTAACCTGCCCAAAGACTGAGTGCAAGGCAGAGAGGAAGGCCGGACCCACGTGCGCTCAGCTGCTCCTTTGAACAACCATTTCCACTGCTAATAGAAAGTTATACTGCAAAAGACAGGCTGTTTTTGTCTCTCTTTTTTTCAGCCAAGCATCTCCTCTCCCTGGCTTTTTCCGTTCTCACACACAAATACCCACTCTCAGTATCTCACACACTTGTGCAAACGCTCCTGGGTACCCATCATGGATGCATGGATGCTCTGCAAGGATATGAACAACCATACACCCCGCCTTTTGTGATCCCAGGGCAATCCCCCTCTTTGATCATCTCCAGACCTTTTCCTTCTCTGTCTCTTTCTCCATTCCCAGTCCCTACTCCGACTGGCTTCCCACCGGCCACCAGCTGCTTGGCTCCCTCTGCCCTTCCTACTGCCACTGTTCCCAGTTCATCCAAAAGCAGCAATAGGATCCCTATTTGCTTGATGGCTGGGCGCTTGGCAGGGGGATGCACTGATGCGCAATCTCCATGGCCTCAGAATCCCTTTTTACCCCACGTGTGGCCTGGCCCAGAGGCAATTCACGAGAAATGAAGACGGCAGCCACTTTGAAACAGTCCCACCTGCCAATAAGACCAGTTTTAAAAGTTTATCAAAAACTGAAATGAGGTGGGATGGGGCACTTCTATGGGCCCCCAGGAAAATGCACACAGCCGCAGTGGTACTCGTCAGCCTTCTGCTTCCAGCCCCCTTCAAAGATGCATGTTTTATTTACAAAAATATTGAGAACTTTCGGGTACCAGGTTCTTCTCCTGTAGATCAGGTGTTCAGTGCTGAGAAAGGCAAGGAAAAGCTGTTACCTGGCCTTGCCCAGTCGTTTTTCACACACCTGCTCTTTCTCTCGCTCGTATTGCTCCACTCCCAGCTTTCAGCCTTATTGTTTCTCTCTTCTCAGTCCTTTCCCTTGCCCATTCTTAGCCACCTTCCTTCTCTCCCGACACAGCCCCGGCTTTGCCCTTTCTCTCCCACTCACCCATTAATATTGTTAGTCCTCTCCGTTTCCAGCCTCTAGTCTTGCCATCGCTTCCCCCTACACCCCCCCCCTTTCTTCCCCATCTAGTCCCGCTCTTTCCCTCCCCTCTTCCCATACGATTTCTCCCAAAAGGTCCAGAAGGGTTCAGTGTATCGGATCGCAGCCTCTGGCTCCTCAAGGGCAGGGGGGCATGCGTGCTTAGCGGCCCTGCCATTGCTTTGCTGCTCTTGGGTGTTTTACAAGGATTTTGGATTGTATCGGGTTGTTATTGTGAGCTCGCTGCTTCTTGTGAGCCCCTTGGTGTCTGAGTCACAGAAAGACAGGAGAGAGGTGCTCTGAAAATGGAAATAACTTCCGTGTGGCATAGAAATCTTAGAGAGTTTCCTTGATGTCACCAGGGACTTCCTAAAGCTGCTTAAAGAGTGGGAGAGGGGGATCGGCTTGTGTTGCACACATACTTGCGTGTAGCTTTCTAGCCGATCCCTGCAGTTGCGATTCCTCTTTCAGGGTGCTAACCTTGCTGTCAAGAAAAGTGGCATTTTCTCTCTCCCTTGTGTCCGAACCGTGGAGCTGGAAGGCGAGAGAGATGTTGGTGCACAGGCCATCAGTTTGGCCGTTTTCCTCCTTAAGGCGCTCGTTTTGGAAAGGGTCCAGGAGCGCCAGCACCTCTTCAGCCGAGCTTCATCTAGTCGGCTCGAGTGGCCTCCAGATGGTGGGGCTGGACCCGCTCCAGATGGTGCGGAGCTGAAAAGCTTGTCCGGGTCCCAGCTGGCGAGCCGGCTGGCTGGAGGCAGGGCAACGTGGCAATGCAGGGAGGTGACCCCCGTGCCTGAATTTTAGCGGAGGGTGTGGGGCGAGGCGGCTGGTTGCGGCCACCGGCAGGGTTTTCTGGCCGCCAGATGCAAGCTGGCTGGCTCTGGCAGGCTGGCATGGCTGGGAAGCGGGGCGGGGGGGGCGGCAGCATTGTTCCTAAGAGGATTGTGGATCCCCTGGTGCTTTGCTGCAAAGGGAGGGAAGGGCAGCGGCAGGAGGGGAACACGAAAACTCTTGTCAAGGGTTAGCTTGCCTGCGCCGAAGCCCCGACTTCCGTCACTGTGGCAACATGGCATCAGGTTAGGTTTCCATAGCTACTTTCACAGCTGCGGAACAAGCCGCCGCTGCGTTAAGGAAAGGAGGGGGGTCTTTATCTTGAATGAGCTGATTTCAGGAGCAAAACGGGGGAAGCAACACACTGCGATTTCCTGGGGGATGCGATTGCTTTGGAGAAGCAGCAACGCTGCTCTGCAGACCTCCATGTACAGGTGTCCCCAATATGACCGGGCATAAAATCATCATTGTCGTGAGCTTTGCCACACAGCCTGCCTGCTTTTCTGCATGTTAATGCATGTTTCTAGTCCCTAGGGCTGCAGATGTGGACTTGAAACTTAAAATATGCCGGGTGTTGACAAACAGGATTTATTTATTTATTTCCATTTCTATGCCACCCCATAAACCAAGGATTCTCTGGGTGGCTTCCAGTGCAAGACCAGCATAAAAATGTGCATAATTTAGAATAAAACAGTTATTAATCAGCTAAAATGGTGAAACATCAAATAAAATATAGCCACACACGCCAGTAAACACAACCAATAAATTACCCAAAATTAAATTAAGATAAAAATCCATAACAAAATAGAAAAGTATTAAATTAAATTAAATCAACCAAAAACTTCTTTAAGTAAAAACGTTTTCAGCTGGCACCATCACAGGATTTCCAGCCATCATCGGCCTTCAGCACCAGTGATACGTAGTTCCCTGATCTTCCCCATAACTAGCAAAAGAAGTTCCACAAAAGAAACATTTGCTTAATTTGCATCCAGTTGCATTTTGAAGTTACTGTTCTTGGGGTTGCTCACATCTATGGGATTTTGATTTGGAGAAGTGGAAGCTGCATGACTCCAACTAGAGGGGCATTCTCTATCTCTCAGCCCTGTCTTTAGTGGGTTTGGAACAGTACGCAAGGGGTATGTCCTGGGGCAGGCAGAGATCTTTGCCCACCTGCCACCATCTGGGTACAAGTGATCCGGCTGCCCAAGGTCGGGCTGCTGTACTGGTCATCCTGGACTGCAGAGACAGCACGCCTAGTGCCTGAAATTCCAGCCACCTAGCTGCACCGAGTGTGTGCTTTGCCAGGACAGTGTAGGACAAGCAGCTTCACGGCTGTTGCTTAACTCGCTTTTGAAATGTCGTTGTGTTTTCTTGCTTTTCCCCCTCTCCCTGCAGCCTGTGGAGAGACTCTGCAGGACAGTCAAGGCAACTTCTCCTCACCTGACTTTCCCAATGGGTATTCAGCACACAAGCACTGCATTTGGAGAATATCCGTCACACCAGGGGAAAAGGTATTTGCTGGCCCAGCCCACTGTGCGCCACATCACCTGACTTGTCTCACCTCTGCCCCTTCCAGTCTGTCTTTTTCTCTTCCCACCCAAATGTTTCTCTTCCTTTCCTTCCAAAGGCTTCTTCACATCACCCTCTTTCCCATGAGAGATGTTGCCTTTCCGGGTTTATTTCTTTATTTATTAAATTCATACCCTGCCTTTTTGCTTGCAAGAAACTCAAAGCAGCTTGTATAATTCTCCTCTGCTCTCAGTCTTATCCCCACAACAACAGCCCTGTGAGGCAGGCTGGGCTGAGAGTCTGACTGGCCCAAAGTCACCCAGTTGGCTCCATGGCTGAGCAGGGACCGGAACCCAGATCACCTGAGTCCCTGTCTCACATTTTAACCACTACACCTTGCTGGGTTCTGTGAAAAAGACCGTCCCAGACCTGTTACATGGTCGGGGCTTCTTATCCCTTGACTATAGGACCTAGCAAAGCAAGGCCAGCTGGGAAGTGATGTGCTCACCCAGCTATAGTTGGAGGATTATGGACTGAGGCTTGTTTCCCTCTTCTGCGTTTCCTTCTTTTCCAATATCTCCCCCTTCCTTGACACTTTTGATAGGAAATTTCCCTACCCCATTTTGAAAACACTGGTAGGGAAACGGCTGCAGGCACTTGGCAGTGTTGACACATCAGAATGTTGTAATATTGGGAAACAAAGTTCTCAGATGAAAGGCCCCTGGCTGGGGTCACAGTCCGTACCTCTGTGCTCAGGCCACGCTCCAGTACCACCTCCTTTCCTCAATCACTGATCACTTGCTGGGTTCGCAGCTTCTGTGTGGTCCCCACTCTCCTCACCCTTCTGAAACGCCTCTGCTAAAGTCTAGTTTGTGGCAGTGAAAGCTTCAAGGAACAATCCTGCACATGTTTAGGCAGCAAAAAGGTTCCCTTACTGTGGACCTTTTTTCTATCTAAACATGTGCAGGCTTACCCTGGCACTAAAATAAGCTGGTAATGTTGGTCCCGTGCCTTTTGCCCTTCAGTTCTGCCCGCTATTGGAATGTGGCCCCCACAAGCCTCTCCAAAAAGGAATTTGGCCCTTGGGCTGAAAGGGGGTCAGCATCCGTGCTATCTGGAGGGAGTCCCACATTTGCAAGCTCACGTGACTCCTACCTGTGTGCTTTGCGCGGCCCTGAATCTTGCGTTTTCAAGACCCAAGCAGAGAAACAGTCAGCTGCTCGCTCTGTTATCTGTCAGACTCGCAGCATTTCCTGTTGTTCGTTCTGCTGCATCCCGTGTCTCTGTTTTGCACTGCAGGCTTATCTTTGTCCCTAACAGTTTAGAACAGGCCGTGCTGCTTCTGGAAGAGGGTCCAAGTCTGCCTGTCAGGCTCGTTCTGAGCCGGACTCTGGCACAGAGATTTGGGGCCATTTCTGGATAGATGAGCCAAAGCGACTGGTGGCTTGGAACATCTGGCTCAGGAATGCCAGCACTTCCAAGGACGGAAGAGCACAAGCAGTCCTAGCAGTGCAGGAGCTGAATTTGGTCTGAGATGTTTTTCGCCAGGAGCATCTGGGATTATTCAGCAGGGGCCTCCAGGGATCTGACTGCATCTCAAAAGTGGCAACCCAAATTGACGGAAAGACAGAGCTGAGCAAGAGTAGAGGACATGCACCTTTCAGGCGCTTTGCTGATGTTCGGACCACTCTCGGTTTCAGGGTAGAAGTGAATTGTTGCCGTGGGTACAGTCCAATGGGGCTTGTTCCCTTCCGCAGGCAGTGGGTTCTGCCGATTCTGCTGCACCCAGTGGGACCCACTGCTCGTGACAGGCTGGTAAGGGCTGGAAGCGAGCGTTTCCGCCCGATTCGGGTTGCCCCAGAAGCACTAAATTGCCACGGGAGTTCTGATGGGGCCCACGTGCGCAGTGGATTGGCAGGGCATGGGCGACCCATGGGATCCAGCCAGCCTAGTTCAGGTTTACCTGCTCAGGTGCCTTGAATGGGTAGGCAAAAACCAGGCAACCATCAGGAGAAACTCTCAAGGGGTACCCTCACGTCTGAGATGAGCAAACTCTCAAACCGGAGCCGGACAGGGTCTGGTGCGTTAGGGACTGGCCGAATCGGCAGGCTCAATGCTCCGGCAGGCTAGAACAGAAGCTCACGGCTGCCCTCCGCAGGCTGAGCTCAGCCTTCCAGGCTCACTCTGCCCACACAGGCGTTACTGGGAACGCCGGTTGGCAATTTTCAAAATGCTCCAGCTTGCTAGCAAGGGAAAGCGACCTTCCTGTTTTGTAAATGGGTGTGGGTTCAGCAAGGGTTAAAATGCCATACCCTTCCCAGTTCTGGATGGGTTTTTCATCGAGGAGTGTCCTCCCCGGCTGCCAGCTCTCCTGTTCCAAACAGAGCTGCCAATGTTTTGCAAGAGATGTGGCACCATGAGGCATCCTAAACAAAAGCTCCAAACAGATTCAAGCTCCAAACCTTCATGAATTACCTGCCTTTTGTCTCCTTGAATTGCTGATTTTCAGAGCCAAACAAGACGTCACAAGAGGCAGCCCTGGGCATTCAGGTTATATTTCTGCTGCATCTACAGCAATTAAACATAATGTCCACTTTATGTCTAATTTTGCCTTTCAAGCCAGTTTGTTTAGTGTGCTTTCCATAGGAAGGGAAAGCAAGCAAAGGAATGAGGGATACTCGTTCTGTATTTATGCACATATACTTTCACAATTTCAGCTTGGACCTATATAGGTTCTTTATAGTTGGTCAGTTTACATATTCCAGTAAGTAATAAATGGTGTCCAGCTTTCTGGGAAAGTCTGGATGAAGTTCATTTCTCCTTCCCTTAGCAACTTATAACTTATTTTATACTTTGCCATGGCAGTCTAAATCCTGTTTTTCCATTGTATCAGAGACTGTACCATTGCCAAGCTTTTGCTAAGAGGGCAGTTACTGTATTAACATATAGCTCACCACCCCCTCTCAATTGCTAGGGATCTGGGTTTTAGCAACACCCAGGAGTATAGCTGTTGGTGTTAATTGCAACGTCTAGTCTGTAATTTCTCTGATGTGGTTTATTATCTTCTTCTAATATTCTTTACCATATGGTTTATATATGCCGTAAAGTCTCTACATGTGTTTCTTTAAAGGACCCTGGCTCCTAAGGCTACCCCTCTTTGGAAGAAGGGATATATGGACAGGAAAACACATCAGGGAGAAAGATTTGGGAGGGGGACAGCAGGAGGTGAAGCACAGGTGGGCCAAAAGGCACCTTATCCAGGTGGGTGTGATGTAACAGAGACCACCAGGACCCCTGAGCCTTTACTTCAGCATCTGCCCCAGACTGCAGGGCAGTGGGGCAGAGGGTTTTCCAAAGATCTAGTGCTCCAAAGGAGAAATTCAGGGCTCCAGCCCTCCGGGATGGCCCCTAAACGGCCTCTGACAGCAACCGTTAGGCCAGCGACGAGCTTTCTCGGGTAATTACCCTCAAATCAATGGAGAGCACATGAACTGGTGAAATGCATGTAGCATCTAGTTCAGTCTCTGCTTTCTCACCTCCCAGTGCGACTTCTACTTGCTTCCCAGATCATTCTGAACTTTACATCCCTGGATCTGTATCGAAGCCGGCTCTGCTGGTATGACTACGTGGAGGTGAGAGACGGGTTCTGGAGGAAGGCCGCCCTGCGAGGTAACCAGTGGGAATGTCTCAGTGGCCAAGCTGGGCATGCGGCTTGATTCCCAGAGACACAACTTTTAATATTGGGGGAAACTCTAAGGTTTTTTTTGTAAGCCGTCCAGAGACTTTAGTATTGGACTGTATATAAAAACCTTAAAATAATGAATGAATGAATGAATGAATAAGTTCATCTGTGAAGCCACCCATGAAGCACCAGCTAACTCATCCTCTGTTTGTGGGGCAAGATTAAGATTTATTTGGTTAAGTATTTCACCTTTTCAACAGCTTAGGGAAAAGCTTTGGGGCAGCGACACAGTCAGGTATAACAACTTCTTCCTCTGCTTGAAGTTCAGGGATAAATATTGCAAATTCCACTCTGGCCAAAAAATTCCCAACACTCATTCTTCCTCCACGTACTACATACATGTGCATCATTTGTTATTTCACCTGTGATGGCAAATTATGCTTCCTTTATCCTTCCTTTATATTAATACCTCTTTCCTCACTGCCCATTTCTGAGGATCTATCAGTTATACATTAAATAGGAATAAAATGCATTACATTCTCTTACAGACTGTGTTGTAGCTTCATTTGTTTGTCTAGTTAAAGCCCTTGAGTTAAAGTTAAGGCAGGAACCTTTTAAGCAGTGGAGAAACGAATGAGTCTTGCACTGGTTTGTGATGGATGCGCATCAACATATCCATCCTCAGTACAGCCCTGAGATGAATGTGGCTACAACTCATCACTGACCACAAAACTGCATCTTGATCTAAAAGACTTCATTTGATATAGAATCTTCTCCTACCCTGGGCCTTCTGCCCAGAGAAAAAGAACTGTTTTTCTTTTTTCTTTTAAATTTACTTGATGTGCATGTTGTAGTTTTTAGAAACAAAGCACTTCAAGGGTAGGATGCACTCCAGCGGAGCGAAGCTCAGGGAACCCAGGTTCCATTTGGATGCCAGGAAGCACTTCCTGCCAGTCAGGACCCCGAGGGTGTGGAATGCGCTTCCACGGGAGGTCGTTGAGGCCCCATCAGTGCTGGTGTTCAAGGATAGGCTGGACGCCCATATGGTGGGCATGTCGTGAGCAGAGCCAGCTGGAGCCAGGGGTCAGACTAGATGGCCCCAGAGACCCCTTCTGACTCACTCTGATTCTGTGTTTTTATGATGCTTCTGCAGACAGATGCATGAGATGTTTGGAATATACTTTCTCTCTCTCTGTTTACTCTGCATGAGTTTTTCAGCCCTCATATCTTTTCTTGCATGGTTTCATATTCTGAGCTCACAACAAATTGAACAAATCAAGTCACACACGCACGCGCTTGTGTACAAGGCTTCTGGCTTTTTCTGCTCCCAGGATTCCACTTTTCAAAAAATTTCAGGCTTTTGGCAGTGAGAAAAGAATAGAGATTAAGGTTAGATACTCATCAGACCTTCAGATGTGAGTATATCAGAAAGGAATGGAATAGCAAAGTTTTCATGCAATGGGCGTGCGAGCAGCATACACAAAAGGGCATTTGGTTTTTCTCCAGGTAGGTTCTGTGGGAACAAACTTCCAGAACCCATCCATTCCACGGACAGTCGCCTCTGGATTGAATTCCGCAGCAGCAGCAATTGGGTCGGCAAAGGGTTCTTTGCGGTCTACGAAGGTATTGCTTTCTTCCTGCATCTGGGCGTAGTTACAGTGCCTCCAGATGGAAAGTGCAGGGCAGGCTGTGCTCCAAATTAATTCAAGGAGGTGATAGATAGCCGGTCAGACCACACAGATGTGCTTATGCAAGGAAGGAAGGAAGGAAGGAAGGAAGGAAGGAAGGAAGGAAGGAAG
>JAIXND010000621.1:22378084-22539249 GCA_023646645.1 Varanus salvator macromaculatus | reverse complement strand
AAGGAAGGAAGGAAGGAAGGAAGGAAGGAAGGAAGGAAGGAAGGAAGGAAGGAAGGAAGGACGGACGGACAGACGGAAGGATGGAAGGACGGAAGGAAGGAAGGAAGGAAGGAAATGGTAAACGGCAAAGCTTCACACAGCAACAAAGGTTCAAGCACTCTACACAACTCCCTGGCCCTGCAGACCTCCCCAGCTTGACCACCCCAGCTATAACTCCAGCACTTAAAAGACTCACTTTGTGACTCTTCTGCCCTTCCCTCCTTGGCAGATGTTTGGTGATAGGGGAAAAGGTGGAAACAGTGGGGGAAATGGGAGGGATGGCCAATGGAAAACGTTGCCTGGACTTCCCATAAAATTCCAGGGATGAGGCACAGTGATAGCACTATGTTGAGAGATGGGAAGGGTTTCGGTATAAGGATCAGGGCTGGATAAATGGCTGGAAACAAGAAGAAAGGAGATGCTTTCAGCCCTGCCCATCACTGCAACACACCCCTCAAAGCTCTCTGAAATCAGGCTGAGAAAGGTTCATTTCTGCCGTAGACCCTGTGGGGTGTGCCTGGAGTAGCCCAAAGTCACCTTGCCCAGTTCCATGAGGAAGAAACCTCCATGTCAGAATCAATTGCAGGCCTCCACTAAAGGTCCCGTCAGCTGGGGGCTGGCACTGAGAGGCAAACAACCTGGCCAAGCTCACCTCCACTTAAGCCCTTCCACTTAGTTCTCCAAGCGATCCCCCAGCTGCTTGAGTGGTGGATTGCCACCAGGCCCAGAGAATGCGGAATCCACAAGATTCCATCTTGGAGCCTGTTGCTGGACACCCAGAAGACTTTCATAGCAAGAGAGTCTTCTGAATCTCCACCCAGGCAGGAGGGGAGACCGAAATAGATAGATTCCACTGGGACAGGAAGCTCGGGGGCCTTTCTTTAGAACCAGTGCTGGTCTGCAAATCCCCCTGAAGGAGAGGGAAGGCCTAACGCAGGCACGAGAGGAATTGCACCATGGAAAATGCAGGTTTTCAGAGGACCAGGTGGGCAGCCGGGCTGTGTCCTTCTGACAGTGTTGCCTTTTGCCACTGAATTGCCCCTTCAAACCACTTAACTTGTGTTGTGAAACTGACCGTTTTGTGCTTTTTGCCTGGATCGCTCGTACATATTCGATCCTGTTTTCCCCAAAACGCAGGCCGAGTGTTTCTGGGGTGAAAGGAGAGAGGCTCCCAAGGGGGTGGCCACATTATGGGTCGTGCTAAGTGTGCATTTAGCAGCCAGATGAGCCTCTCCTGACGTAGATGACAAGAAACCGCTCCCTCTTCACAGCCCTCCTCCTTTCTGGACACATCCCCGCCCAACTCCGAGGGAGCAGCCAGATTTCTAGCTGGGTTGCATCTCTCACCCTGTTTTGTTCTTCCAGCCATCTGTGGAGGGGAGGTGAAGAAGGACAATGGGCACATCCAGTCTCCCAACTACCCTGATGACTACCGGCCCAATAAGCTGTGCATCTGGAAGGTTACCGTCTCAGAAGGATACCACGTGGGACTCTCTTTCCTTTCCTTTGAGGTACCAGTGCATTTTCTCCAGGAAGAAGGATTTCAGCTCCTTTCCAGTGGTCCAGCAATGTGATATCAAAAAAGATACCAAAATGCAAAACTTTGCATTTAATGCTCGCATTTTTTAAAAAGGCATAAAGCAGCCACTGGGGGTGGGGGTCGTCAGGTCTGCAGCAGCAGGGGCGCGAGTCTCTCCCTTTCTTCCCCAGCTGCAGCCCAGGGAAGGTCACTTATCTGCAGCCCTGCATGATGGACTCCTCACTGGCCATCGCAACTTGCCTTTCAGTCTGAAACTCACTTGATCTCGCTCTGCTTTTGGCCCTTCCAAGGGCACCAGTTAAATAATTGCTTGCTTGCTTCTGCGTTTGAAAGCTATGTGTGTCAAGTCAGCAGATGGGGAGCTAGGAAACCCCATTATTATTCCTGACACATGCCTTGACTACTCATAAACTGGAGGCTGTTCCAAGCTGCTCTGAAAGTACATTATTTTCTGAGTGGGTGCAAAAAGTCACAGCACTGTCTTCTTGTGCCTGTTCTTCTCAAAATTGCAAGGTTGATATGTTTTCCTTTTCTTCTCCATTTTTTGGAAGAGCCTTGTTCATAGAAAGCTAGCATGTCAGGGAGAAGGCTAAGCTGGGATCCCCTAGACATGCTGGCTTTCCACCAACAAGGAGTTTTTGATGTAAGGAAGCATTGAGTGCAGTGTTCTTTAACTGTGCTCTGAGGTGGTGATGCTGAGGTTTTGGCATCTAAGTCTGGCACGTCCAACTCCCGAGAATTTCCTTGCACCTCCAAGAGCCATCTATGCAACACTATCCCAGGAGAAAGATGCACAGGGTGGAAATCTTTCTGCAGTGCAATGTGATAAAGTACATGTACCACCCCCAAAGTATGGACATAGCAATCTCACTATTCTAGCCCAACTTTCACTGTCATTATCTCATGCCAGCTGCATGCAAGTAATGCAGCCCATTCCCTGGAGGCTTTCAGGCTGCATTTGGTAGTCAAGACAGAATTGGAGAAGATGGGGAGATGTTAGGATTTTGCTGAAGAACCGGGGGGAAAGTGGTGATGGTGAAAGAGAAGCAAAGTCAAATGAGGTCTGGACTTTTGAGCACTCTTGGAAGGACTGCCACTTGCTAAAAATTCAAACTATCGCTGCCAGGTTTGGCAGTGCTTTTGGATTGTGCATGTGTTGTTGTTGTTGTTAGTTGCAAAGTCATGTCTGACCCATCGCGACCCCATGGGCAACATTCCTCCAGGTCTTCCTGTCCTCCACCATCTCCTGGAGTCCACTTAAGCTCACACTGACTGCTTCAGTGACTCCATCCAGCCACCTCATCCTCTGCCGTCCCCTTCTTCTTTTGCTATCAATGTGTATGTGTACGTGCACAATCACACTGGTAGGGGCCTCCAAAATTTAGCATATGGCTGCGACTGTGCTCCAAAAGGCAGGTCCCAGTTTGGCTCTGACCACTCAGTATTGCATGTATTTATTTACTTATGGTATTTATGGGTCATGCCATAATCAATGTAGGTGGAATAACTTAAAAGCAATGACAACAATAAAAATATACTCACAATAAAAGAGTATACATCCTAGAGACAGAACAGTAAAATCAGAATAAACCATTTTAAACAGAAGCCCCAGCGGATCTCTAAAAAGCCTAGATTTATTTATATTTTTTAACTCCACGGGTGCTGCGAAGACCCAGAGTAGCTCAGAGGAAAGTGTCTCTGGAATGGGTGTTTCCCGCGCATGACTAGAAGATAACCCCAAGACCGCAAGTGCCTGCCAGCCCCTCCTGTGGCCCCCAGAGTTGCACCAGCCTTTCTGCCTCTGCTCTGCCAACAACAGCCGAAGTGCCTGCCACCCATTGCACGGCGGTAAATCGGGCAGATTTGGCTTGTCCTCCGGCGAGATCTGACCTAGTGACCGCTTCCGGTTCCCCACAGATTGAGCGGCATGACAGCTGCGCTTATGACTACCTGGAGATCCGAGACGGTAACACCGAGTCTGGAAATCTGATCGGAAGGTACTGCGGTTATGATAAACCTGACGACATTAAGAGCACCTCCAACAAGCTGTGGATGAAGTTTGTGTCAGATGGGTCGATCAACAAGGCTGGCTTTGCTGTCAACTTCTTCAAAGGTACTGCGTTTCTCTGGTTAGCTCCCGCACAGGGCCTAAACAGCAGCAAGTTTCTGTGCTGTGGGAAGCACATGCTCTCTTGGGAGAAGCATCTGCTCTTATCCAGCTCCAGGAGAGGACAAGATGGATGTGCACTGCTGTTATCCTGCTCTCAGATTCGATCCAGTGGACCGCCATTTCCAACCTGTGCTCGGAGACAGATGATCTGGCTTTTAAACAAGGCATTCCCAAGGAATGCAGGCCCTTGCAATGGCTATATTGTTGGGTAAATTATCCAGATGGGTTTTTTCCTCTTTCAGCCACTGGGAGGCAGGTTTCACCAGGGAAAAATACCTGTATTTTTGCCTGGCAGAGGGACAGTTTCTTTTCTCCCCCACAGGTGACTTCTTATCCTGCATAATTTACTACATGGTCACACAGGTATTCTTTTTCTTCCATGCTGGATAGGGAACTTTGTTTCTCTACCTGTCTGGCCTCTAGTCAGCTGCCTCTGTGACTCACAGGGCATGTGGATGGAAGCAGGAGCAGAGTAGAAACCGCAGGTGCAGCTTAACAGTGGACCAGAACGGAACAAAGGCCATGTTGTGTTGTATGGGTTCTGCCAGAAGAATGGAGAAGAGGTTGTTGAGGTTCAACAGGTAGTGAACTTTCCCTGAGTCCAAAAGCCAAGTTCCTTGAAGCCATGCCAAGGCTATATGCTTTCAGCTTGTTAAGACCACCAGAGATAATTGCCTTTCCCAATCTTTCTGTAGAGAAGGACTGCTTTTGCTATGAGAACAAAAACTGTTTCCCTTGCTGGAGCAACTTTCAGGAAGCAGGGTTGAGAGCCTGTCTGGATCCTGACAGACTCTGCTATAGTGGGAGAAAAGAAACTTTATAAAATCCATGGTGAGAAGCATAATCCTTCATTCTTGGTCTGGAAAGAACACTTGACACTTTGCTCACCTAGATCTCTGTGGAGACCCACAAAGCATCCCCTGGTCCATGTGGAGAACTCCTAGGCCTCGGAGAAAGAAACTGTAAGCTTTCTCTAGTTTTTTTGCATTCTGCCTCCCTATTTCATTCAGTGGACAGCACATCATCTGTGACATGAAAGTGGTTTCGTTTTTTCCCAAGTATCCTTAAATCCGAAGTAAGCAACCTTGGCTAATCCAAGCTGCTAAACTGAAAACATCTACACGCAAACAACATACTGAAATTTCCTTCCTTTTCTCACCCTAGAAGTGGACGAGTGCTCAAGACCAAACAATGGGGGCTGCGAGCAGCGTTGTGTGAACACGCTTGGCAGCTACAAGTGTGCCTGTGACCCCGGTTATGAACTGGCTTCCGACAAGCGCAGGTGTGAGGGTGAGTACATGGGAAGGGGGGCTGTTCACCCTTGGAGGGTCTCCTTTTGCTTACTGGAGCTGAGCTGGTGGGACAGCACGGATTCTCTTCTAGAATATGTGGCCCACTTTGGTCCTGCACAGTAAACTCCCTGCGGCTTTCCCAGCGCAGTGACAGCTGGATACAAGCCAAGACTGAAAAGCTTTCTAGAAAGGCTCATGTGGCCCAGGATGGCTATGAATATGGCCCAACACAAAGACATAAACTTACTTAAAACATTACGAGATTTGGGGGGGGGGGTCACTCAATTGTGCACGTCACAAGCGTGAACTTTGTAAACAGTAATGTCGTGTTGTAATGTTGCGTAAAAAAATACGCGTACGCTTTTGCTCTCTGTACACATCCATGGCTTCAGTTTTATGGTGGTGTGTGGCTTCCAGTATGTTACCTTCCAAGCTCAGATAGTCAAATTGATATCATCAGACGTTACATGTGCTCATGGCGACTTAACGATGGAAACGCAGATGTTATCAATCATATTTCAACCTACCATTGCAAACATTTTTATACATTTTGACATGTTGGCTAAACACAGTCCTGTGGACAGCAAAGAATATGCAGCCTTGCTTTTCAATTTGATACAAGAATTTGAAACCAGATTTCAAGATGTCCGGGAAAGTAGTCACTATTTTGGTATACTTGCAACTCCATTTACAGGCGACATCAATATGGTACCTGCCAATTTTCAAATGGGATGCATAGAGCTGCAATCTGACATTCAAAAATTTGAATCATGGACTTTTGTAAGTTCTGTCTTCCCAGAGACTAATATGCCTTGCTTCACAATCATGCCTTATTCATGTCTTCGCTTTTGGCAGCACCTACATTTGTGAGCAGCTAAGAGTAAAATTAGAACCAAAATATCTGATGAGCACCTTGAGAACTCAATGAGAATTTCAGTTGCTTCCGGCGAACGAAATATTGATGCATTTGTTTCGCAAATACAATGTCAAATATCCCATTAGTTTTATGTTGCCCTCTTTTCTGCATGATGGCTTTAAAAGTCTCTCTGAATGGGGTGCCACATAATTAGGATTATTATGTGAGGAGTTTTTTTATTATCTGTGGTGGCAGAGATCACAAAAACTATGCACAGGCCTACCTATATAAATATATTTTTGCTCATCAGCTCTCGTTAGCATTTGTGTATTTAAGCAGCTCAAGACTATTTTTCTTCTTCCAATGTGTCCCAGAGAAGCCAAAAGGTTGGACACCCCTGGCCTAAGTCCACCACCCTACGCACGTTCAGACAGACAAAAGCTATCGCTGGACAGCACTGGGAGCTCTGGGACTTCTTCCTGTCCAAATGTGCTTAGGGTTGCACAGAAAGGAACATGGTTTTCAGGCGTGGAGTGGCAATCCCACTTCTGGAAAGTTCTCGCTACCAGCAGTTTCTCATTAACAGTTTTTTACTAACGACAAGGCCTCAGGCATGCAGAAGGCCTTAAAGCATCCTGTGCCCAAGCCAGCCGGACTGCGCAGGTGTCCACACTTGCTGCGTGGCAGAACAGAGTCACATAGCGATGCCCATCCCACTGCAGTTTGGGTCGGGACTTCGCCTGGGACCGACCACCTGGTGTTTCTGTCCTGCAGCTGCCTGCGGAGGCTTCCTCACCAAACTCAATGGCTCCATCACAAGCCCTGGGTGGCCGAAGGAATATCCGCCCAACAAGAACTGCATCTGGCAACTGGTGGCCCCCACGCAGTACCGAATATCCCTCCAGTTTGACTTCTTTGAGACAGAGGGCAACGATGTGAGTAGAGCTGCCGTTGCTAACCCTGCTGCATCTTCTCTTGAGGCAGGTGTACTTTCACCTGCTGTGCATTGCCGGGGAGTCAATTGCAGAGAGTCTCTGTGAAGTTTATATAACCTTTCTGGGATCATTCCACATCAGAGATGGGGCTAAGAGAGTGTCCTAAGGGGCCTGGAGCCCTGAATCTTTCCTTTGGAGTCCCAAACCTCTGAGAGGCCCTTGCTGAGGTAAAATTACGGGGCCCCTCTGAGAATCTCCGCTGCATCTAATTCTCCTGAATGAGCTGGCTTGCTGCCCACATAAGCTCCCCTCTCCTTGACTCCTTCTGCTTGGCTTTCTTTGCGAAACCAAACACCCTCCTTTCTGCTCTCCATCCATCCCTGTTCACACACAAGGTTGCCCATAGGAGACAGGGTCTTTCAAAGACACACACACAGGGACTTCCGATCATATGTAAATTAGCCAGGTGTGTCACATTCCACATTCATGGGGCACCGAGTAAAAAGGTCTGATCCATGCCACGTATCTCCATAACAGTTGTAACGAGGTTGTTGCTATGTCAGTGATCATTATTACAGGAGGAATAATTAAGAGTGAGCGAAGAAGTATCTGTTGGAGAGGATGGAAGAATAAAATTGAGTGAGTGATAGGAAATGTGAATAGAGACGAGTGTTTCTCTCTTTCTTGTAATAACACAGTTTGCCCAAGGAAACTGCACTGAAATAAATGCAGAGCATCGTTAATCTTGGACTTCACTGTCCTGAACTGTGGTTTTGGCCACAGGCTTGTGCGGCTTTTGAAGTGGATTAGATAGCGAAGTAGAACCTCCGTGTTCACAGACAGTGTGTCCCAGGATCCCAACATCCATCTAGCGTAATCCCTTCGTGGACCACCTCAAAAGTCACAAATAGGGCCCTCCTTTCAAGAAAAGAAGGAAGACATCTGAAAGGTCCTACGTTTTCCATGAGCTCTGATGTGGCCTAGAAAGGTATCACACTAAATGGATTTTGGAATTTCTCTTACCTTTGCTTTTGGGATCTCTGCCTCTTTATGGCACTTCCAGGAGCATCTGGCCAGCAGTGTCTGGCCCAGCATGGCTGTCCTGGAGCCAGATTAAGGAAATTTTGTTGGGTTATTTTGTTCTGTATCGATATTGATACCAACAAATACCTTCTTCCAACTTAAGTGATACAAGAATACTTCTGTGTCAAGTCCACCAGACCATCATTAGTCTAAGTGAGCATTAGCCTCATTAATATGTGTGCATGCACGTGTGTGTGTAGGTGCTGTGCGTAGTATGGGAGACCCTCATCCAGTGCACACCTGCCTCTCTGTTCTGGCCATCTCTGTCCACCTCCCCTGCCCTCACTGCTTCTCAGGGCTGTAGCGAATGACCTCCGCCTTCTTTCCTCCCCACAGGTGTGCAAGTACGACTTTGTAGAAGTGCGCAGTGGCCTCAGTGCCGAATCGAAGCTACACGGCAAGTTTTGCGGGGCAGAAAAGCCCGATGTCATCACCTCCCAATACAACAACATGCGCATCGAGTTCAAGTCCGACAACACTGTCTCCAAGAAGGGCTTCAAAGCCAATTTCTTCTCAGGTAGAACTGCTTGGCACATCAAAGGCATGGATCTCGTCCCTTCCTCCCCCACCCCCCTCTCTCTCTCTCTGTAGCTTCCCCTTCTTCCAGCCACTAACCCCTTTCATATCCTTACTGGTGCTTAGAGAGTGCAATCCCAAGAGGAGGTGGTGTGTTTTTGGGAAGAGAACTCTGGGCTGCCACAGTCCTGGAGAGCTGGACATCCGGAAGAATGAGACGGTGCAATCCAGCTTTCCTTAGTCTGATCAGATAGACTCCACTGAACAACAGAGGCTGAATGCTTCCAGAATCACAAAAGATTTTATGTTCTCAGAAATTGTATTTCAGAGCATCAAATGTTCTGTATATACAGTACCTGAGGTGAGATCCCACAGGCTTATCCTAACAAAGATAAGCCTGGCCTAAACATTGCGCTTCCTTTGTTTGTCCACTGCTGGGCACTGATTATTCATGGCCAAATTTAATCTGGTGGTAGCTAGTAGTATTTGTTTGGGCATACGTTTCCAAAAGGAAAAAAACAGCAGTACTCTGGCAGTCAGAATGCTGTGTCTGTGGTGATTAAAACTAGTCTCCTGCTTGCCTAAGTTACTGCAGTCAGCTAGTGGCCATCTAAGCCCTCTTTGCTTCATATTAGAATCTGCTCCATGCATTACGCGACTGCTTTTGGTTGCTAAGGGATACCTCCTCTGTTCAGTAGTTGCTGTAGTTTCCACTGCGCTTTGCAATGCAGCAGGACATGGGCCTTTCCTAACCTGGGCCCTCCAGATTCATTGGACTACAATACCCATCACTCCTTGTCAGTGGCTGTGCTGGCTAGGAATGACGGAGCTGTAGTCCAGGACAGACAGAGATCATGCATTTAGGGATGGCTGGATTACATAAACTTTCCTGGCAAGGGCAAATCTAGCAATATTAAAATTCCTTCCAGAAGGTCTCATCCTGTGCACATCGCCCCATGGGAGTCATTTAGTCAGGGAACCAGTGAGGGGCAGTGGTAAAAGTGCAAGTCTGGGACTTGGGAGATCCAGGTTCCAATCCTCACTCAGCCATAAAACTCACAGGGTGACTCTGAGCTCACCAGTGATATGGGATCACCCACCTCACAGGGTTGTTGTGTGGATAACGGGACAGTAGGCAGCTTGTGTAAGCTCCCCAGGTTCCTTGCAAGGGATAAAGAGGCAGGGGGTGGGCGCAATGCTTCATAATAGCGCATTTCTACTCCTGTCAGCTAGTGGGGCTGCACTCTGAATCCAGAGGTCCCCAGTGCAAATTTCGCCTCTGCCACTCGCGTAGGAAGTCACCTGGGGCAAGCACCCTCCCCTTTCTGGGCACTGCACCCCCTACCACTGTTCGTTGTCGTTTGTCTAACACTGAGCGGGGGCTTGAGCTCTGCAAGCATGCGGCTTCTCCCGTCTGAGCTGTGGTGTCCGCGAGCCCCGCACCCTCTTGCTCTGCCCGCGTCTTCCTTCCCCAACGCCCACATCAAGCAACTGCACACCTGGCGGAGCATTGCGCCCCCCGCCTCTCCTGACTGTCTGCAAAGACAACACACTTTCACTCTGCTTGCTGGTCCCATCTCCATCTCTGCACTTGCCACGAAGGGGAGAGCCCCGTTTTCTTCTGGATTGACTAGGCCTGGTTTTAAGCTCCCCCTAAGATGGTTGGTGTCCGTGCAGGAATGATCAGTGTGCTGAGTGAGCCAGAGAAAGCCTTCCTCCGGTGAGGTCTAAAGTCAAGGCCTCTAATCCATTAGCCAGGCAGCTCCTCTCTTTGCTAGAGGTTGGGAAACCATTACCTGCTTATGTCGTCTTACGTTCTGTGTTGCATTGTGCCGTCTTCACAGCCTGCACGGCCTGGGGGCGAGGTTTAGCTAAACCTTTTCCAGAGCAAGCTGCTTCAGTGGGCGTCGTGGAGAAAAACATCACTGGAGAATAAAAGCCTCTTGTGGGGTTTTTTGCTGCTAAATCTTCACTCTGGGAAGCCCCCTTTTCAAGGCTTGCTTATTTATTTATGAGCCCACGTTAAGTCATGCGCTAAGTAGAGTGAATTTAAGCCCAGTTGTGCATCTGTTCTTTTTGATTCTGGTGGAAATGCAAACATATACAACACAGTGTCCCGCTGCAGAATGTTTGTAACCCCGCTCCCCATGTCGTCCGTTATCCGCCTTCCAGACATGAAGGAGAGTTTTACCGTGCATTGGGTCAAGACATGTGATAGAACGGCTGTTTTGTACTGACCTGCTGTAAAAGGGGAAGGGAAGCCAATGAACTGTTCCCCCAGAAAGCTTGCACTCCCTTTCTTGGCCTGGCTGCTCCCTCCCCTTAGAAGGTACACTCACGGCTTCCCTTGGGAGCCCGAGAATCTTTCCAGGGGACCTTAGGAGAAGATGACTGCGAACCAACGTCCCATTTACACATCACGTCCACATAGATGGTGCTCTTGTGCCAATGGCTGGAGGACTTTCCTCCGGACCAGAAGCCCCCTTGGAAAGTGGCCTGTTTGATTTGCTTCTTTTTAAATATAAGCAAGCCATGTAAAGTACCCAGGAGTCACCTGACAATCAAGAGGCCAGGAGGCGACCCAGAATATCTCTCAGCTGACACCACTGCAGAGGCAGCCAGGTGAGTACCTTGTTCTCCTCCACTTTGTTCTAGCTTGCGGGGGACTCACCTGAGCAGAGGCATTATTTGACTGCAGGTGTGTCGGGGCTTCAAGACCAGGACCTGCTCTAGGTCCTTTTGATGAATGGATTTGCCTTCTTACTTTGCGTTCTGCCTTGTCCCTAGTACCCCTTGCAAACAAAGCACAAATGGATGTGGGAGGGGTCTATTTTGGAGTCACGCTCAGTTGATAAAGACAGATGCCAACTGAGTAGCACTGAATTCTGAGCAGGAGTTATAGCTGCAAAGACGGCACAGGGGATTACAAAGGCAGATATTTTATCCCATTAGGTTGTAGACTTGTCACAATGCCATTATCTTGTCATCAACAGGTTAGCATGCCTTTATTTATGCATTTATTACATTTGTATACTGCCCCATAGCCCATGGGGCTTGCTGGGCAGTTTACAAATAAAAACGCAAATACGGTACAGACAACACAAAACAGTAAAAACAGATTAAAAGCAAATATACAACGCCTGGTGATTATTTATTTATTTAAAACTTTTTAGACCATCGCTTACCGTAGTTTTGGGGTGGTTTAACAATAAGACAAAATAAAATAAAACACAGCATCCTGATTATGAAAATTAATACAAGGCATAAAAGCAGTTCAGAGGAAAATGAAATTCAAATTAATCTATCCGTTAAAGCGTCAGAGGAATAAAAAGGTCTCCCCATGACCCTGGGAAGGAAATAGACGGTGCCCAGCATGCCTCCTTGGGAAGCATGTGCCGGAGGTGGGGCGCCCCTCTCTGGATTGTCACCCCATTTCCTGCTTGGTTGTTGTTGATGTGATGCATTGGCCCTTTTGGCTTGCCGTATTGTGCTGTGAGAGCTCAGCGTTAATTGGGCTCATTATGCTCATTATCTGGCTTCCGGGGAAGTGGCCAGGGCCTCTTGCAAGGGCAGCTGAACTCTGTGGCCCCGTTTTCCTTGGGCTGCCGGGGGTTGTGCGTGTCCTCACTGGATGAGGCGTCCTTGCTGTATACAGACTTGGTTTGCAGGGCCTTCAGAGCTGAGCGACAGGACAGAGACAAGCAGAGCAATCAGCTAGACAGAAGAAAGAAAGAAGAGCAATCTTTGTAGCAATCAGCTTCTTGTGGCTTGATAAAGAGTTCTTTGTAACCCAAACGCCTGCATATTCCTAAATCCCTCTGGATCTGGGAACTGCCGTCCCAGTTGAATTTTGCCACATGGGCTACTGATCCTGCCACATGTGACCTGGAAACTCTGGTGGCAGCCCCATCCATCAGTGGAGGTCTGGAGAGCTGGTAAATTAATGCCACATTTTGTCTAGAGCCCTACCTCCATGAGGACTAGCAGAGTGCCTGTTGTGTTTGGCTTGAGACTGTGAGCCATTCATGAAAAGCAGCTGCGTTATGTGGAGAGCTGCAGTGCCAGCCAAATCACTGCTCACCACTCGTTTGTTTTCAAAAGGGTGAGAAAGGCAGAGCGAGGAGAGGGCTTTTTCATAAGTGGGACTGTGTTAGCTGTCCATTATTGTTCAGGCAAAAGAGAAATTGAATGAGGAGCATTTGCAAATAGCTGATTTTATTTATTTATTTAGTTATTTATTTATTTATTTATTTATTTATAATTTTTGTATGCCGTCCTATCACATAGCCTCAGGACGGCTTACATAAATAAACACAATACAAATAATACAAATAAAATCCAGATTCACCCTGGCTGCAAATTAAAACCTATAGATGATATTAAATGTTATTAAAATATTATTTAAATAAAAAGGTCTTAGCCTGGCGCCGAAAAACAAATAACAACAGCGCCCGGCGGACCTCTCTGGGGAGCACATTCCATAGGTGGTGCACCACCGCAGAGAAAACCCTCCTCCAGGTACTCTGTCTCCTAATGTCTTTCACAAAGGGCTCCCGGAGGAGGGGCTCTGCTGCCAATCTCAGGGGGAGGGAGGGCAAATATGAAAGAAGGCGTTCCTTTAGGTATCCAGGTCCCAACCTGTTAAGGGCTTTATAGGTGATAACCAGCACCTTGAATTGAGCCCAGACTTCGATGGGAAGCCAGTGAAGCTGGTAGAAGACTGGGGTTATATAAGAGTAATGCCCAGTTCCCGTCAGCAACCTGGCTGCTCTATTTTGCACCATCTGAAGTATCCGGACTGTCTTCAAGGGCAGCCCCACGTAGAGCGCGTTACAGAAATCCAACCGGGAAGTAGCCAATGCATGTGTCACTGTTGCTAGGCAATTGTCATCCAGATAGGGACGCAGCTGATGAATTAACCGAAGCTGAAGGAAAGTGTTCCTCGCCACCGAAGTCACTTGAGCTTCCAAAGACAGCTCTGGGTCGAGGAGCACTCCCAAGCTGCGGACCCTGACCTTTAGAGGGAGCGCAACCCCATTCAGGACAAGGTCTAAATCACCTACCCAGGAGCTTGAACCACCCACCAATAGGACCTCCATCTTGTCTGGATTGAGTTTCAGTTTATTGGCCCTCATCCAGCCCATTACCTCAGCCAGGCACTGGTTCAGTACAGCCACTGCATCACCTGGATTGGTTGAAAAAGAGAGGTAGAGTTGGGTATCATCAGCATACTGATGATCCCACGGCCCACACCTCCTGATGACCTCTCCCAGCGGTTTCATGTAGATGTTGAATAGCAAGGGGGACAAAATGGACCCCTGCAGTACTCCATGGCATAGCTGCCATGGCACAGAGTCAAAGTTCCCCAGCACCACCTTCTGGAATCAGCTGTCGAGGTAGGAGCAGAACCACTGCCAAGCAGTGCCTCCTACTCCCAATCCCACTAGCCTATCCAGAAGGATACCATAGTCGATGGTTTTGAAACCCGCTGAGAGGTCCAGGAGGACCAACAGGGACGCACTCCCCCTGTCTCTCTCCCTGCACAGGTCATCATACAGGGCAACCAAGGCAGATTTAGTACCATACCCGGGTCTGAAGCCGGACTGAAATGAGTCCAGATAATCAGTTTCATCCAAGAGTACCTGGAGTTGTCCCACCGCCACCCGCTCCAGCACCTTGCCCAAAAACAGGATGTTGGCCACTGATCTATAATTGGCAGCCATCTCTGGATCCAGGGATGCCTTCTTTAGGACCGGCCTAACTACCGCCTCCTTTAGAGGGGCAGGCACCCGGCTGTCCCTCAGAGAGGTGTTGATGACCTCCAGGATCCAGGAACCAATCCCGTGTTTGGCTTTGGTCAGCAGCCATGATGGGCAAGGGTCAAGTAAACAGGTGGTGGGACGTACTTGTCCAAGCACCTTGTCCACATTATCAGTCCACAATAATTGAAATTCATCCAATAATACCTGACCAGACGGAGACATTGGCACCTCCCCTAGAGGATCTGAATCACTAGTGGAGTCCAACTCGTGATGAATCTGAGCTATTTTCTCCTTAAAGTGCTGGGCAAAGTCGTCACAGCGGGCCATCGAGGATGGTACGGGATCTTTCTTAGGGCCTGATGTACCAGCCCATGTACCACCCGAAAGAGCTCCGCTGGACGGCACTGTGAGGAGGCAAAGGAAGTGGAGAAGAATCTCTTCTTTGCCGCCCTCACCGCCACAGCATAGGCTTGATAATGAGCTCGTAAGCGTATTCAATCAGATTCATCCCATGATTTCCTCCACCTACGCTCTAGACATCTCCCAACCTGCTTCATCGTCCATAATTCAGTTGTATACCAAGGAGATGAACGGACTCTGCCAGATGAGAGAGGATGCTTAGGAGCGATCATGTCAATAGCTCTGGTCATTTCCCCATTCCACAGTTCGACCAAGGTATCGACAGGAGGACCAGCTTTATCAACCGGAAACTTCCCCAGAGCTTTCAGGAATCCATCCGGCTCTGTGGGCGGACCAACACAATCGGGTCTGCACCTTTACAGAGGCAAAGGCTGGCATCAAGCTCAAACCTCACGAGGAAGTGATCCGACCATGACAAGGGAGTCAGACACAAATTGCTCACCCTCAGATCACCCTCTTCCTGCCCCGTCGAGAAAACCAGGTCCAGAGTGTGTCCACGTTCATGGATCAGGCCAATGACATGTTGAGACAGCCCCATGGCTGCCATGGAGGCCATGAAGTCCTGAGCCGCCCTGGTCAGAACAGCATGGAGATTGAAGTCCCCCAGGACCAACATCCTGGAGGTCTTCAACACCAGGTCCGAGATGATCTCCATCAGCTCAGGCAGGGAGTCTGTTGGGCAGAAGTGTGCACAGTACACCAGCAGAATCCCCCATCTGTCTCGGTCGCCCAACGCCAGGTATAAGCACACTAGACCTGGTCTTGAGAGAACAGGAAGCCCCGCAAGGGAAATTGAAGCTCGATCGATTAAAGCGACCCCCCCTCCCCTCCCCTCTGGGTGTAGCTGGTGCTGGACCAGAAACCCGGGTGGGCACAGTTGAGAGAGGGACACATCCGCCCCCTCTCCCACCCAGGTCTCTGTAATGCAAGCCTGGTCAGCCCCCTCATCCACAATTAAGTCATGGATGAGGGACTGTCTTGGCATTAAGCAACAGCACCGTCAGGCCCAAGGGGCGGTTGACAAGCATACCCGGAACCTTCTGGTTGGGGAAATAACCAGAAGGGGGAACAGGTGTCAACCATCTGTCCCTCCTTATTCTATGCCGACACATTAAACTCCCAACGCCATTTCTACCATTGCCCAAAACCACCCCAATGGCGGCGCCCACGTGCTCCCCAGGCAACCCCATAGTAGCAGCCAGGCATGAATCCATTAAAACAATCTATTAAAATCCAATTAAAGTACAATAAAAATACAATAAAACCCACCAACCCACCCAGTTACAAAAGCCCACCCACCCAGAGTCTGTGTTCTGGCCAACATACGCATTCATGTTCACATTGCAAATGTGCTTGAGCCAGGACCACTTTAAACTTCAAACGTGAAACTGCTTGGAATGTGCAAGAAGATAAAGGTGGACACCCACACCCACACACACAATAAGGAGCACACACATTGCAGATTGGGATAAAAAGGTGGGTCCTTACATAAAAAGATGAATTCAGAACAAATAAACCTCTGCAGCAAGAAAGTCCCTCTTGCTGGTTTGGTTGAAATTTTTTAGGCTAAAAATAATATACTTCATTATAATTTTATTATATATATAATTTTATTATATAGTTTTATTATATATTGTGAGTGCACAGTAATGTTGATAAGTATAGGATATAAATTATATCCTGGCAGGAGAAAATTGGAATCCAAGCCATCCAGAGCACACTAGTTTGGGAAGACTTAGCTGAATGATATGAAAATACAATTTATCTTGTGTCTGCAGAGACAGGAAGCACGAGGCTTACAAAGTGATCAACCAGTTCTTCCCCTTTGTCTCTTCTCACACAGGCCACGGATGCAGTTCTGCAGAGCTCCGATAGCCAGATGCCGCTGCGGCTGGGTTCCCTGCCCAGTCTCACTGTCCATTCCTTTTCCTCACAATAGCCCCAATAGTGACACAAGTGACACAAGGAGCTCCGAGACTCCAAAAGACACCCTCACGTCTCCCCAAACCTCCCTAGTTTCTGGGCGTCACGAAAGCTGTGTGGGGAGGGCAGACAATCCGCTCAAGGTTCGTTAGCGCCTTTTTGTCCTTGCAAAGGCAACATTTGCAGAAATGCTTCCTTGTGGGAAAATCGCCTTTCCCATCACGATGGGTTGCATCAGGAACCCAAATAAAACCAAGGCGGCTGCTGGGAGACAAAAGGAAGTTGCATTCCCTTGAGGAAGAAAGAGGCTGCTAGCATAAGAATCAGGATGATGGGCCATGGTAAGCAAGCAGTTCTGTAGCACTTCTGACAACCTACGAATGCCATGACCAGCTGGAAGTGCTGCAGGGCGCTTCCCGGATGGTTCCTCAGGAAATGTGGTCAAGGTGCCTGCACAGTCGGCATTCAGGTAAGGTCCCTCCTGGAAGAATTGTTTAGTAGCCATAAAACTGCAACCTTTGTCCGCAGGTGTCCCAGCATGCCAGCTCGGGATTGCTGCAGGCTAGCATTGTACAGTGCCCTGACTGTTGCGTGCTCATGAATAGCTGAATATTTGCGCTTTTGTTTGTCTGTAATTTCAGCCACAGGACTACATCCGTGTGCTTCAGTGCTTTGGGATCTGCATGTATTGCGTGCGTGATCTCGCATTATGGGTATATCTCAGGCACTAGATCAGTGCCGTTTCCAGCTCAAAGTATCCATTAATAGTCCTAGAATGCAGTGAATTCAGAGAATTCCAAATGGTCTATTCAGAAGGGATTGCAAATCAGTTAAGAGAGTAATTAAGGCATGAAGGAATAATTAGCCCATACACCCTTTTCCTGGATATGCCCTGGGAAAAGCTACTGCAGTTTGAAACACCTCCTAGACAAAAGTCTCCACTTCCAGATTTGCTTGTGACGACGTCTGTTCCTCCAAGCTCAGTCCACAAACGCACCGCCATCAAAACACAGAAGAGAGGAGGCTGGTGGTGTGTGCTAAGTGGGGTTCAGGTGTTTTTCAGGAGCAGGTCCAAGGCCAGTCTGTCCTCTTGGTTGCCAGTGGTTGAAGAGGCGAGCAAACCGGCTCCCAAGAGATGTGTCAGGGACTTGATCCTTCAAACACATACTCTGTCGTTCTGATCCAGGACAGCCACATCAGGGTGACTCTGTTGTTGTTAAAAAATGGTAAAACCTAATGGTTGCAGTCTTCAGAACTTATATCGGAGGTGACAATTAGCTGTAGGCTATATAGGAAGTTCCACAACAATCCAATGCTGATGACTGTAACTGGATTAGAGGTCTAGATAACTGGTTTCCCGTCTGTAATCTCTGTGGCTTAGGATGCAGGACAAATGATTAATATTTCCTGAGGACAGCCTTCCCAGGAACCAGAGACAAAGGTTCTGGAAAGAGTCCTAAGCAAGCAAAAACCATGCATGCCAAGGTTTCTGTCAGCCTCAAAATCCTGTAAGAACTTACAGGCTCTCCTTCCTCCGCCCTCAGGCCTTTCCTTGCTCTGGCCAGTTCTGCATCCCATTGTGACTTTGCTGCTGAGCTGGGAGGGCTTTCAAGGTGAACACTTCCACCCACTAGGTTGCATCTGCTGCAGCTTCTTAATGTTTCCTGGGATCTGGAGCTAATCCAGTTGAGCGTGGCTTGGATCTGAAGCTCTTGAAAGCCCGGTTCCCTTCATGTTGTGAGACTCATTTCTGCGCTCTTCATCCCAAGGCTTCAACCTAGGCAAGCTCCAGGATATCTGGTGGTTTGATGGGACAAGGTCCTATACGTCATCTAATGGGTCTTCCTGAGGTTTGGGTATCCTTCCCAGGTCTCTCAACTCAGTCTGTGCCCTAAGCAGTTAAGCAGAGAGTCCATACCGAGGTTGTCATGATCCACTGAAGCTTGACTGGAGGTGTTAGGACTGTAATTATCTTGATTCAGCTGCTAAGACCTCCTCCGACTTCTAGAATGTAACGCTACTCTTTTATGCCATCTCCTTCCTGTAACTGTGTTCTTTCTCTATCTTAGCTTCTTCTTAATTTGGCTGTTTCTGATATGTACTGTAAGAGTTTGGCCTTTCTCACTGCATGGCCCTCCATCTAATTATTTTAAAATAACTTTATGTCTCTCCTCCCCCACCCCCTTGCACCCCCACATGAATTAATTTCCTCTCACCTTTTCTCCATTTCTTCCCCTCTCTCATTGCAGAAAAGAATCAGCTACCAAAAATGCGTCCTCCGGGCTTGAAGTTCCGCCCGAAGAAGCGCATACAAGCCCCACACTGAACTTGGCCACCCTTCTAATTGTTTCTCAGGAACAATGCAGCACTTCCAAAGGAACCGGTCCGCCTAGCCTCCTCATATCCCCAAGACAGAGAGAACCGAGTCTTTCTTCTGTCCTAAGCTTGGAGTGTTTGCCATCAAGAGAACAGCTCTGTACATTCCCCCTTCCCCAACCCAACAGTTGCCCCAAAGTCCTGACTTGACTGAACTGATTGCTGGTGCTTTTCAAAATTTTCTATTTTGAATCCCTTACGGTGCTTAGATTTCCCTGGTTTGTCATTGACCAGCTGATGTTGTTTTGCATTTTTATTGTGTCTGTGACATTTTCTGTTAAGTAAAGAGGGGCGTTATGTCCCAGTCTCCTTCTTGCATCTCCTTGTCGTCCATGTGTCTGTTTTCTATTCATTCATCTGTTCAGTAAGCAGGTAATGGTTATGCCCATTCTGTATGTGCTGTGTGACTTCAGCTCTGTGTAGAGGTAGGATTGCTTAGAATTACAGCCGATTACAGTTTGATGTTCCCCTTCCACCATCATCCTTGCTCCCTGTTGTTGATGTCAATTTCATGCTACTGGGAAATAAATCCAGAGAGGAGCCTATAAATTTTAGAGGCTGCTGAGATGAATCACTGCTTTGGTAGTTGTCTTTTGCATGGAGACAAGCGTTCTGAGAAAAGGCTGGGAACATGTAGGCCCGACCTAGGCATAGAAATGGCATTTGTCACTAGCCTAGCATGAGATAACTCAAGGAAGAAGCAGGTAGAGGTCTGAAAGGGCCAGTCTGTACGATCAGCTGAATCTAGTGGGAAAATAACATGGCAGGGATAGGTCAAAGCTCTTCCTTTCTCCAGACCTGCTACTTCACTTCCTGCAGAGAATTTGCACAGGGAGGGGGAGCCTTAAACCTTCTGGGTATCTGGAGTCCATTACAGTTCAGAAGTTATTTACCAGTTAATTCTGCTGATTTCATAAACTGGCCCAAACTTTAATTTCCCTTGTAAGTGGAAAAGGGAGTAAGGCGGGGTGGGGTGGGGGTTAAGGAGGCAGAACTCTTGCTGTGGGCCCACTTCTGTGGGTCCAAGTTGCCAAATCCCCAAATGGTTCAGCCAATCCAGACATCACTTTGCCACTTGTTGTAATAAACAGCTTGCTCAGTAGGGGGCAGCCTGCTAAGCAAGTGACGCTTCTCTCCTAGACAAAGACGAATGTTCGAAGGATAATGGCGGGTGTCAACATGAGTGCCTGAACACGTTCGGCAGCTACGAGTGCCAGTGCCGCAGCGGCTTTGTCTTGCACGACAACAAGCACGACTGCAAAGAAGGTGGGTCCTTTCGTTTTCTTGGTGAACGCCGCTCCCTCCCCTGCCCCCCGTGTGGAACTGCAAATGCCCGTGCTGAAATCCATTGCTCAGAAGCTGCATGAACTGAGTGGCGCCAGATGTGCCTCTACGGTTAGGCGGTGTATGCCATGCATAGACCTGCATGGCTTGTGCGGAGAAGGTTCCAGGTACAGTCTGTGGCAGCCGCACTTCAATGGCTCAGGTGACAGGTAGAGTTTCCCTCTCCCTGCAACCCACCCAGGTGAGTTGGAGTAGCATCGGAGTAGGACTGTAATGGAAAGGGAGTGATGCTGTAATGCAGCATTCACCTTTCCATAGAAGCAGGTATGTCCAGTGGCATGGGAGCCTATAGGAAGTGTTCCAGAATTTTCTAGAAGCTTCTAATGGTCCCCATTAGATTAGGTTCTACCAGTCCCCATACCCCAGTAAAGAGGCAGAGTACCACTTGCTTCCATTTCCTCTGAAGAGGCACAGTTTCCCATAACAAGAAACCAGACTGGCTGTTTCCAATCAAGCCAGTGCAGTTCAATGAATAGTGTGCCAGACTTGCCAGGTGAGAGCTGTTTTGAGCTGTAGATTCACAACCGCCTGCACACCATTCTCTCTCAACCTCACTTCAATGGTGGCTCCTTGCATAGAGCACAGAGCATGGCAGGATGAGCCACCATCTTGAGGGTGGAGGTGGAAAGATTCCAGATAACCACTGTGTTTTTCTTATTGCCTTTGATTTGGCAGTTCACTTGTTTTTAGACTCAGAAATTCTGGTATTAGCACTAGTGCTCTGGCATAGTTGTGCAAAAAGGGTTGACCGCCCAACAACATCTGGAAGGTCACCAATCGCCTGCTTCTGGCTTAGCAGTAGCATGCATGCTTCACATACTGAGGTTGCGGACTCGGTCCCTGGACTCTTCAGTCAAAAAGAAAAGAATCCAGTATCACACGATGCAAATGACTTCTGCATGAGACCATGAAGATCTGCTATTCTGGGCCAGAGAGTAAATAGTCTGATGTGAAGCGAGCCACTTCTTGTGTTTCCATTGAGACCTGTTTGGTAACAGCTCTTTGTGGTGCTCCTACATCTGATAGATAAAAAGAGTGGGGTAGATTTCGGGACAGAGGCTGCTGGCACTCAGCTGTGCACCAACTTCTGCTTCTTACAGCTGGCTGTGATCACAAGTTGACCTCCATCACCGCCACCATCACCAGCCCAAACTGGCCTGATAAGTACCCAAGCAAGAAGGAGTGTACCTGGACCATCACAGCCACAGCTGGGCACCGCATCAAGCTGGTAATACATTGGACTGCAGAGGCCAAGACTAAGAATATGTGCATATTCTAGATGAATGGCATTCCAAACTGTATTTATTTATTATTTACGTATCGCAAGCTTTTATATAGCATCCTCTATAGCCAATTGGACCCTCAGAACAGTTTACAAGATTAAAAAATACAATATAATGATAACATAACAAAACACTAATAATACATTTCAATAACAACACATTTCAGCCGTTCAGCACCTGAGCTGCCCATCGAGAACAAATAAACAAAAATAAGAGTCAACATAAAAAACCGTATAAAAAATAAAACAGCAACCCAGCAAGGTATATAACATAATTTTTAAAATTAATTGCTTAACACTTAAAATACTGGGAGAATAAGAAAGTGTTTGCCTGCTGCTGCAAGGTGTGACTCTTAAATCAGTAGCGCTTTGATCTTGCCCCGTCTGGCGGATTCTCACATCAGAATTTGCACGAGTGGGAGGGAAGTTCTTTGCGGAGCATAACAATCTAAAATGTAAGAAATAGCCAAGACCAGATTAGCAAGGTTAGCACTACTGTATCTCTGGCCCTCGTGCGCTACTCCGGTGAGGCATGGCATTCTCGCTTCGCATGGTCTACGTCGGTTACAGTGTTCCTCAGTAAGAGCTACAGACTTCTGAGGAATGCCACGTGATTCCTGCAACAGGACCTCGCAGAAGCATCCCCCCCCCCCGACTTATCTGCATTTTGCCACGTTGCAATCTGGAAATGAAATCCTTTTAATTGACAGAGTTGCCCCTCGATGTACATGAGACGATCAATACTGTGAAGGTGCAGAATACATTAGCTGTGGCACAAGCGTTTAGTAAAGAGAAGAAACCGGCACTTGCTGGTTGTGTTTGCTGTGACATGCTCAATTAGGCACTGGTACATCCCATTATCTCCAGTAGTCTCATATTGTAAGTAGTTGACACATACCTTTGCCATAGCAACTCAGATTAAATACAGCATATTGGAGCAAACTGCATCACCAAAGAGCTAGCAAAACAGCTCTGGGATAAAGTTGTGCAGAAGCAGCAGTGAGAACTTAGATAAGGAGGGCAATAGTGAGAGAGGCAGCCAAGAAGCCAGTGGCAACTCTGAAGGAGCAGGAGAGAGTCGCAGTGAGTCAGGAGAAAAGCATCGCCTGCAAAGTTGGGCTTTATGGAGGAGCGGCATTAAACACCACCGCTGCACCAAGCCCATATCTAAGCCGGTTTGCGAAAAGGCTTGTGAGGGACCCAGCAAGCAGGTGGGAGAAGCGTCTCTGGTATGATGAGATAAAATTGAATGTCTGGGCTTCGCTGCAGAGGTCTTTGTGTGGGGGTGCAGGTAGGAGGCAGTGGCAGAAGACCGTGGAACTGGCTGGGCGTGTCGTTTCAGAAGAGGGTGTGCAAGAGTAAACTAAGCTGCTGGAGAGAAGGGGGTCACACCTTCTACCACCTGTAAACAAATTTCCTTTTTCAGACCTTCGTGGAGCTAGATATCGAAGGCCACCAAGAATGCACGTATGACCACCTGGAGGTTTACAATGGAAAAGATGCAAAAGCTCCTGTCTTAGGTCGATTCTGTGGATCTAAAAAGCCAGAGCCTATTATTTCTTCTAGCAACCGGATGTTTCTTAGGTTCTACTCAGACAATTCTGTCCAAAAGAAAGGCTTTGAGGCAACCTATACGTCAGGTAACACTCTACCTTGGTTCACGGCTAAACCTGGGTTGCCCTAAAGGAGGAACCAATGTATCGAATGTTATTATCTCCATAGTACTATCCCCATATACTTGGTACATCAGGAGTATCTCCAGAGTAATGGAACAGTTTTAGGCTGAAGTCTTTTAAACCACAAAGGTGATTACAGGTCAAGACATACAAAGCATTCCCAAGCTGGGCTTTGCAGGAGGAAAAAAACCTTTTGTATAAAGAAGTCTTGACGTTTTTTTGACATTTACATCGATTTGGCATAGATTTATTTCATATGATAATGGACATAGAAAGGGACATTCAACCCCAACTTCGGCTCCCACCATGCACAAGTATTGAGAATACTGGATGATGAGATTGTTCTGCATAGAACAGACCTTAAAATCTTTGGTTAAGCTTCCTTGATCAGCCAGTATTAATCAATTAATTGTGGTTGTTATGCTGTATGTTATTAAAGCTCAGTAACAGAAAGTTGTCACCCTTCACCTTTCCTTCATGATAAAAATGGAAAGGTGTTGTGAAAGGCCTGTGTTTCTCTGCACAGCCTCACACATTTAGTATAAAGTGGGCCCACATTAACGATTTAATATTCACTAACAGAGATGGCTAAGTACATTTAATTGCTTGCTTATTATTATTATCATTACTGTGCCACCTTTTTTTCTTCTTCGCAAGGAACCCAAGGCAGCTTCCATGATTCTCCTTCTCTCTCATTTTACCCTCACGACAACCCTGGGAAGGAGATTAGGCTGAGAATACGTAGCTGGCCCAAAGCCACCCAGTGAGCATCATGGCCAAATGGGGACTTGAACGTGGATTTCCCAAGTCCCAGCCCATCATGCTAACAACAGTGTCATAGGAAGTATGTCTCCTTTGTGTCCTCGTGGCTCAGTGGCACAGCCCCGGTTGTGCATGTAGGTCAACCCCTTCTGTTTCAAAGCATTGAAAGATGCTATCTGTCAGAGCAGATTCTACATGAGGCATTTAGCATGCATTTATCATTTCCCGTTTGTAGTGTATATGAGTTCTTGAGATTACATCATGACACTCCAATTTTGCTTCAGTACTTCAAGAGCCTTCTCAGTGAGGTTTGTTTCTTTTTTTAAGAGCAAAGAAAATATGGTATTCTTTCTGAAAGTGAAAGAAAACACTTTTGCTCATGTGTATTTGTGTTATTCCACTAAACCATTCTGCCACCTAGAGGTTAAGTAGTGGGAAAGTGGGGAAATAAATGTTCTTCATGTGTTTGGATCTTAATTCTGCGATGAAACTGAAAGTAGATCAGCCTCAGCAGCAGCTTTGTGCTCAAAAACTCTAGATGGCTGAACAGCCCTAGGAGGAGTACTGTCTCTGCAAAACTGAGCTGCTTAGAAGCAAGGGAAGGATTATGTTTCTGTTTGCTCGCAATTTACTCCTCCGTGCTACTTTAGACACTGCACAAATGGGCAGACATTGATTTTTGGGAGGGCTGCCTCTCTTTTGGACCAAAGATCCCAGTTCGTGTGTTCTCCTCTCCAGAATGTGGCGGCCAGATGCGAGCTGAAGTGAAAACCAAGGATCTCTATTCGCATGCCCAGTTTGGTGACAACAACTACCCGAGCGGTTCAGACTGTGAATGGGTCATCGTGGCCGAAGAAGGTTACGGGGTAGAACTCATCTTCCAGCTCTTTGAGATCGAAGAAGAGGCCGACTGCGGCTACGACTACATGGAGCTCTTTGACGGCTATGATGGGACAGCCCCACGCCTGGGACGCTACTGCGGTTCTGGGGTAAGCAGCCCTCCCTCCTGCAGCCCTCGCAAGAGGCCTTCCGTGGCAGTGAACATTCCTGTGCCTTAAGGGTTAAGGGTTGGCATGGGGGCAGGGCCAGACAGTGGCTGACCGGTTGGCTGTATGGCCAAGTGGATGCCCAAACCCAATCGAATGGCCGGCCAGACAGAAGGGCAGGCGGAATTTAAAGGGGCAGCTGATTTGCGGCAATCCCTGCAATTCATTCCGCAAATCAGGATCAGGACAAAGGCAATGGGACCGGTGAGGAAAGGGCGCTGCCCCTCCCTCTCAGGAGGCTTCCCGGCCGCCATCAATCGCTTTCGCCTCTGATACAGATCTGATGCCATTGAGCACACGCTGAGTTTTCTTGGTGTGTGTTTTGGATCTGGGGACAAGACGAGCCAGAGTTCTGTGCATGCTGGAAAGGACAGCATTTTACCTCTGAAGCAGGGAAGTCCTGATTTCCTGGTTGGTTACATGAGCTCTTGTTCCCTTTAGCCCCCAGAAGAGGTCTATTCTGCTGGCGACTCCGTGATGGTAAGATTCCACTCCGATGATACCATCAGTAAGAAGGGCTTCCACCTACGGTACACCAGCACCAAATTCCAGGACACGTTGCACACACGGAAGTGACTCCTGGCTGTCCGGCCCCCGTAACGGAGAACAGGCCTTCCGTCACCGGAGGGACACGTCCCTGCCGTTTGCAAAAAGAAAAAAAGACACCCATGGAGAAAATTCAAATAGACTGGAAGGAGAAATACACAGTACACCTCAGAGTGTGAAACACTCGCACAAATATACAGGTGCTGCCGGCCACTCATGCGGACTAGGCTCGGGGGAGTGGGGGGAGTCCTTTCCTGTTAAATAATGTCAATTTCTGTGCCTCTTTCATTTCTTGAGCAGAATGTCTCCAGGACTAACCACTTCACAGTTTCCATTTACCAGTTTGATTTTTTTTTAAAAAAATTGTCTATGCTGCTCTCCCTGAATCCCGGAAGTCATGGTTTAAAATCATGCTGGGAAGTCCACCCTATGGCAGATGTTTTCTTTATAAGCTCCATGAAGCAGGTTTACCAGCACAGACGTCTGAATATACAAACCCAAATGCAGCGGAGATGCCGCCCTGCTTGCAGAAGATTCTATCTGTAGTAACAATGTAATAAACACCCTTTCTTGTACTTCTAAAGAGATGCCCTCAGCCTCTTTAAAGCTTTACCATTTGTGAGGGGTTTTTTATTCTTCTGTTTTCAAAAACAATGTAATTTGAAACATTTCATGCTCCCTCCTTAATTTTTTATTATTATTAAATTAAAATTTGAATTGGAACAAAAGCACAACCTGCCGTTCCCACTTATGCAGTCCAGATCTAAAATCAGGGGAAATGGGACCACCGGCGTTCCCAAATCAGCCTTATTTTCCCGGGATTCTTTCTGCTTGCTGGTTGGGCAACTGTATCTTCTTGAAGCCCTTTCAGAGACCCTTTTGGGCAGTTCTTACTTGTATTTATTGTAGAAGCGTACTGTTTCCGGGTGACCTCTGTGATTGCTTTCGGTCGTCCTGTCCCGTCCCGTCCCGTCCCGTCCCGTCTTTTGCATCCCACCATTCACTTAGCATTCCTGTGGCAATGAGTAACTCTCCCCAGCGCCTTTCTCGGACTGTGCTATGAGCTTTCCCTTGGCAGTCATACGCCTGGTGGCATTTGTTGTCTGGATATTTGGGTTCTTCTCTGTTAATTTTGGGCAGATTAAGCCACTCTGAAATTCCTGCAAATGTATTTCTATTGTGCTGTTAATGTCAGGAGTG
Organism: Varanus salvator macromaculatus; assembly: GCA_023646645.1. Lineage (NCBI taxonomy): Eukaryota > Metazoa > Chordata > Lepidosauria > Squamata > Varanidae > Varanus > Varanus salvator. Next base: position 22,512,481 of record JAIXND010000621.1, on the reverse strand, counting down.
CTCTGCAGTCCTAGAGTGCACGGCCATGGACAAGAGGAGATCCAGGGGTGTTTTGCAAGTTTTTATCGCTGTTTGACTTCGAAATGGGAAAGAGACTTGTTCATTCTGCTGAGTGGCTTTTGCAGCCATACAAAAGCCGCCTCCCTCACCAGACCATCTGGCCATCTGGGGTTAAATCTCTTCTCTCAGTCATGAAGCCCTTGGGAAAGAAGAACTTCTTTCCAAAACCAACAAGAATTTTAACCTGGACTTTCTGGGCCACATCAGGGTCACCTATTTTCATCATCTTCCTTTACTCTTGGGGGAATATTACATATGCATGACATTACAAAGAGGATCATATGTGAATCACCCGTGGCTGTTCAGAGGAAAACACAGCAACATTCTCAGTTTACAGACCCCACTTCTTCCCGCCCGCCCCACCCACGGGAAAGAAGGGCCGGAGCTGCCCTAGCCCTTGGAATCAATTCCATTCCAGCTACATGTGCCTCCACATCCGTGTCTCCCAGTTCCACCTGTCAAAATACATTATGCAGGGATTCCATCTTTCCTTCCTTGGTTTTCTTTTTCCTGTGAGAGGGAAAATAGATGGAATACAGACCTGAGAAAATACAAGAGGGTTGTTCAAATGGAAGACCATGATGTGTTGACTGCCCCACCATAAAATTCCATCAAGGATGCAGGAAGATGCCAGGTAAAAACATCACCTGGAAGGCCTGCAGATGAGTCCAGCATGCCACTCCCCATGGGGGTTCACACTGTAGCTCCGGTTAACATACCCACAGGTAAATTTGCCCCTGGGTTGCAAATTCATTCACTGGTTGCATTGCTACAAGGGGCAAATGATGAAACCTTGCATGTGGTAAGTGAGGAGGAGAAAGTAGAGCTTTAACTTGACTGCAAAATATGTGGTGCTTATTATTACCGGTTCCAATATCCCTTGGAATCGAGAGGATGGCCACTCAATCATCTACAGAGTATGTGCTTGGGAATAGCAGGCACTTAATCCTGGACGCCATGTAGGGTACCGCTTCACTGCACACCTTGCAACAACAGCAACAACAGGTCTTTCAGCCCTCTTGGCTCATAGAAGGCTACATTTAGAAAATTTTGTCTGTAATGGAAGGGAACAACACGATCGTCACCAGGTCTCCAAGCTGCATAGTTTTGTTCCTGATACTTAACCTAGGAACATCCAGGAAAGAAATGACTGTTTTTGCCAGAAACATCCTAAAGCACCCAGAGAGCCTTGGCTGTGGGGCAACATGGAAACAAATATTATCATTATCATTATTATTATTGCTGTAGCAGCTGCATTTAGAAGCATCACTATTACGTGTGATCTTCAAAACCTACCCTTCATAAGAAAAGCAACGCATTGGCAAACCAGCTGCCTGCAAGGATAAGGATACAAACTGGATACGAGTTCCAAACAGCATTATCCCACCCATGTTCCCCAGCACTTGGTGCATACAGGCATACTGTCTCTGATATTGGACGCAGCACACAGCCATCGCTGATGGCCTCCCCCTCTCAGAATTTGTCCAGTCCAGTCCCCTCTTAAAGCCATCCAAATTGGTGGACCTCGTTACATCTTGTGGCAGTGAATACCATCGGTCAACAACACGCGGTATGATGGAGGGCTTCCTTTTACCTGTCTTCAATCTCCCACCTGTCACCTTCATGGGATGACCCCATCTGGGTTCTAGTATTAGAGGATCGAGAGAGAAAATGGCCTCCTTTTCACGGTCTGCACGCCTCCAGGAAGCCTTGGGCAAGTGCGTGTGGTTTTGCCCTCCCTTCGTTCCGTTCTGGCCATGACCTGTGAGGTCAGTGAAGGCATAAGACCATGACTAGTCCAAGGCCAGCCAGTGAATTTCAAAGGCAAGCAGAATTCATGAAGCCAGGCCTTCCCAGTTCGCATCCAGTACACCCTCCAACTGCGTGGGTCAGCTGTACTTTTCAAGGTGAGCCAGTGAAAATAAGGAGGTGACTTGCCCAAGAAGCTGAGCACAAAGGAATGGAGGGAGTCTGAGCACCAGAATGCAAACAAAGGACTCTCTTGACCACGGCAGTGGTGCTATCGGGTTGCCCTTCGCTTTGCGTGTGTCGGGGAGACAGAAACCTGGAAGAGGCAAAGAGGGGTGCCTTGTAAATGCACAGGCACTCACACGCACCCCAGTGAAGAATTCACCTTCACTTCAGGGCTGGTCAGAGGGGAAAATCAGAGCATTCATCCTCTGCCGGGGAACACAGAGGACCAGACCCCTGCACATGCCTCCTAAGCAGAAAAACCATGATACTGGCCCTGACTGGGGCTTTACATGGGCAGCCACAACCAACCAATTGAGTCAGGAGCTCCACACAAACAGTGGGAGAATGGGTGGAATTTACCTACAGAGGAATATATGGGATTTACTACGCCAGTGAAATAGAAATGGAAAGGTACATTCAAGCAGTGTGAGAACAAAGAGTTCCTTTCCCATCATCTCCAACCTATTGTGTTCCTTCCGTGAGAGCAGGCAAAGGGCCATTTCAAATTGGACAGTGGTGGTGTGGATGGGGCTGGAAATGTCCCCATGCAATGGCAGCTCCGAATGGAGAAGTCACTCACCACACAGAAAGCCTTCACATCAACCTCACATTTCTGCTCGTGTCCAGAGCCAGTCCAAAACTTCTCTATGCAGTGGAATGGCCCTTCATGAGCACTCTTTATATCAGCCATATTTCTAGCTGCATCCATGTGATAAACTTGGATTCACACGATCCAGCACCTAGGATGCTTGGATGTTGACAGCGGGAGTGCCGTTCAGTCATGGCCCAACTGATCAGAACGCAGGGATGACCACTTGAAGGTAAGCAGGTAAGCAGCCTGCCTTTTTCTTGCTCAAGTCTCACTGACACATACAAATACGCAGTCGTTAGATTAACTTGGCTGCTGTGCTCTCCTAGATTCCCAGGATGTGTTGACACACGCATTGCGCTGGCGACTCTCCTGTTGAGGACTCTGGGGCTTGATTCATTAAGCAAAAATGCCGCTTGGATAGCATGGAGTTAACACAAAGTGTAAGAATACTTATGACATCATCTCTGTGGCCTCTGATGTCACAGAACCCCTGCTCCCTGTGGACCACCGCAAGCCGTGGAGAGAAGGTGGACATGAACATGGGGTAGCAGGGAAGTAGCAGTAGAATGGAAATCAATAAGACCAGGTGGCAGGAATTGGGCCTCACCCCCAGGCAGCTCTCCAAGAAGATCGGGGTCACCTATTCTATGGCAGAATTCATCACACAGAGCTACCGCACACCTGTGGAAACCCAAGGCCCACGCGTGGCTGGTGCCCGCTCAACTCCACGAGGGCGGAAGTGCTCCAGGAAGAAGCAGCATGCCTGCAACATTTCATGCAAAAGGAGGCATGGCGAAAAAAGACCTGGTCCTGCAGCCCCATCGACACCTTGTGGCAGAAAGAGAGAACGATCAGAAGAGGAGCAGAGTGACTGTGAAGTCCCTTCTACATCTTATGCTTGCACCAAAACAAAGCAGCTGTGCAAGTCTGAGGATTGTTCATGCGCCCCTCCAAGGATTAATGCAAGCTACAAAGCCCAGTCTAACTGCCAGGACTCATCCTCTTGTAGCGGCTGTTCTATCCCAAAGGCAAAATGTTCAGGGAAAAGGAGAAGATGGAAACACCAAAGAAAAAAGAAAACAAGGTCAAGGTGCATGAAGACCATCAAACGCAGCCGGCCTGCTCCACCCTGCCAGAAGAAACGCCGATTCTTCCCCATTGGCATCCACCTAGATGTGCCTTTAAATATCATTCTGGATGAAGGGGATGGCATAGAATTTGAAGATGAGATCCAGGAGTGCAGGAAATGGAAAAACAAGGACACGGCTGTCCAAGCACCATCCCTCCAGGTCGACTGTGGACACCTAAGTGATCAGGGTCAAAGACCTGAACAAGCTACAGGAATATGCAGAGAGGAAACAGAGGACCAAGAAGAGACTGAGATGGAGGATTGCCCTCCATGTGCGGACTACCGTTCGGAAGAATCAACAAGCTGCAAAATGCAAGCCCAAGCCAAGGATGGTTGCCAAGTTTCATGGTGGGAAAGGATCCAAGAGTGCATGATTTTCCTTGAAACTCTTTTGTCCTCGGCTATAAATAAATGTTAGTGGAAGGCTGTCTTGGGGTACTTTATTTTAGTGTGCTTTGATCTGTCCACCTGGAGCTGTAAGCTGTGGCTTGTGAGTAAGGTAAAATCAGGTAGAAAGAGCTGGGGGATATTTAGCTCAGTGGCAGAAGAAATACTTTGAGTGAGCAGGAGTCCAGATTCAATTGCTGGCATTTCTGGAGGTCACACGGCTCGCTGGGAAAGACCCCTGGCAAAGATCATGGAAAGCGACTTGGCTTGCCAAAGTCTCACTGTCAGGTAGCCAGCTGTGATCCTGCCTTCCGCTTAGGATGTCTGGGTTCAGATGGCACACTAAGTTATGACGCATTTCCAAAACCCTTCAACAAGCCACGAGACCTTCAAGGGGGACGGGGGAATATGTGGCCCTCCAGATGGTAGGTGGACTTCAACTCCATACCCAGCCAACATGGCCAATGGTCAGGGATTATGGGAACTGTAGTAATCTGGAGGACCACAAACTCCTCTACCCCTGTCTTAAGACACATTTAGGATTGCAACCTTCTTTTCCTTCAGAGCACTGGAGATTTAAGGTGTCTTTCTTTTAAAATGTTTGTTTTACTTCCATTTCAAATCTACAAGCAATGCGAACAGGATAGCTGAATTATTATCTTACTACAGAACCCCAGGAAGAGATTCAGCATCTCCAAAATGTCTCCCCCCCCCCACCCCGCCCCGGCTTTCATTTTAGCTGCAAAGAACAAAACTGGGGGTGTGAAAAACAGCAGCCTGAAAAGAACCTGGCCATGAAGGTCATTTGGCCATTCAAGAAACATGCAGCCAGTAAAGAAGTCTGTGTTTTGGGTTGTGTGTGGGAAATAGTCTGGCACAGTGCACTGTGGTAGTGAAAGGGTTGACCTGGGGACCTCAGAGATCCGGGTTCTAGTTCCCACTTGGCTGTGAAGCACACTGGGTGCCTTTGGGCCAGTCCCAGACTCTCAGCTCAGGCTACCTCACAGGGTTGTTGTAGTGAGGATAAAAGGGAGTTATGTCAGCTGTTTTGGGTTCCTCACAAGAAAAAAAAAAGGTGGGATATAACCGCAAGAGGACAGGAAGGAAAGGAGGAAAGCTTAGTTCACCCAAGGCCTGGGCAGGACATTTCAGTAAGAAGCTGCATTTTCCAAGCCCTGCTCTTTTGCTCAGGCAGTCCAGGGGTCCTTCTTCCCCACAGTGAAATCCCTGAGCAGGCCGCACTTGCTGCGTTGCTTGGCAGCAAGGCCAACTGCAGTTGCCTGCTTCCTTCGTGCACTTCTGGGACTGCAGCAAAAGCTGGCTTGAGGAGGGGCGTTTTTGTCTGAAGCCGTCTTCTGTCGGCGTTGCGCTCAGCCTTGTAAGGGCAATGGCCACCCTGCTGTTATTCGGGGTCCTAAGTTGCAGTCTTCATGCTACTTAATGCATAACGCCTTCAGGCTAGCAGATGACCCCCCAGGGCTTCCTCTGCTGGTCAGGCCCCGAAATAAGCACCTGCTGCTTGCAGGGCTGGTCCCGGGCCGTGCTGGAGCTCCAAGGCAATTGCAGGATGAGCACCAGCTGGGGGCGCTGGGGAAGCAGGGAGAAACTACGAGCGCTCCCCTGAGAGGCTGCCTCGGCCCCGCCGGTCTTTCGGGCGCTTGTCTCGGTCTCGCTGGAGGCGCTCGCTCCTGGCCCCGCCTGGTTATTGGGCCCCAAGGTACTGCTTCATTTTCTGCGGCTTGCTTGTGGCCAGCGCTCGCCTTGCGCCGTGCTGACGTCTTGCTTCCTGGTCTTGGCCTCTTCTGCAGTCTCGGCTTGGTCTTGTTGTTGGACTCGGAGGGTGTGGGACCCTGTTCTGCCTTGGGCCCTCCTGGGCCCTGCCGCTAAGCTCTGCTTAGGCCTTCTAAGATTCAGTGGCGCAGGGAGCAATTCTTGGGTGTTTCTAGGCCAGAGGTCTGCAGGGAAATTTTCTTCCAGCAAGCATTCCCATGGTAGGGCAGCTGCGCCTGTGGAACTTCTACCTGTGAGGCAGCTGTAGAAGGTCCAGGACTCCTAGAGTGGTTGGCCTGGGCCTGGTGTTGGTGTTTCCTTCGTAAGGAGCCATTTCCTCAGATTACCCACCTTTGGAGGGGCTGAAGGGGGGCTGCAGCCTTCTCTTGTTGTTTGTTAAAGAGGTCTCCTTTGAGGGCGCACAGAAAGGGATTGTAGGCAATTTGGATTTAAAAAAATACTTAAATTAGTGGATTATTTAAGCCATGGGGGGGCTGCAGCACATGCCTGCATGGGCACCATTTTGGATATGCAGAGGTTAAGCAACCCTAAAACAAACAATGGGTTAAACAAAGATTATTTTATCCATGCATAGTCCACATTTGCTGGTTTTGCACAACACAGCCGCTTCACAAGCAGGGGTTGCTTATCCCAGTTTGGTCCCTGCAGACGCCGCAACTTGTTGTGAATCAAGTAACACCCAGCAAACTGCAGCATGTGGTCTGAACTGGTCCTTGTCTTGGGTATACCTTGCCATATGTTGGTGGGGCTAGTTGTGGCCTTGAGGTGGGCTGAAATCCTCCTAGGCTTTGCTTTACAGCAGAGTTTTTCTATAGCTGCTTCTATTCCTGAGGAATCTTAAGAAGGTTTACCAAAAAAAAAAAAATGTTGCAAGGATAAAATAGATCTTTTCTCAGAAAAGGAAAAAAGTGAGTTATAGATGTAATATAGTAGTAATGATAGTAACAACCTTGAGGCATCCTGCAGAGGGATGCCAACTTTCCAACAGGTGCTGTGCTTTTAGCATCAGCCTAAAGCACAGAAAATGAGTGGGCAAGACTTGGCCTGGCCTAGAACTGCAGTGAGGCTGCTATTAAATACGCAGGGCTCAGGATTATTTAAAAACCTGTTGCCAGAACCTGATGAGCCTGTCCCTTCTTTGCAGTAGCCATTTGTCATTCTCTGGAGTTCATTTGTTCAGGTTTCCCTTTAGTTTCACATTAGGGCTGTTTCTTTCTGGTTCCTTGGCTTGCTTAGTTTCTGTCCTGGGTTAGCAAGGCAGGCCTTCTAGTGTTGAGAAGAAAGCAAATATCATGGCGCACCCTTTGCATCATTTTTTGACAAGCTGTTGTCATCTCAAGAGGTGATCCAGAAACCTGCACCAGATTAGCCTTAAAAACAGGGACCCACAACAAAATGTTGCAGTGTGGAGTTTGTCTAGTTAGTGTGCCAGCCAGCCAGCCATGCTCCCCTCTTGGATATTCCATTTGGTTCTCTCTCTAACTCTCCTCACCCCAAACCTCCAGTTCTTATGGGAACTGAAGGCCCTTCAGATGATCCTGGCTCTAGATGATTTGGGGCTTGAAAAGTTAAGACTGTAGGAAACACTATGGTGGACCAGAGCAAAGGTCTCTCCAGTCCAGCACTCCGTACACATGGTGGCAACTAGGTACTCACAGGATCTTAGCAGCAGGTTGGGTGTGAGACCACCTCCTGCCCAGCTCCATAGCAACTGGTGAATGCGGGCAGGACCTTTGCCAAAGGAGGGAGTTCATAGCCAACAAGGCTAGTAGTCACAGATGGCCTCTTCCCTCATGAATCTGTCCAGTCCAATCTTGGCCCTTGAGATTGGTGGCCATCGCTGATTATGGTTAATGGGTCACAGTTGCCTTGCAATGGCAATTTCATCCCCCTCCCCGGGATAAATCTAGAATGGGATTAAATGGTGGGGAAGGGAGCTGTTATAAGTAGCTACAGAGGTGGGAGCACCTGTGGTATTGGATGAGTTGAGGAACCTGGTTGTGGAGCTGCTCAGCTAGCAGAGATGGGAAGTACATGGTCCTCTAGAAGATGCTGGCTGACAAGTCCCATCAGCCCTAACCACTGGCCATGCCGGCTGGGGATTCTGGGAGTTCTAGTGCCACACATCTTGGGGGCCTGGGTAGAGGAAGGTCAACCCTTGTTGTAAATCATCTTGAGACTTCTTGGAAACCTCCCAAGACACCAGTGGATGGTCTATAAAAGCTTTAAATACATAAATAAATTTGAGCTACCTTCCAGATGGCCTTCTTCCACGCAAAATATAGATATATGACTTCTCTACATACGACTTCTAATTGCTACTTAGCAAGAGTTCTCGTTTCATTGTGGGATTAAGAATGGATCCTTTATTATTTATTTATTTATTTAACTTATTTGTATGCCGCCCCCATTGCAACCTAGCCTCGGGGCGGCTCATAACCTATACAATTTAAACCATTCACTATTAAACTATTTAAAACTGGCCCATCTCGAGATACCGATTAAAATACAATAAATACAATAAATACAAACAATTTAACCTAACAATTAAAATAACTTTTAAATAAAAAGGTCTTCGCCTGGCGCCGAAAAGCAAATAATGACAGCGCCAGGCGGGCTTCTCTGGGGAGCGCATTCCATAGGTGGGGAGCCACCACAGAGAAAGCCCTCCTCCGGGCACTCACCCTCCTTACCTCCCTCACGGAGGGTTCCCGGAGAAGGGCCTCTGCTGCCGATCGTAAGGGGCGGGAAGGCATATATGGTTGCAGACGCTACTTTAGATAGCCAGGACCCAAGCCGTTAAGGGCTTTATAGGTAATAACCAACACCTTGAATTGGGCCTGGACTTCAATAGGGAGCCAGTGAAGCTGACGGAGAACTGGGGTAATATGAGAACCACGCCCAGTTCCCGTCAGCAACCTGGCAGCTCTATTTTGTACCAATTGAAGTATCTGGACCGTCTTCAAGGGTAGCCCCATGTAGAGTGTGTTGCAGAAGTCTAGTCGGGAAGTCACCAGTGCATGGGTCACTGTCGCCAGGCAATCGTACTCCAGGAAGGGACGCAGCTGATGGATCAGCCAAAGCTGATGGAAAGCGCTCCTCACCACTGCTGACACTTGAGCTTCCAAAGTCAGCTCCGGGTCGAGGAGCACTCCCAGGCTGCGGACCCTGCCTTTCAGAGGGAGTGCAACCCCATTTAAGACAAGGGTCAGGTCCCCCATTCCGAAGCCCGACCCACCCACCAACAGGACCTCCATCTTGTCAGGATTGAGCTTCAGTTTATTGGCCCTCATCCAGCCCATTACCTCGGCCAGGCACCGGTTCAGCACAGCCACTTATGGGTGATTTTTCCCTTTAGAATTTTTGTGACTCTGTCTTCCTATATGTTCTATTGTGTCAACACTAGGAGGTGCTGTGAGATAGCAGGATTGTGCAAATACATTGGTGTTTCATGCCGCCATTCAAGGAAATACCAGAGTTTCCTGTTTGGAGTGGAGGGGATGGTGTCATGATTTCAAAGAACAGAGAGGACCTCGGGGATGATGTAATGTAAAACACTGGCAAAATACTCAGAGCAAAGAATCACGGGCACATTTTAATGTCACTCGTAGAAAGGCTCATAAAGCATCAGACTCAAAACCAGAGAATAGCCATGTGTCTTGAAGCCTTGCAAAATGCAGCAGGAGAAAAGGCAGAGTTGGGGTCACCAGTCCACTTCTCCACCTCCCTTGCTGGTGTTGTGGGTTCCCCAGAGCCTTTGGCCATTCCCTGCAAGGTGGGTAAGAGGTAGATGACCACGACTGGGAAACTTGGTGCAGTTACTTTATCCTCAGGAGATTTGAAAGCATATGATTGTTCTCTGGTTGAATCCGTGCTATGCAATCAATATTTCTCAGGCAATTATCTTGAGCAAACATTGTCTTCCATGTTTGCTGGTATTTCAGTGCAAGTTCTACATACGATGGCATCTAAATTACATTTAGGTGTACTTTAATTTTTCTACTCAAATGTCTGGGGTCAAATACCTGTGGAACAATTGGGACAAAAAGGTTAACCTAGGGTACTTTTCAAAGCTTCTTTTATTACTAAATACAAGCAAAATAAATACAATAAATTTATAAACCTAATAATACTGCTGTTAAATTATTATTTGCACTATTAATAAATTATTAACAAGCATGCTAAATTAGACTATCTCTAGGGCAGAGGTGGGCAGTGTCCAAGGGCTTCCACTTTCCCTTACAGATTTGCCACTAACACTAGGCAGTGAGCTTGGGGGCAGGATTGCCCCACAGTGCCAAATTTTAGTGGCCGTTTCAGCACCACAGGGGAAGAATTGGGCATCAATAAGTTTCCCCCATGCTCTTGAGCATTGGAAAATGCTTCAGTGCAAACTGCACTTTTCTGAAGCAATTTATACCATGATTTCAGGCAATTTCCTAGTTCACAACAACCTTGAAACCCCAAGCCTGTGCTGTATCTGGCATCTGTAATCCTGCAGGTACTCTTTTTAGACACCTGAGATTAATTGCATCTCCTAGGCAAGCAGTTACAAATAGTTTTTCTCCTGGAGGCTGTTAATCATTGCATTTTCTTTTTGTTTCATCGCAGAACTGAGTTCTGAACCCTAGACAAAAAGCTTTTCCTTTCCTGCTTTCCACTTTATAACCTGTAGGTGGTGCTGTACTGCAACAAAATGTCACAATGACACAAGTGGGAAGTACCTTTTCTTTCACTTTCAGAAATAATCCCCCAATGTCCTCACTCTTAAGTATCTTTGAAAGTGCTTCTTAAAAGCAGGTACAAAACTGGCCCCGGGGGCGGGGCGGGGGGGGATCATTCCATCATCTAAAGAACTTTTCATGAGGAATAACATGCCCACAATAAATGGCTCATGTTAGTCTCAGTGGCAAAGGTAGGGTTATCTCCGAGGGATATGTGAAATGGTCCTTCTATAGTATTCCAATAGCATGGCAAGAAGTGTGTAAGGACTTACATTCCTTGCAGCCTTTTGGGAGAGGTGGGAGAGTCACACAAATTTTGTGTTTTTAACTGTTGCTTGTACAACCAGTCTTAATAGCCATGCCACTGGTGAATAATGCATTTGAAAAGAGCATGCGCTGATAGCCGTGGTGTGGCCTATTGAGCAATCCATCCAGACCAAAGGATGAACAGAAGACTCAGCAATGTTTTCATAGATGTTTATACACATGATGTTTCGTATTTCAAACGGGATAATAATGGCACAGAACGTGTTGGGTAATTGGAGACTAATTGCCATATAGTCGCGATCTTATTTCAACAGTTTTCCCTTTGCACAGCTTGTCTGATTCCCAGTGTGTGTGTGTGTGTGTTGTATAGCGAGAACAACTGCCAGAGAATAAGAATAGCGTCCTACAGGGGCGTGTGTGTTTGAGGTTGAAAAGGCCAGGGTATAAATTGCCCACAGCCCTGAGACGCGGCTGAGCGTCTGAAACAACGCTTACCATTCCTGCCCAGTGCCTCCCACAGTTCTCCAAGTACATTTCTAGACACGTGCCAAGCCTTGTTGGGCTGATTTCCAGGCACTGTTCTTGCCGTCACTAACTCTGAAACGCAGATGACTAATTTTAAAATGTCTCTCTTGTCACGTTGCTGAAATCGTGGTGGTTTAAAACTGAGCAGCTTGAAAAGCTCGATGCTGTAAAGAAATATATAAGCCAGCTTCTTCTTGTTCCTCATGGAGATGGGCCTAGATCCTTTTTGTGTTCGTTAGTTGGCTACGAAAGCCTTCATCTTGTGTTCTAGTAAAGGCTGAGCAAGCCCTCTGAGGCGGAAAATTTAAAAGCCCCTCTCCCTGTATTTTAATATTTACTATTACTCCTTCATTGCATTTCTATCACATTCTTCGCAGCCTGGGACCAAGACCTGTGAGGGAACTGCCATAGTCCATGTGGATTTGCTTATATGTGAAAGTCTTTAGGAGGTGCAATGCTTCCTCCCAACATTGTCTGGGGGAGCTATAGGTTGGTTGTTTGGAGTCCCAGCTTGGAGATCCTGTCAGATCAATATCTTTGTTTCCCAAACTTTTTAGTCATACCTGGATTTCACTGATTCTTTTTTAAAGCTGTTTTGAGTTCCCCTGTATTTTCAACTTTTCCATTCTTTGTGATTTGATTGTTTGGATGCAATTTTTTCCCTTGCTGTGTAAACTGCACTGGCGATTGATTGAAGGTGTTATAAAAATGTCTACAAAAGAGCATCTTAATGCCGATAAAAGCATCAGGCATGCTTTAGGAGGACCACTTAAGACAGAACTGGTAACCTTGCAGAATGCGTGAATGTTATCATCAATGAGCCGTCGAACCTTGCCACTTCAAATGAGTGCATGGTAGCATCTGGGGAATACTTGCATCTCATCTGATTAATCTGCAAATCATATGACAGCAGCACAGCATTCTGTCAGGCTTGGCGTTCAGACAATAACTGGAATATAGTGTGTGGGAGCTAGTGCTCAAAGCCATGAGAGTTCACCAGCCTCTGCAACCCTGTTGAGTGCCCAGCGCTTGACCGTCCCGAGCAGGGCAGGCAGTGGTTCATGCCCAGAGTGCTTTGCTGTTGTTCCACCATGCCATTATGTTATCTCCAACCTATGGGAACGCCATGAATGGTGCCCTCCACATTGTTCTATTGTTGGCAGCCCTGCTCAGCTCTTCTAAACACAAGGCTGTGACTTCCTTCATGGAATCAGTCCATCTCATAGCTGGCCTTCCTCTTCTTCTTCTGCCTTCAGCTTCCCCTGGTGTGATGGTCTTCTCCACCGAGTCTTGCCTTCTCGTTTTGTACATGAAATATAGCAAGTTCAAGCTACTAAGTATTTCACTTCTCCCTTTTTTAAAACCTGTATTTTCTCACTGGCTACTAGGATTGCTTTAAAATAGGTTTGTTCATAAAACTCAAGGGTTCAAAGGAGTTGCTTAGCATGCTGGGGCTCAGGCCCCACTTCTGCACTGAATCCAGTCACCTGGGCAGGTTCTTTGCCCTTTGCCACACCTCCTGTGGCAGCCATATCGTGTAGCCCCTGGAACAGTTCATCAAGCGCCCAAATGTGCCCACAGCCCATGATGTTTCCCTCTTCATGGTCCAGAAGGGCAACCAGTCTTGGCTGGCAACCTCAAGGCTTTCTGTGGCAGCCCGAGGCTCCAGCGAGGGACCTTGGGAAGATGGCGGAGAACAAATGGGTGCTGCTGAGGCTGTGCTGGAGCACTGAAGGTTTGCAGCCTTGTCTCAATGGCAGTGCTTTGGCATATCAACAAACCAACCCGCCCCAGTGTAAAGATGACTCTCCTTGCTTGCACCTTGCCTGGGTCAATGTGCTTGCTGATGCACAACCCCAGATCTTGCAGCTATTAAGAAAGGCGCTTCTTGTGAGGTCTTCTGTGGCAGTGTGGACACTGAAACACCAGAGACAGTTCAACACAGGCTTGTAGTTTATTGATACACACTGTAAGCACAGCACAGCCTTTGCTTAAGATACCATTTTACAGCGTGCATCATACATAGTCTGGAAAAGCACCACTTGGGGACCAGGGATGCTATTTAGGTTGCTGTTGCACGAGAGCCATGCTGAAATTCTCAACTGCATGCAGGATTTGAAGAGCTATGGGCAGAGACTCTGAACAGACAGCCAACATTTCCACTGTCTTGCTGCTGCCGCAACCAGAAAAGCAAAGAGATGCTTGGCCGAGATTCACCATTCTCTAAACAGAACACTCACAGCAGCTTCGCCTAATCTGGCACCCTCTCGCCAGTCAGCAGTCTGGGAGATGGACACCTCTGGAAGGCACCAGATTGGGCAAGGCTGGCTCATATCCTGGATCTCAGACTGGTTCAACATCCTCCCTAGGAAACCTTGCATCTAAGTAAGGGCTACACTAGATACATGGGGGGCACAACCGCCTTTCAGGTATTTCCACTCCTTCAAATATACATTACACCTGCTAGGAATGGGGTAAGTCTTCCTCCTGCACTGCAGTCCCAATTAAAACTGCATGCCCCCAAAATTACTGTTCACTCAAGAAATGCTGCTGCTATTGGACTGTAATAGCAGGCGCCTTCTCCCACCTGGCACAGGGACTCCAGCCCGTGTGCCAGACAACACCGCATGTTGCCAAAGATTCCGAGGATACTTCCGGCCAAACACTTGGTTCTTGTGGGAAGCTGACTGGCCATTTGTAATTAAAGCATGGTATGGAACACCCATCATCCCCAACAGCTTTGTGCAGCTTGGCGTTCCAGCAGGGAAGCTTGCCCTTTGTTACCAATCTTCATATCTGTGATTGCCCTCCAGGAAAGCCTGGCATATCCCAGAACATGGCTTGAAAACCCTATATATTTTTAAAATTCACCCTGGATGAAGGCTACCCCACTGTTCTGGATTTGGATTCACTGTCAACTAGCACTGCAGGTTAATGGAGGAACCTTGTGATGGCTTGAATGCTGGACTGAGATCCAGATTCTAGTCCCCACTGGAAGCTCATTGGGTGCCTTTGGGCCAGTCGCGGACTCTCAGCTTAGCCTACCTCACAGAGTTCTTGTGAGGATAAAATGGAGCTAGGTAAGCCACCTGGGGTTCCTCACAAGAGAGAAAAAAAGTGGAATATAAATGCTATTTAAAAATACTGAGTCAGACGCTGATCCAGCTTGCTCTGCACTGTCCACCCTGATGAGCAGGTCTTGGAAACTTATCTTGGTGCCAGGGATTACACTGGGACACTTTGCATGCACGGCACGTTCCTGCCATAACGTCCCCACCACCACCCCAAGCCCTTGAAGAAAAGGTATGGGGCATAGACTAACCCTTAGCCAGTTGTAGGCACACTTTGCAAAGTAACAAGAAGCACCGGAGGTAGTTTGGGTGATTCCTAGTCTTTCTTCCAAACCTGCATTTCATGCATTGTCGAAACCTGGATGTGCTCAGGAGCACCAGTGTAATTCCTCATAAAATCATCCATTTGTGGCATGTATTTTCAAAGAGCAATTCACACTTTATTGTTGTTCTTGACACATGGACAAAGAGCAAGTGCAGGCTAAGTGTTCATTTTTATGAGATGCTTGGCTTATGTGATCTCTTGTATGCAGAGATACACGGCCATCCCTTTTCCCCTTCCCCAGGATATGCATCGTATGGACTGCATCCTCTCTAGGATGTTTGAGCTGGCTCTTCACTGTGAGAGATTCCATCATCCATTGGAAAGAAAGGCTGCCCCCACGGAAACAAACTCCAAATGAATGGCTTGCCCTATGAACACTAGCCCAAAGTCACCCAGAGAGCTTCATGGCCAAGTGTGGTCTAGAACCCTGATCTCCCAACACCCAGCCCAACATTCCCAGCACCACACCATAGTAGTGGACTAGAAGGGCAAACTCCATGGTCCACATGCATGAGCAGAGTTGTTGTTGAAATGTCTGAACCCAGCTGAGATAGCAAACCATGGTGAACAGCTCATGATCCACAGCCCAACAACCAGCCATGAGTTCTCCTCATGGATGATTTATGGTTGTTCGTGCAGCTGGGTCCAGACAAGAAGTCCATGTTCCTATACCAACCCATGTTTGGCCTCTTAAGTGTAGTTTTCATGTTGTTTGTACCCAGTTCAGTCTGATGAGGTATATAAGGTTGCTTCCTACGACTGAGAGTTCCCCCTACAGTTAGAATTCTTCTGAAAATCCACCCATCCATTTTTTTTCGTCAGCATCAACATGATTCAGTCTATTATTCTTCATTAACCAAATAATTTCACCAATATCCTCTCAGTGCAGTTATGCAGGCTTCCTGTATTAATTTTTAGAACTGATGTTTTTATAGAAATGATTTCCCCAGTTCTCTTGCCCCGCCTTCCTAAAACTTTAATATATTAAGAGACCTGATGGTGGAGCAACAATTATTTCCTCATTTAAGCAGTGATCCTATGCCCACTCAGCTGGGAGTACAAGCCACTGAACTCAACTGGATGCATGTCTGAGTGGGCATGTGCGGAACTGGACTGTTGATCACTTTCGGAGGTGCAGGAGAGTTTATTTGGAGGAAGGCTAGAATTTAGTCCAGAAATAGCTTTAACACATGAGCAGCTTAAGACTAGACTTCAAACCCTTCCCAGCCTCTCTGTTCAGGAAAAGCCTCAAGTTTCAGCCCCCTTTGCTTTCTGCAGCGCTCTCTGTGTTCACACTTTACAGTAACCCTGGCCCATCTCTCAGACAGACTTTCTAATGCCCCGCTAAGCCTGCTTGTGAGTTAATGCGTTCTTTCCACACTGCTTCACACAGGGAATTAAATGGGAGAGGCCCCTTTGTGCTGAGATAGGAGGATGGAAATCTCACAACTCCTCTTGAAATAATTTTCTAAACATTCCTGTTAGAGAAAGCTTTTTATGCATCTGGAACATCTCTCCCAATCCGCGTTGCTTAGCATACTTTTACAAAGCTGGGGAGAACCAGAGACACCACTGAACTCGCCTACCAACAGCCTTTAAGGACACACAACAGCATTCCCAGGTGGGAACAAGTGGCACTTTTTCAGCCAACAAGTTTGCAATATACAGTGCAACAGGGAAGGCGGAGGGGAGGGAAATGGAAAGCCAGTAGAGAGAAGCTGAGGATCTTATTACTCCATGCTAGCAGCATTTACGACACGATACTGCTACAGCACACAGCAAACACGACGATAACTGGCTGTACCCAAATACCTGGACACTTGCGTTTTTCAAAATGCTGCTGAGAATAAAAAACATGAATGAACATGGCCCGGAAAGCTAACCTCTCCCTTTCTCAAAATGGAGACGCCGCTTCCTTTTTTATAGCAGCTAATACACATTTCTTTGAATAGGCCACTAACTTAACAAAGGGCTGCTGGAGCCATGCTTAGAGTACAATCCACTAGGTCTGTTCATAGACTTGCAGTGAAATTACCTGGAAAGGAATAGAGATCATACAGAGGAGGTGGACTGTATCCTGGATGTCTTTGGTATTGCACAGCCAACAAGAAGGGGGAGCAAGAATGAAAACAGCCGTCCCCAACCAGGAAGATGTGTTTGGACTGCAGCTCCCATCCTCCCCGGCTAGCCTAGTGACTGGCCAAGCTGGTTGGGGCTGATGGGATTCAAGCCAATGAACCACGATGGAGGAGTATCTGCAAAATCATATACATAGCCTAATGGGGGACTGTAGCACTCTTCCCCACGCAGCTGGGCTTCTGTGTCTGCAAGAGGTCATTCTGTTTGCCTCATCATTCCACAGAGGGTTATGTGGTCTTGCAGACGCTATCCCAGTTTTCTGGATGTTCCTGTGTTCAAAAGCCCAGGAAATGCTTCTTATCCCAAATGCAGCCCATCCTGGCCTGTCCCCAGAGGGGCTGCTTGCTTCTGAAATTATCTGGGTTTGGTGCTCCGTTCCAAAATTGCTTCTTCCAGCCAGTGGTAGGAAAGTGATGGCTAATGTTGGAGAGTGGACAGAGTGCTGAAGTTGGCCAAGGGAGAGCCCCATTCGAGTTGCTGCTTGCCTGTGAACCTTGGGCAAGTCATGGGCTCCCTGTTCTTGGGATTTCCGAGAGGCTTTCCAGCCTCTGGGGATCCTTAATGCAAAGATGTGTCGGCAGAGGCAATGGCTGTGTTTTCGCTTGAGAAATTCCAAGTGCCTGGGCACTACGGCAAACCTGAGCACAGCAGTCCAGAGCCCTGTGAGGTCTGTAGGGTCTTGCCCAGCTGGCACTCTTACAGATGTGCAGGGCAGGGAAAGGAGGACTGCCCTGGGCAAGGTCTTTTTCTGAGGAACTTGTACACTGTTGTGGATTTTTGGGCCAAGGGATCCCACTCTTCCTAGGGCCACTGTCTGAAGACCAACAAGAATGGCAAGTTGCACTCATTGTGCAGGGAAAGCTGGGAGCCCCCCCCCCCCTCGAGCTGCAGCTAGGAGAAGCCCCTTGGTTTTGCTGCTAAGGGGACACCGGAACCCTCTTTGCACCCCTTGCCCTGTGTAAAAATGGCGCCAGGTACAGTCAGTGCCTTTTGTTAGGTAACATTTTCACACGCAGCACAAGACAGTTCAAGCAGACAAAAGCTGCTTATAATGAAAGAGGCGGCCAAGTCTGGAGCACAGAGAAGAGGGGCGGGGAGCGTCGGCGACTGCCAAGACAGGTCTAGCCAGTCTCAGCAGAGCTGAGTGAAGTAATGGGCAGGTTGAGGCAGAGCGGAGCGGAACAGAGCGGGGAGCAGCTGCCCTCACGCCTTCCGGGCGAAGCCATGCGGCCCACTTTCCCCCGTCCCTCCTAGCCTCTCCTGAGCCGCTGCAGGCTTTGGACCTTTTGCCCTGGATCCAAGAGGCCTGCATCTGATCTTGGCCGTGCCACTGACTTGCTGCACAGCCTCAGTTAAGTCACTATCCCCTGGAGCAGTGCTGGCCATTAAGTGGCAGGCGCCTGCCAAAAGCCGCCTTGGAGGCTGGGGTCGTGTGTGGGGGTGCCTGTCCCCTTCCTGACTTCACAGCCTCTGCGGCTGCCCTTGGCTAAAACGGAGGGGCCTCCGTGGCCCTCCAGAGGCATTCTTGTGGGGACAGGCAGCCTCGGCAAACGTGGGCAAATTGGATGCCAGCCCAAGCAAGCGGAGCTGCCAGGCAGGGCCTGACAGGCAGGGGAGACGGGCTGGGTGCAGGCAACACCCAGGCACATTCCAGACCTCCTCTTGGCTGCCAACAAACCTGTTGGAGCTGTCATGCCCCGTCCCCCTTCACTGGCCCCAAATAAGCCAAGAGTGTGAAGAAACAGGTGTCCCGACCTGAGGACCCGAAGGGGGAAAGAGTCTGCAAGTTGCCTGCTTGCTCTGACGTGATCCCTGGGCCAGCTCGGCGGGGCAATGTGAAGCAGGCCGAAGAACCGTTTTTGGCCCGAGAGCCAAATTCCATTTTGGAGATGCTGCTGGAGGGCAACAATCCAACAGTAGGCAGGGCCAAGGGCAAATTATTTTAAAAAATTCTGGAGCAAATTATTAAAAAATCCATCTGCAAGCAAGAAAATGCAGTGATTAATAGAAGCCAACATGGATTTATCAAAAATAGTACTAATTTAATCTCATTTTTTGACTGGGTATCCTTCCAAATGACAAAGGGAACACTGTGGACATAACCTGCTAAGCAAATTAGCAAAAACTGGACTAGATGGAAAAACTATTGGGTGCATCCAAAATTGCCTGCTAAATTGGACCCAAAGAGTGCTCATCAATGGCATCTTCTCAAATTGAATGGCAGTAACTAGTGGGGTGCCACAGGGTTCAGTCCTGGGCCCAGTGCTCTTCAACATCTTTATTAATGATCTAGATGAGGAAGTACAAGGAAAGATAATAAAATTTGCAGACGATACAAACTGGGTGGAATAGCAAACACCCTAGAAGACAGAATGAAGATCCAGGCCAATCTTGATAAGCTTGAACACTGAGCTGAAAGGAAAGAATGAGATTCAATAAGGACAAGTGCCAAGTCCTCCTCCTAGGAAAAAGGAACCAACTGCATTGATACAAGATAGGGAGTACATGGCTCAAGAGAACTGCAAAAGGAAAAGATCTTGGAATAATTGTGGACAATAGGCTAAATAGGAGCCAACAATGCAATGCAGCCACCAAAAGGGCAAATGTTATTTTGGGATGCATTAACAGAAGTATTACTTCCAAATCACATGAAGTAGTAGTTCCTATATACTCCTAACTAGTCAGACCTCATCTGGAATACTGTGTCCAGTTCTGGGCACCAAGATTTCAGAAAAATGCAGAAAGATTAGAGAGGGTTCAGAGGAGGGCAACAAAAATGGTCCAGGGTTTGGAAACACCATGGATCATTTGGTGAGGAGGGATTAAGAGAACTGGGCATGTTCAGCCTTGAGAAGAGAAGACTGAGGGGGACATGATATCCCTCTATAAGAGTCTCAAGAGCTGTCACAAAGAGGAAGTCAAGATCTCTTCTTGCTGAAGCCAGAGTGTAGAACATGGAATAATCAATTCAAGTTGTGACAACCCAGATTCAGGCTGGAAATCAAGAAAAGTTTCCTCACTGTCACAGCAATACAACAGAGAGCCTGTGTGGTGCAGTGGTTAAGAGCATGGGACTGGGACTCGGACAATCAGGGTTCTAGTCCCCGCTCAGCCGTGGAGCCAACTGGGTGACTCTGGGCCAGTCACAGACTCTCAGCCCAACCTACCTCACAGGGTTGTTGTTGTGGGGATAAGATGGAGGAGGAGAATGATGTAAGCTGCCTTGAGCCCTTTGTAGGAGAAAGGCAGGATATAAATCGAAAAAAATAGAAATCAAATAAAAAATACAACAGTGGGACCAGCTTCCTGGAGAGGTGGGGGGCTCCCCCACACTGGAGGCCTTCATGGAGAAACGGGGCAGCCACCTGAGTGGGATGGTGTAACGTGGTGTCCTGCAACAGCAGGGGCTTGGACTTGGTGGCCCCTCCCAACTCTACTCTTCCATGATTCCATGATGGGGCCAAAGGCAAAGAGGATGGGAGCAAAATATCAAATGCAGCAACATCGTTCAGCTTAAAGCTCTTACTGTCAGGACTGAGCGTTAATGAGAGGCAATTTAAACTTAAGGAAAACTGCACAAAAGCTGGGCGACCATTTATAAAAGGTAGGGGAGAAAGATTGGCCGTAATGCTGGGGGTGGGGCAAATCTGCACCCCTGACATAAAAAGGTGGCCAAGAAAACAGCAGAACAGAAGCAGAAGATGTTCCATGTGGGATGTCCTGTCCAGGAAGCGGGAGCGCTTATCCCACTGGCCAGGTGACTTGCTGTGTGTGCACAAAGTGAAATGTCCGTTTCAGTTTGAGCGGGGCGAGGGAATAGAAAAGAAGTGGCCTGACTTCTTGTAAAGAGACCCCAGGAGAGCGAGGGCTGGACCCCTGCACCCTCTGGCACGCGGCTGTTTCTCTTGCCAGAGGAGCAAGCGAAGCCACGCTGCCCAGATGGGTCTCTTGCCGCTCAGGGTCTTACTTGCGCTGGCCATGGAGACATGGACGAGAGCCCAACGGAAGGGTCTGATTCTTCCAGACCCTAAATGGGAGCCTTTCCTAGATGGCCGTTCCATCGCCAAGGGCTTCTGCTCCACAGAGCGCTCTGGCATCCATGTTGCACAGCACTTCCCTCCCCCTCCCCTCCCCCCCTCCCCTCCCCCCCTCCCCCTGCCCTCCCCCAGTCTCTAGCGCCCCACACTGATGTTGCACGTCTTGCAACTCGGATCCTTCTTGGCATTGGCGGTGGAGAGGCTCATGAGCTGGTGGCCGCTGATCTCACCCAAGACGCCTAAGCTGAGGTCGACGGGCTCGGTGTAGATGATCTCCAGGATGACGTCCTGGGCATGGCGGTAGACGAGCTCGCCGTCCTCCATGCAGCAGGTCAGGAACTTGTTGCAGGAGATGTCCAACTGGGGCAAGCGCTCCTGGCAGAAGTGGTCTCCGGAAGAGCCTTTGGGCGCCAGCACCAGGATGACGTAGTGATAGGCGGTGTACATGCAGTAGAAGTCCGCGAAGTAGAGGTTGGTGTTGGGGCCGAAGAGGCGCTGGGCAGGGATCTGGAAGCGGTAGCGGCCGTAGGGCGAGTCCTGCGGAGGCTGGCCCGTGTTGAACTCGGTGTTGCAGCTGAAGAAGATGCCGTGCAGCATGCCACTGGTGGGCGACCCGTGGCTGCCGCTGTTGTCCTTCAGGTACGGCTTCATGCTGTTCCCGCAGTGCATTCTGGACAGGAGGGAGACACGGGAGGTCAGGCAGCGGGAGCGGTGTGCAGCCCATGCTCCACATGGAGGTGAGTTCACCACGCGTCCTGAGGGCCAAAGAGAGCAGGGAGGCCGGCACCCTTGACAGAGCAGAGGCAGCACCGCCTTACCCCTGGGCACTGGTATTTCTGACCTCCGGCCTAGCTCCAGGAGGAGGAAGAGGTGGTGAGGGAGGAGGAAGGCCCGCAGGGAGTTCAACCAGGGCTTGGGAGTCCTGGGTGCCGATCCCCTCTCAGCCCGGAGGCTGGGTGGGTGTCCTCGGGCCAGTCTTTCACTGGCTCCACCAGATGGTTTTGAGGGGAAGATGAACGGGGCACAGAATTACGGGCCGTGCCTGAATGCTTTGGGGGAAAGGCAGGATTACATAGAATAAAACAAAGGGATGTGTTGAGAGAGAGCATGCTGCAAGGATTAGAGACTTCGAGTGGGATTGGTGTGCCCAGGGGTGAATCTTCATTCAGCTCCGATTTGATTTGAAGCCAATTCCTTTTTGTCAGCCTAACATACTTCATGGGGTCCTTGTGAAGATACTTTGGAGGCTGGAGTGGTGGGGGGGGGGGGGGCGGAGGTGGCAGGTATGCCAGCCCCAAGTTTGCAGGAGGAGGGGGGAGATAAAAATGTGCTGTAATGGGTGCCTATGGATCCACAGAGGAATGATGGGGAATATGGGTACCTGCCCTGTATTGCCACCTCTGGTGGAGAGGACAAAGCCTATGTCACTGGCAAAGACAGCAACAGAGAAGGTGGCAGTTACCGCTGGACCTTGGGTCCTTTCTGAGGTGATGACGACCTCCTCTGAGCTCTGATCCCAGACCAGAGCAGCATTTGTGTCATGGGTCAGACGTGTGGGGCCTCCAGCCCTGTCTGCAGCTGAACTGGCCACTCCCCACTCACTGGCCACCATGACCATTGTGGGGATGAAGGCCCTTACCTGGCATGCTGGAAGTATTCCTTGGTGTGGTTCCGATAGAAGACGGAGAACCGAAGCATTCGCCCTGCTATAAGCTCGGCCTTCTCCTGCAGCTGAGCCAGATGCTCCTTCGCATAGTCTGCCGGGGACATTACAGGGGACATGGGCTTTGTAGTGCAGCTCTTCTGTCTCCCACCTCTGCCTGCCTGCTGCACATCCATTCCCACTGCCCCTTCCCCCCCCCGACACCCCCTTCCTCTCACTGCACCTGGCATGGGCCTCTTCCCCCTCTGCCTCCAGCCGGCTCTGCCTACCTGTCACCTCCCCCTCTGGGAGTGCTGGTCTGGCACACCCTTTGCCTCCTACTCAGCAATTCTTGCTCCATCAGGAAAGCTGGATTTACCACCTTCCAGTACCCCTCAGCTCGTTCCAATTCTCATCAGCCCAGGCCCTGCCTTTTAGCCAGTCCAAACAAGTGGCTTTCATCTCCCTCATTTCTTGTGTTGAAACGCTCCAACAATCACACACATGCCCGTTCTTTTATGTGCAGATTGGGCTGCTGCATTTGATTGCACAAGTGCTTTTGGACGTGGCAAGAGTATGCAGGTCAACGGAGAGTCTGAACAGCCAGGAGACATTTGGGGTGCTTCCAGATGGAGGGCAGAGAGCCATTGGTCTCAGCATGGAAATGCAGTTGGCATCAGGCGCCCCATAAAGGGGGCATTCCAAAGCCAGGACACTGCGACAGGGAAAGGCCCCGTCCCCGGCACTGGGAAAGGGTGGCCACAGAGGGATATTCAACCTGTTGTGCCTCCCCCCTCAGAGCACTCGAGAGGTACGGCTCACGGCAGCACAGCTGGAATATAATTCCATTGGTGTGAGGCTGTTCTATATGGAGGGCTCCTAGCACTGCCAGGCCAAAGGCTTGTGCCTCTGTTCCATCTTTACTTCCCTGTAAAAGGAGATGAAAGATGCAGCAGGGAGCAAACACAGGAAGGCTATAATGCGAAGCCTGCATCCTGCAAAATTCTGTGAATGAGGGAGGGCGACTGCCCATTGAAATTTTGGCTGCAGTATTCTAATGCGTTTATTTAGGGCACAATCCTCTGGCTTCCCAACTTTCCTGGAGAAGGTTTTCTTGGAGTCCAAGCACCAGGGTCCTCCAATTTCTGTGCTCAGACTCCAAAGATCAAGCCCTGCCTGCCATCCTGCAGCGGGTGCAGAAAAACAAACCTGGCTGCCCACTCCTAGTTTGGAAGTGGGCCTTGGAGGGGAAGGAAGTGGCATGCCCGAGAGCAGGGAGGTGGCTTTGTGGGGGTTCAAACTGGCACCAGCCTCCTGCCTTCTCCCTCGGCATCCTAAATCCAGGCAAGTGAAAATGCAAGGTGTGAGATGCAGCAGCGGGTTTGCCACCAACACACCTTGTGCCTTCCAGTCTGGAGACTTAGGAACACCTGCTGTGAGGGCACTAGTACTGCACCCTTAACTAAAAGTGAACATTTATAACATATTTTAATTGCATTTACATGAATGGATCTATTTTAATTCTAGTGCTTTGTCAGGGATCCTTGCCTTCTCCAATCCTGACATCCTCCAGATGTGTTAGACTAGGGCTCCCATGATACCTAGCCATGATCCAGTACACATGAAAGGTGCAAGCATGAGTTATTCTGTTAGCTTTGCACTCCTCTACCTAAAACAGTAAAAGCATCTTTTTTTCCTCGGACAGTGACTGAGTAAGATCCTCTTGCACTCTTTCCCTTATATCTTCACCAGCAGAAAAGCAAAGTCTTCCTATTCTTGAATAGCATTTCAGCCGGACAAACACCAGAGACCTTCCCTGTGAATTGTGTCCCGTGGGCTACACAGGTGATGGCTGTAGTCAGGCCATCGATGGGCAGCTTTCACCTGCAGGACTTCAGCAGCACACTCACCTCCTGTGCAGAATTCGACTGTCTCACTCCATCCAGACACAAGGTACTCCCCGTCACTCTGCTTCACGGCTGTCTGCACAGCCACACTGTACTCTGTCCTGGGGCTCAGAAACCAGTGCCCCCTCACCGTCATGGGCAGTGCAACGGCCTTGGCCACCAGCTTGGTAGGGACGTCCTGCTCAAAGAAAAGAGTCAAGCCTCGTCAGCAATTTACTCGGATATGGGCCCTGGTATAGATTTGCTAGGCAAAGGCTGAACTTGTGCACCTGCCCAAAATTAACCTATCGAAAGTCCTTTGGAGTGACCAAAGCAGAAGCCGAATTCAGTTTCTGAGAAGCTGGAGCTCAAACAGCAGAAGGCAAGAGGCAGGATGGGCCTAAATACCCCCAAATACTCTCCCAAGCTCTTCCTGCCCTTGGAGACATGCACAAAAGCTGGACAAGCATCACACAGGTGCAGGCAGAGTGAAGGGCCGTGGCTTTCTGATGAACGCCAGACGGTCAAACAGGAGACCCAGCTGGAGAAAACTCATGCTGGAATTCATGCTCCAGCCAAAGCCTCGGCCCGCCTTCCCCTCTGCACTGCTCTGCTTGTGCAGAAGCTTCGATGCCTCCTTCACAGTCTCCGCGCCTCCACTCACAATCCATTAGACCTGAGCAAATAACCCTAAAGAGCATCAGTGTGACTGGTGTGGTTCTTCTGTTTAATTTTGGGAATGCTGGCAGCGGTGGCTCCATTGAGCTCTGCCAAAGGGAACCCTGCTTTTCCAGGCACAACAAAAAAGAACAGTGGCTCTGGAAGGTGGTGGGTGGGCCTCTCCAAACGCATGGAACCCCTCGCACCATTGTTCCAAATACATCAATGGCTCATCCGGATCTCTTACAACAGCAGCAGCTTGGTTGGCTCATACAACCTTCTGGGATCGACTCTGGATTTTGTTGGGTTTTTATTAGCAGAGTGGTGAGATCCCCCAGCTGGAAGCTGGTGCTGGAACAATGGTTGGCTGAGTGGGCCAATGCAAAAGAATGGGCTCCGTGTCCTGAAACCGAGCGCCTTACCTACAAACACACTGGGATGGTCTCCATATTGAAGTACAGATACATAAGTAGCTGCACCATGGGTCTTACCATCATTTATCTGTTTAACAGCTAATGTAGAAGGGGGAGGAAAAAACTAACCCTTTCATTGTTGAGACAAGGCTGGATCAGAAATTCTGGCAAAGCTACTGAAAATCAGCCAGTGATTCACCAATTATTTATTTATATACCACCTAGTATTTCAATGAAATCTCAAGACAGTTTACAAAAGCTTCTTATCTATCTTCTGTTTGTGTCTGAAGCTTATCTATTATTAGAAGGTACTTCCTGAGAGATGACTTTTTGTGCTACCAGGCAAAAAACGCCAACTTCACACAACTGGACAACCAACATTAGGTGGTTACCCATGATGGATTGTCACCCAGACCTGGGTGGCCCACCCTATTGTGGGTACCAGGAATTGGCAACTGAGCTGCTTGGCAGGAGCAGCAAAACTCCCTTGCTACCAGCTGGTTTTCATGATGTGCTTTTGACACAACTACTTGACAGTGGCACTTGGGAAGAGCTGCCTATAATGGGAAAAGTTAAACAATGTGCTTAATTTTCTTCCTTCTGTAAACTAGTTGAACGTGTGCAGTTACACACACATGCACACAGTTGCCTGAGTGTGGAAAGTGGGACCCTAGTTTGGCAACGTCAGTGGCTGTACCTGTTGTTGGAGAGCAGCAGGTATCAATCTTGAACACGGACCCAAAGAAGGTTCAAACAGTCCTTTCCTTTGTTTTCCCTTAGCATCTGACAAAAGGCGAGTTGTCAAGGGAAAGCAAGAACATGAATCATCTTTACCTGCAAAACGAGGTTGGTGCAGTTTTCATCCCCTTCACTGCAAGATTCCGCACACACACACTCACACTCCTGACAGTGCTCAGAGTGATGGACATTTTGCACGTCTCACAAGTCTAGAGCTGTTCAGGAAAGTGCAAACATGCCCCTTCTCTTGTCCCACAGAAAAGGCTGCTTGGCTGCTCTCAGAACTCTGCCCCCCCCCCCCCCCCCCGCCAATAGCAGATTTTGGTGTGGCAAAAGGGAATGTGGTGTTTGTTTTTTTGATGGGAACATAAACGGCTCTTCACCGCTTGCCATTCCACAGTTGTCGGGAGAAAGCAAAGGGAAGATAAAACTGCCTGGACTTCCTTTGGGTTAGTGCGCAATTTTGGCACACTCTGAGAATAGGGACCACCCTCGCATTACACCATGGTACTCCCACCACTGCACACCTGTACAGGGGCTGCGTTTTTCTTTCTAGCAAAACTGCACACATTGTGCATGCAAAAACACAGAAGAGTTTGGCAGCCACTGACAGCACCTCTAAAGGGGGAGGGGGCACTTTGAAGCAGCAGCCTGTGATGTCAAAACTGACTGCATGAAACTGACTTGGCCATTTCCAAACCAGGAACGCTGAAAGGAAGGAAAAAGCCACAACCAGCTGAAACGGGCTTGCAATCATGGCAGGGGAAGGCAGTTCTGATGTGTGGTACCCTGGATTATGTGCAGGAGGATTGATGGGGAGGAAGGGGGGATGGAGAGGAGGAACAGCCTATGTTATGCCTGATCATCTGCTGGATGCATTGCAGACAGAACAAGAACCATCAATTCACTGTGGCTTCTTGCCATCTTTGCAACCTTAACCAATCTTCTTTTAGGGAGAAAGAAAGTTGGAAGAAGCAATGGGGAACATGGGAGTGTCCCTAGGAGAAAGCAACTTCGCCTGGGCCCCCCTCCAGAAAAATTTCATGGCAAGGCAGTCAATCTCAGGAAAAATACCTTCCTTGGAAGCACCATGTCCTTTGAGCCATGTGAGCTGAGGATAAGGGGAGTTGTAGTCCAATACATTTGAGGGCAACAGGCTTGGGAAGGCTATATTAAGGTCTGGACTATGTTATGGTCATGTTAAGGCTATGTTATGATCTGGTTATAGGTAATATGGACCAAAGGTACAATCCTAGGGATGTTTAGACAGAAAGGCAATGTGGCACAGTAGTGAGAGTACTGGACTGAGACTTAG
Source organism: Varanus salvator macromaculatus (assembly GCA_023646645.1). NCBI lineage: Eukaryota > Metazoa > Chordata > Lepidosauria > Squamata > Varanidae > Varanus > Varanus salvator. The sequence goes on along the minus strand of JAIXND010000621.1, from coordinate 22,484,806 downwards.
AAGATCTGGGTTCAAGCACCCACTGGGTGACTATGGGTAGTCACTGACTTTCAGTTTATTCTCCCTCACAGGGTTGTTCTGAGGATAAAATGGAGTGGACAATTATGGAAGTCACCTTGAGTTCCCTACAAGAGGAAAAAACGGAATGCGAATATAGGCAAGGGTTTTAGGCTGGCCGTCTCTCAGACGTGCAAGCGAGAGATTTTACTATGGAGGTGCAAAGGCGCGCTTAGTCACGTGAGCTGCTCAGAGAGTCCTTGGCCTAAACTGAGGGATGCTATTTTGATGTGGCTGGACCAGGGAAACGTGCAAGGAGTCAGCTTGAAGCATCTTTTGTTTTTAAAAGAGAACATCACCACCTCAGCAGGCCACAGCAGTGGCTCGGCATTGGAGCGCCGTTTCTGTGGCAACGGCAAATGCTGAAGCGTCAGGAGACAGGCCAAAAAAAATGAGAGAGAGAAGAAAACCTAACTGAAGGAGAGAGAGAGAAAAATAATGTTAAACATTAAATAGCATTGCCATAGTAACCAACCCTCTTAAACAGCATCCAAATTAGTGACTCCAGTTCAAGGGAGAAAGATGCAAGTAATTCATTTCACCGTTCTAAGAAAGATGCTGTTTAAAGATTCCTTTCCCAAACTGATCTCTTGTTGTAAGGGAGGCAGATTTTGGAATTGCTTTTGCAGATACTCGGCCTTTACCCTGTTTTATAATAGGAAGAATCCATTGGGCCATGCTTGCTGTGGATAATGGGGGTTGTAGTCTAACATATCTGAGGGAAGGCTATGACAGACAGGTGATATGGAGCAAAAGCACAATCTTGTGCATGTTTAGACAGGAAAACACTACAATTCCCAGCATCCCCCAGCCAGCCACAAGAGGGACTTTTTTCTTTCTAAACATGCATAGGATGTTTTCTGTCTAAACATCTAAAGGCACTACCTATATGATTGGACCAAAAGTTCTGGGCAGAGGAAAAAGGTTTTCTCTCTTCAGCTACAATGGAACTTGAAGGGTCAATGAGAACGTGCGTCTTTGGAACCCAGATTTGAAAACTGACGCTTTCAGAATCTCAAAGGTTGACCTGGTTTCGTCATTGACAGTTTTCTAAAAAGAGAGCCTTATTTATGCTGCAAATCTGTAAGTCCTATATCAATTCAGTTTTTAAGGTTTCCCCTCTGAAGAGCCCTAGGAGTTACAGTTTTGTGAAGGTGCTAAAAATTTTTGTCAGGAGAAAAAGACTGACTGTTGATTCAGTACACACCTGAACCTCCTTTACTCAACCAGACGCCTTTCAGATGGGTTGAATTCCAACTCCTGTCATCCCCAGTAAACATAGTTGATGGCTGGGCACCTCCAAGCAGGAGATCTGCTTGTTGCCCAATACATCTGTGGTTTAAAATACAGAAATAGCGATGCCATGCCACCTACAGATGGCAGCAGCTGTAGTCCTGCACATCTGGCAAGTGGTCATGCCCTGTCCCACCCACCCCGCCAGGCTCTGTGTGCAGCTGTAGCAGCTCACCCGGTGCTTGAACTTGTTGGAGTTCTTGTTCTCTTTCTTGTTCAAGTCAATGAAGTAGTGGGTGACTCTGTCCAGGTCTCCCACAGCCATGGACCAAGAGATGCGGAACGAGTCGCAGGTGATGTTGTTGATCTCTATGCTGTGCGGTGTGGACAGCAACTCCATGATTCGACCGGTTCGGCTCCTAGGGTGGCATTGGACAAAAGATGGAAAGATAAAGGAGGGAAATATCAAAAAAGGGTTCCAGAGATCGATCAGGCTTCAACAGAGTGAGGGGAGCAAAACAGGATTGTGCCATCAACTCTGCTGTGACACGAGCATAGTTTTGCTTCTGTCAATTTGTTGTTGTTTAGTCGCAAAGTTGTTTCTGACTCTTTGCAACCCCATGGACAACTTTCCTCCAGGTGCTCCTGTTCTCTACCACCCCCAGAGTCCACCCAGCCCCACACCCACCTCCCCAGTGACCCCATCCAGCCTCTTCAACCTTTGGTGTCCCCTCCTCCTTTTGCCGTCAATCATTCCCAGCATCAGGGGCTTCTCCAGCAAGTCCTTCCTCCTCATTAGTGGCCAAAGTCTTTGCACTTCCTCTTGTCAGATACGCTCCCATTAAATCATTGTCAGAACTTTGGAGCTAAGAAATAGAGCCAGCGTTTGCCCTTCCATTTTCTTTTCCTTTTGCATTAGTCGCCGTCCTCAGCCTTGAAAGCTAAAATGCCTAAGTTATTCCTGTAAGCAGCCCTGTGACCCTTTTGTTAGCCAAAGAGTGGGGTAAAAACATTTCAAACAAATGAGCAGTGGGACTCCCTAGAACCATGGGAAGGTGTTGCCCAATTCTGCATGCAGTTCCCCTTTTTGTCAAACATTCTATTGATGGAGAAGAATGAGGCCTTGTGAGCTTCCTAACACTGAAATAATCCTTTGCAGATACAGAAGAGTAGTTCAACATGATCTTCTGTAATTGGCAGATGGTATGAAGATTTGGGACTGGCTGCAATTGGAATAAATACCAGGCCCCTGAAAAAACAACTTGCTAGTGAGTCAAGCCTTTGGTTCACCTGGCCTGAGACTGTCTGTTTGGGTTGACAGTGAAACGTGTGTACCTTGGACAGGAAAAGGTATTTTCTGAGCTTGCCACCTGAAGATGCTAACATGAGAAACCTTCAGCATGCACCATATGAGCTCTGTACTGTGGCTTTTCTCCTAGGCCTTCTGCTGCACTTGCTGGGTCCCTTGCTGGACACGATCCAGTTCCAGGGACAGACACAAGACCAACACTGGCAGTCAGAACATCATTGCCACTCACAGGACTGAACCCACTTGATTGGCGCCCAGCTGCTTGCTGTGATCTCCAGGAGAACAGCAAGATGCATGCTGGGAACACATTAAGTCTATTTTTAATGTGTTTTGGGCCTGTTAATTTTAATTTTGCTCTATAGTTGACACTTTGTGTAATACTGAATTGATTGCATGTTTCCTGAATTCTTGATTTGGGCTGATTTGAATTTATTGGTGTGTTTTGTACTCAACTGATTCCTCCATCCAGCCCATCCCGCTCCAAATGTTAAAGTAGGTGGGAAGATTTCTGGATTCGGATCAGGATCAAGCTACCTGCAGTCCTAAGCTAGCCTGACTGAACTCAGGGACTTCCTATGCTTTTTCCCCTGTAGCACAAAGACACTCATTCAACCCATTAGATTGGCTAGTGCGCTCTGGGAGGCCAGGCTTGTCCTTGTCCATGGACACGAGCCTTTGCTCCAGCTTAGTTTCAGCAATTAAGTAGTCCTGGTCTCGCTCACACCAACAGTCCTCAGCAAGCATGGAAGCACCAGACAGTGACTGGAGTATCTGCCCTGGTTTTTCTCCCTCCCTCCCTCCCTCCCTCCCTCTTCTGGGGCTCATTAATTCTTCCTGAATCCAGAGAACCATCGCAACCATGGCAGGTGCCATCCCACGCAATGCCTCGATGGAGCAGATGGCCCACTGCCGGTGTTCGCGCTGAGAGCGTACTTCACAATTCTCCGAGGGGACAGATTCGGAGCAGATGGCACTAGGGAGGGACTGGACTCCTGGCCAAAAGGCTGACAAGGAGGGGCTTGTTTTTGTTTTGAAGCCTACTGCAGAACAAACGCAAGGAATCTCACATGGGGAAGTAGCCAGAGAAAATTGCAAATAGGTAACCCTGTGAGATTTAATGTCAGGGGCCAGAAGAACCTCAACATACTATTGAGAGAAAGGCATTCCCTGGTTTGCCAGCCAAAAACTCATTCAAGGCTGTGGGTCTAAGCGCTTTTGTACAAGAAAACAATTCAGAGTAAACGTGTTTAGCATCTCATTGCAAAAAGGCTTAACTGTAGTTGGAGGGTATCTATGGTTTTCTACACCAATGTAGACTGTCCTGAGGAATTGTGTTGTTAAAAAACTTTGCCAGAGTTAATATGACCCCACTGAGCTGAAATGGCAAACTGAACTAGTTGCTTTCTCAAGGAAGAAAATCAGGTTTGGCATGGTTTGTCCTCAAGTAATCCACGCTGGCTGCATGTAATTATCCAATTGTGTTCATTGTGCTTACAAATAGATCGTTTTATGTTTTTATTCTAATAATTTGGCAAGGGTGGAAGTTGATTAAGGACATGTATGAACACCACGCTGCATGAACCAAGCCGCACTTTCAGTGCTTGCCAGCGAAATGGAATTCTAGGAAGAAAGTTCAGCAGAAAAATGGAGTTAGCAGGTTTCAGCATGGAGATCCATGCTAGAATTTTAATAGCTGCAAGTCAAGTAGGAAATCCATGTTGCTGCTTCTCCTATTCCAGTCCTGCCATCGCTCCTACCACCTACAGAGGAATGGAAGGTAGATGTCAAGACTAGAGAAGATATAGATAGCAAAGGAAAGATGTAAACCTGAATCTCTAGGTTGTGCAATCACAACCCAGTGTTAATTTTGACAACACAGCCATTTAAAGGGAGGATAGAACAAAACCCAAGAGCTCGAGGAGTTTTTATGCTGGAAGCTGGAAAACGTCACTTAAGATCAACTGCAAAGTCAGACATAAACTCACAAGATGACCTTGGGCAAATCTTGCTTTTAGCTGCAATTATTCTTGCTTTCAAATGTGTATAATAGCACCTTACCTTTCAGCTTGGTACGGAGGGAATAACTTATGCAGAGTTGTCAACTTTTCCCTGCATAGACCCCCCGTGCTTTTAACAGCCAGGTAAGAGGCATGAATCTGCAAGTGATACTTTCCCCCATCACTAAATCTTCATGCTAGGAACAGTTGGTTTCACCTGTGGATTATTGCTTGCGGTACTCGGGCTTAAGTCCCACGAGCCCTCCTAACCAGTGACCTTACCTGTAGGCCACTGGTGATCCTACCTGTAAAGAGCTATAAAGGATAGATAAAGTAATTTCATTAGTCTGGAGTCAAGCTTTTAAACAGCTAATGCTATTAAAAGGAAATGGCGCAGAGAAATTGAACAACTGGAACCTGCTATTCACAGTCTTGGTAGCAAGAGTACCAGTATAATTAAGAAAGCAAATATAGTAATGCATCTCTCCTGTACAAAGTAGAATTAACCCACGAAAAACACTGGGAGCTAAATAGTTTGTGTGGAGACCTACAAATCTGGGTGGAAGCAGCTTCTATTGTTGGTAGATAAGACAGTAATAGGTTCCAATCTCAGTGATAATAGGGTTGCAAGGTTAATAATAAGATGCAACCTTACAACCGGGTTGGGTTTCTTGAAACCTCTTTATTAGGGGACACATACCACTGTTAAAGTACTTGCACCCTGTAAGGCAGGGAGGGGTAGCATGTGGGCTTCCACATTTTCGGGGCCTACAACTCCCATCAGCTCTGGGGAGAACTGTAAGTGACTCACCCCATTATCCGGTGACATCAAAGCATTAGTTAAGGACCTCACTGTCTGTGCCTCAAAAACGGCTGTGCAGGGTGCATTTCTGCCCATGGGAAGGCTGCGTTTAGACATGTACCAGAATATGCTAGAAAGGAAGCTGAAAGCTGTGGTTGGGAATGCCCGTTGTGACTGCCTCCTGTTCCTGGGGAGCCTGGCTGCACAACCTTTGCGGGATGCCTCACACGCCTTGGCTGTAATTGTCTCCATTTTGTTCTAGAAGCTGGCTAGTGTGAACCAGTGTGGTGTGCTGGGGTGCTGGGAGAGTGTTGGGCTGGGCAGGGGGGTGCGGGGGGGCTGGGAGATTCAGGCTCTAGTCCCTACTTGGTCACAGAGCTCACTGGGTACCTTTGAGCCAGTCACAGGGTCTTGCCCAACCTACCTCACAGGATTGTTGTTACAAGGAAAAAATGGAGCTAGGCAAGCCACCTTAGGTTCCTCACAAGAGGAAAAAAGGCAGCATATCAATACAATATAACAATAACAAGGAGAAGGAGAACATGGTGATGGTGGTGGTGGTGGTGAAGGAGAAGGCTCACCAAAGTCAAGAAAGCTGTCTGCCATCCTTGCTGTCTCTAACGGAATTAAATTTTCTAAAGCAACCTCAGTGGTACTCAAAGTATGGGAGCTCCAAAACTTACACATGTCTTCCGTATTACTGAGCTAGGAATATAACTGCTCTACTCATGGTGAATCCTGAGTGTGCCAATCCAGAGCTCTTGTGGCAGCTACACTCCACTGATGGAAGTGTCTTTGTCAAGCACATGCCTTGACGGCTTGAGGCCAAGCATCTCCTAATCACTGCGCAGCTCCTGCTCTGACCTAGGATTCCTCTCCTTTTCGGCACGCAGAACTTCTAATGCACCAGTGCCGAAGAGCCAGTTCAACGCAGCTCGCTGCTCAATGCTGCATGCCCCACTGAAGGACAACATCCATCTGGAACCTCTGTGTTTCCTCTGTAAAAATGCTTTCACAGTAGTCCAAGGTCTTACAAAGACCACAGAGAACAAATGAACCTGTTGCCTGATTTCTTCACTTTCAGCTAAGCAGCCAAGTGCTTTGATTTTAACTTGGTTGGAAGGGTTCAAGTGAAGACATTTCCCCAATTCATTTGTTGTACCATGGGGGTCTCGGCACTGTATCAGAACGCATACTGCCTCCGGTCTCCCAGCTCTTCCTCCCAGACAGAGAGAGAGCATCCGTGTGTGTCTCGGCAGTCTACCCTTAATTAATTTAACCAGCTTCTCTATTCCGTGTTGAATTCATGCTCTGTAATAAAACCCACTTGGGATGATTGAAGTCCAGTCCCCACTCAGCACTGACGATCTCCTTGGTTGTAGGCCGAAACATCTGGAGATGTTGGCCACTCCTAATAAAACAGATGACGTGGTGATCACAAGCCTTTAACAGCGGCTCAAATGACAACTCCCATGCCCTGGCGACACAAAGTGGCATCCACTCTCTCAGATTAGTTCTATAGGATTCAGGGTATAGCTCCCCTACAAAAACATACTTAGGTTCTGGTTTGGGAAAAGCAGACGTATGAAAATCAGTTTTGGAGGAAGTGGTCCGTTTTCATGAGTTTGACAGTGCCTGTCCCTTGATTGTTCTTTGTGTTAGTACAATCTCTCTTGTAGCTCCATTTTTATAGTTGTGGTAGGTAAAGTGAAGCAGTGCCAATGCAGTGCATTTCTAGGAATTCAGAAGCCTGTTGTACTGGTTGATTTATTGCAATTTGTACAGAAGAAAAATTGACAGGGTCTGGATCAGAAAAGAGCAGTATTACCACCCGTCCTTTCTCAGACGCTGTTACTTTGGCCACAGCTTTTGGTTCCCTCTGCTCACTCCTTTTTGGGATGGATTTGATATGTTCTGAGTTATATTTAGATGTGCCAAATTACAGAGAAAGTGCTGTTTTTTCAAACAATTTGTTTCCTGGTGAATGGGGGGTGGCTTGCAAATTAACAACGTAGTCCACCAGGGAATGACGTCAGCCTCTTCTTGGCATGCTGACTTTCTGTTTGCAGGAAGTAACCCAGGTTGGGAGGCATTCCAAAAACACGATCACTGACATGCATTGCGACGTGTTGGTTCGGATTGTTCTGCCTCCTCAGTATTCTGTCACTCCATTGTGCTCATGTGCTGAATGCGTGTGAGCATGCACACACAAATATAGAAATAATCACATCTGGAAAGACCCGTAGAATCAAGAGGGTCTCTACTGTAAGATGTCCTCCTCGTCTCTTTTAATTTGTGGAAATGCATGCATTTTTTACTCTAGATGATGGCAGTTGCTTTATTTATTTATTTATTTATTTATTTATGCTTGGAAAGAACTGTGCCTATATGTGTATATAAATGTAATTTAATAATAATGGGAAAATGATGTGTAGAGATATTCCAGAAGTCTTTGGTCTAGGCTGGCACAGATTTCCCATGCTCAGCTCTGGATTTGAGAGAAGGTCCTTAGGTGCATGGAAAGTTTCACCTGTTGGGCATATGATGGTCCAGTGAAGGTCCCAAAACTGTTAAAAGTGTGGGCATCTAGCCAGAAGCAGTATGGAACCCTATCTCCAGATAAGCCATCTCTGCTTGAACCTTGGCGCCTCATTTGAGAAAGGAGTTAATAGAGCTGTGAAGGCATTGACTCATGAGGAGTTCCTTTCCTGTGGGTAGAAGGAAAGAACGAGCTGGGAGAAGCTCTTAACTTATGTCACATGAGGTTTATGTTGGTTTTTTTACACAGAATTTTGTGTTTATTTAGTAGAACTACCAGCCCAGGCTGTGTTGGGAGAAAAAGGAGTGATTACAGTGAGTGTTCTTAAGAAGCAACCACCAGCAGAAGATGCAGTTACACCAGAAACCTGGCCGATTGGGAGATATTTTTAGAAGGGAAGAGTTGGGACCATTTCTGCCTGATTTGAAGCTGTCGCAGCTGCATGCTGTCCCAGGCACATGGGTAAAGTTGTTAAACTGATAGACCAAATTGCCCATTTTTGGCCCGATCTGTTCCATTCATCCCCCCCTTTTGTGTTGGGCTGTTGATGTACTCATCCTGTTTTGACTGAAAAGCATGCAAAAGGGGTTCTAGAACTGCTCTGGACAGGGAAGCATTGTCCAATCAGTTCCCATGACAGACATGTTTGGGAATGCCTGGAGGTTGTGACCTGCTTCTAAATCTAGAACTTGAAGTCCCCAAGCTGATCAGGTCTAGAACACACAAAATACAGTGGAAGCAGCCAGGAAGAGTTACTGCCCTCCTGTCTTGCTGATGTACTGCCTGGAACCATCCGGCTCTCCACTCCAGAAAAGAGGTTGTTTGATTAGTTAGACACAGCAGGTCACTCGTGTTGAGGGCCAGTGCAGGGGGACAAATGTTGCATAAGAAGAACTCTTCTGAACTGGGCCATCGAGCTGCTAGTCTAGACAGCCAGCCTGAAGCTGGGGACAAGGAAGGCATGACGGAACTGCCCTCTCCCAGAGAAGCTCCCCAGCAGGTAGTATTCAGCGCATGCTATTTATTCACTTTCATTTCCATATTGCCCAGTAGCCAAAGCTCCTTCAGAATCCATATAGCCCTGATCATAAGTAGCCATTGAGTAATTTGCCTTCCCTGAATTTGTCCGAAGCAGCCTTTTTCACACTGGGTTGACATTTTCATTGAGCTGCTTCCCATGAAAATGTGGTATTTCCCTTGATTTGCCTCTACCAGTTTGGACTATTTCAGTGTATATGAGAAGATTCCTCTCCCTCCACCTACATGCTCCTCAGTGTTCTTCACTTGACACTCAATCATTCCAAATTGCATTTGCCAGAAGTCTGTTATTTTAACGGATGGCCAGCGCTGCTGTCAAATTCATGGCTTTCCTTAGCCAAGACGTAAACACAGGAAGAGCAACATAGCTTGGTGGTAAAGCAGGAGTTTTGTTTGCAGAAGGTCTTTGGCTGATCTGTGGCTCATCAAATTAAAAGGATTTGCAGAGGCTGGGAAAGATTTTTATGTTGTTGATGCAGGTCAGTTGCCGCAATACCGGACTGGATGCATACTGGTCTGCCCTTGCAACACAGGAAGACAGAGCCACAGTCCCAGAAGCCGAATCTAGCCCCCAGGCTTCCCAGGTGGCCCCCCTCCCCAATCCCCAATTGCTTGGTTGTGTCCTGGCTCCCCCACCCCAATTCTGAGATGCTGGAATGCTTTGTTTGCCTAAAGTGTGATTACCGGCTGTAAGAGCTGCATGCTAAAATGTGCCGGTGTTTCATCTCTGCCCCTTTTGCCTTCAGCCCCACCCCACCCCTAGAAGCCTCTCCTCGCTTCCGCTCCCCCAGGCTGAAAAAGGTTTTGCACCCCAGCTGTATGAGGTAGCTTTCTCTTGTCCCAAGATGCCCAAGTGAACTGTCAGTTTTAACTCTGTCTGTCTGGTGTACTCTCAGAGTTCCTTAGCAAAGTTAATCCAGAACCAGCCATTTCCGATCCCAGTTGAATGCGTCTGAGTCTCTGGGCCAGGGTGAAAGAGAAGGAGAGATGCACACCCAGTTTAGCGACGCCGGCTTGAAATCAGAGTCCAAGGAGTTCTTTCCAAGCGAAGGCATCATCGTTGTAGCAGGACAGACGTGTTCAGGCAAGGAGCAGCTGCCCTTTATGACTTTGGTTCACCCTGAATGCAAGAGTGCTGTCTATCAAGAAGAAGAACTGACTTGGCAGGGCAGGGCAGTTACCTGGAGACGACAAGCCTGTTCACCCCCTTTGCCTCGGGGCGAGGCAGCGAATGAGTAATTCCCCAGGGCAAATGTCCTTGCCCCTTGAATTTGCCCTTCCAGTTTAACCATGAAGGTGTAGGCTGGAGCTTGAGCTGCATTCCCCTCATGCTTCCAGAGCATCTTGAACACCTTGAACAAGAGACTAACGGGGGATGTGGCAATAAGAGAATCTGGTTAAATCGGGTGGGGAACCTCTGGCCCTTGGGCAGATTCAGCTCTCCTGGAGGCTCCAGCTGGCCACCCTCTTTTCCCCATTCCAGTGATCAACCGGTGATTTCCCAGCTTTTGTGCAGGTTTATCCCCCTTCCTAAAAGTTTGAAATGTCTTTCATAAGGCTTAGCTACTAGGAATAAAAAGTTATAAGCTACAATATGCTGGCATTTTAAACAATATTTTTGAGCCTGCTGCCTTTGCTTTCAGCCCCACACACCACACCGGAACAAAGCCCCAGGGGTTTCTCTGATATTGAATTCAGCCCTCAGACTGAAAGAGGTTCCCCTCCAATAAGTTAGAACTATGCTGCTACTTTCAGCTATAGATTATATATCCATTTTACCAGCCTGGCTTCTCCCAAAGACTCCTGGGGACGGTTGACTGGTGGTCATAGCCCCCTCACACACCTGAGACACTTCCAAGTCTTGCGGAGAAGGAGTGACTCCAAAACTAGTGAAAGGTGCTGCTGCTCTTGTGGTGTTCGCACCTGGCAAAGTTCTGCTACTTGATCAGTCTTGAGCAACACATGGTCTGGAAAACTCTCCTTGCTGCCCTTCCAGCAAGAGCTTGCCAGAGCACGTGAATTAGTAACAGGACACATGCTGTGTGTTTACCGCACGACTGCAGCAATCCAGTATTTGTGCACCAGAGAGCAAAGAAACCCACACTTGTCTGATTGAATTCATGGGCCTCCAAGTTGGCACCTCCCCCTCACTGCTTTTTCACACTTCTTTCTGCTGCTCATTGCCCACCATCACATCCTCTTTTAGTCTCTTGTGAGCCTCTTGGAAGGCTATGAGGGAACGACTTGTGCAGGGCCACCAGACTTGAAACCCACAACTCTTGCATGCACCAAATCTTGTTGAAGGTTTGACCTGCGGTTTTACTGCAAGATCCCCATGCTCCTTACTCCACACTCTGGACATCTGTGTCTCCCATGTATGATTTCAGGAATCCTTACCACAAGCTTGGAAGGTAGGACAGGATTACTAGCCCCAAAGAGCACTGCCATGTACTGTCAAATCATGCCCATGTGGTTTTCGGAAAAACGGGATCTAAGTGTGGTCATCCAAAAATGGGGGGGGGGGGATTGAGACCAGCTTGCCTCACTATCGTTCAAGCACTCAACTCTGCTCCCTGATTGCAATCACAATTGAAAATTCAGCATGTTTTCCTCCCATGCTGTGGAATAAAAAAGCTGCTCACTTGAGACACCTCCATTTCCTCCATCTTTTCTCTGTTGACTTCACCCTTCTATCTTATTCTTCATCTAGGTGAACACCTGCTCCTATGGCAGGATCAAAGCCCTCCCGTGACAGCTCTTTTTGTGTTCTCAGAAGAAGCACCTGTATTTATAGCAGTCTTGCCAGCAGCCCCCACACCTGCTTGTTCTCTCTATCAGAATTCAGCTGATTGGAACTTAACCCTCCAGGGGCCTGATAAATCCATTGGAGAGCACCAAAGCTACCCTTGGTGCAAACATCCACAAGCTTCAAAAGGAGCTGGGTTGAACTTGGCAAGGAGCAGAAAGAGATCCTGCCCTGAAGCAAGAAGAGCTCAGATTGTGGGGGTTGTTGCAAAGGAGAGAAGAAATACAGAATCTGAGTATTAAGCTATCAGCAAGAGCCGAATGCACAGAGAAAAAAGAATCTTTCATCAGCTCCCATAATCACAATCTCCTAGGAATTTTGCAGGAATTCTGGAAGTAGCCCTTGCTTCTGGGATACAGATAGATTAGACACGAAAATTAATAAAATCAGGAACATGTAAGCAGAAAACACAAAAATCCTCACTCATCTGGAAAGAATCTTTTTTAAAAATAATTGTATAGTAAAGTTGAAATTTTATTTTAAAGACATTTATAATAGGCTAAATAGATATTTTTAGAGGAAGTCAATACATGTTTGTATTTATTTTTATGCAGTTTCATTACCTGTTTTGCTTCACCTAAGTGCACAAGGGAAAAGGCCCAGCTTCCATTTGAAGGGAATGGGGAACAGCCTTCCCCAACCTGGCTCCCAACAGGTTTATTTCTGTATTTATTATTTATAATAGTATTTATGTGCTGCTGTATTTCAGCATAGAGATTTTGGAGTGGTGAAAATATAAAATAATGCAACAACAAAAATGTCAATAAAATTATAGCTGGAAATAAAGGGTTTCCAGAAGGCACCAAAAGTACAATGCTGGTGCCTGCTTGAGCTTCAAAGGCAGGGAGCTCCAGGGAAATGGAGCCATGACACAGAAGGCCCTTCTTTGAATGCACTCCAGTCAGGCCATGGGTCTAGGTGGAACCAAGCCTTCAGGTGACCTCATTGACCAGGCAGATTAATACAGGAGAAATACACTCCAGGCATTCTGGTCCCAAGATGTTTAGCGCTTTATACACTTAAACTTGGCCCAGTAGTAGCTGCTTCAACTCTCATCGGTCCCTGTCAGCATGGCCTATGGCAGATTTTTTTTTAAAAGTCAGTGCTGCCAGCCAGAGTAGGTAATACTAATCTAAATGGACCAGTGGTTTGTCTCAGCATAATGCAGCCTCCTAGGTACATGTGTGTCCACCCACCATACCCAGAAGCCATATGAAATCCACTTTGTGTGCTTCATTTCTGAAGTGTGAGGCACTGGGGGGAAAGCCTACCTGTGCGTCATGATTATGACTTTAGAAGGTGGAGGTGTAGTGAGTCAATAAAAGAAGAGGGAACTTTCTCAGAAGATATTTCATTCTGCAGGGCTGAACTGCAGTGTTTGAATGAGTTCAGAGGCTAAGTCCTAGCGAAGCAAAGTTCAAATTAAGTCCCCCCTTTTCTATGAAGAACCAAACTATTTACAGTCTGGAAAAGGACTGAGATGCTCTTTCAGAGTTAAATCCATTCCATCTGTGTTTTGTGGGTTATCAGGGCAGCCTTTTTCATGCAAGCATGTTGTTAACTCCCTTCCCTCTGTGTTTCATGGGTTGTCAGGGAGTCTTGCATTCTGTCATCCACTCATTGATGGAACAGGATTTTCTTATAAGAATTTCATTTATCTGCATATACATACTTGCATTAATATGCATTAGCACAGATGCATCTTTGCAAACAATTGTGCAAATTCCCCCCAAAGTATTTTTTTAAGTTCCCAAGTCTGCATGACTCAGAAAAAGTTAGTCTGCTGTAAATAAACAGATCAGATTCACAGAAATCTAAACTCATTAGAATTAGTTGAGGAGTTCTCGACTGCCTACCCCAACCCTGAGCTGGCAGATCTTTGAACAAAACCTTCCCAGTTCTGTACCTGCCAACATTTAGCAGAGGCATTGTTATGTCTGTATATAACACCTTTCACAGTGAGGATTACTTCCTGAGCAGCTCCCCTTACACAAGTCATTACATATTGCTGGAAGCTCTTTACCACCTGCTTCATTTTGTTTTAATTTATTCTGCAACACCCTGCACTGCTCTAACATCTAAAGCAACCTGTGTTATCACGCTGCACCCCACTTAACTCGGGCTGGCTTATTTCTGAGTGGGCATGCTTAGCATTGCACTGTTATTAAATTAATCAGAATGGTTTCTGGGGGAGAGGGGAGCCCTTAAATAGTGGACAATTCATAATTGCACAATAGAGCTGGCTGTGTGTGTGTTTTGGAAGCACTGCGGTTTTGTAGAAGAGGGTGAAGAAACGGTCAACCAGGAGAGAACTCTGCTAGCCACAGTTTTGCCCTACAGTGTCCAAGCAAACAGCACGTTCATTCCTTGGCTTAGGGAAAGGTTTTAGAAAAACTGGACTGATCTAATGGGAGGGTCTACCTGTGAATGTTTAAAAAGCATCAGTTTCCCCAGAGCAATAATATGTCCTTGGAGAGCATGCTTCACTCACAGCAAAAATCTTTCACAATCAACGTTGTACATTGCAACATGTGAAAAGGAGGGCAGGGCTGTGCACCTGACGGAGCTTTGGGGCTGGACTCTTACCTGCGATCCAGCCCCACTGAACTAAATGAGACTTGCTCCTGAGTAGGCATGTACAGGTGTCCTTGCACCCTATTTGCTTTTCAAAACATCTTTAAAAAGCAATGGTAGTGTAATGATCCATGAGTGGAAGGTACAAAATTAGCAATACTCAGGACTTATTTTTAATGAAGGATCATAAATAATTGTAGCATATTAATTCCTAATAACATACTTGGAAGCTGTGGGGATTTTGGGGAGAGGGAAGAATTGCTGAAGTGCTACAGACCTTGAGTCATTAATTGCCCCTTTCCATGGAGTGCAAACAGCCAAATTTGTCATGGCCAAGAAGGGGCAGCTTGATTTTTAGAGCCAGGGTTCTACTGAACTAGGTGAAACAGAATACTGTGCTCTGTATTTTTTCTTCCCTGCTGCTTCTGACCCAACTGGCAGTGTAAATGGGATTAATGTATTTATTATGAGGGTGGCTGATCTTGATGCTGCTAAAAATTGAAGTATTTTCTCTCTCTCCAGCTTGCCACATGCTGGCCTCCAAGCCTCAAGCCCCTGGTGCACTCCTTGCTGGGTGAGCAGATCCTACAGCTTGGAGAATGTTGCTTAGCAGAAGTGTTTACCTCCAACCCATCCCATCCCATCCCTGCTTTTGGCCTCTGGCAGGAGGGAAGGAAAGGCATTTTTGGCTAAGTAGGAGGCTGATTAATCTACCAGGGTTGACAGCCGTGCTTGTGAACCTGAAGGCTGGGCAAGAAAAAATGGGATGTTGCAACAAGGATTAACTGCTTGGTTTGCTGGTTCTGTCATCACAACCTGTTTGTTGTATAAATCCAACCTATTTCATTAGAAGCTATTTATCTGTTTCTTTCTACCCTGCCTTTTTTGAAGCCAACTGAGGTGGTTTACAGCAGGTTCTGAAGAAGAAAAACATGACAATCCCATTGATGCAGACCCAAACGCTTTTCCCTGGCAGTCCAAGTGTAAAAATAGGGTTTCATGGAAGAGCACCCTGTGAGGCCCTATTTTTAACTAGCTTGCTTCGGGCAGTGCAGTTTGTTCTGAGGTGTTTCTAACGACTTGTACTCCTCAAATAAAATGAGCTGCTGTTGAATAGCCTGGCTGCCTTGCAACAATGTGCATTTCTGTACATATTCAGCTGCTGCTCACTGAAGATGGTCTCCAGGGAATGGCGAAGGGGGCAGTGATCGTTATGGAAGCAGCCATTTTGAATCTTCCAGTGTTCAAAAAGCATCTCAGAACGGGGCTTCCTGGGAAAAACAAAATGGCAGCTACACCAGTTTTCTTTCCGCACACCCCAAAGATTGTGGTACCCCAACAGTCAATTTTAAGGCAGGTGAAATATCTGAGAAACACCCCTTGCCAATTCAGTACCACTCTATTTGCAGAAAAGACCCATTTGCCCCTAGTATCCAAATGTTTGGCAGGGAAACCTCATTGGGAGGGTGGTTCAAGCTGCCCAGTGAGGACTGAGCATCCTTAGAGGCTCCAGAACAATGAATGTCAGTTCATAGGTGGCAGAGAATCAGGGATGGAGCATGGAAAGATTGGAGGACCCTCGAAGCGGATGCAGCAGGCTGGCTGGAACGCTGGTCAGAATCACCCAATGCTGCAACATGTTGCAGGTCTAACTTGCAGCCCTTGTAAGCTACTCAAACGCTGGACACTGGTTTTCCTAAACTTTGCATAGGCTTCTTTTATAGGCATAGATGCCCATTTAGACGTAATTATTCTCACTGAAATATAAAGACAGTACAGTTCACCAAAGTGTGGAAGACTGTCCAGGTGACCTGTGTCACTTGCCAAGTCAGCAACTGATGGGCAGCTCTCTATTCTGATGGTTCTTTATACCAGACTTGGATTGGACAGCCCTTCAAATAGAGGACTGTCCTCAGTAAAAGAGGCCACATGGAAACAGGAGTGCGGTGTTCATCTTTGTATAGCAAACACCAAAGTGGCATTCTGTTCTGTGCCATAATTCTGCTGCTTAATATGGATACTGCACATTGCAAAGTATTTCCTGCATAAAGCAATTCCTGCAGGCTCAACAGATTCCCCATAGATTTATCTCAGTAATTACCACACAACAAAGCAAGCCAGTTTCTTGATCATCTCCCCTCCATATCTCAGATATGGCCCCATGGCCTGAAAGTGATCGGGCTTCTTTAAGGCCACCAAGGCCATCAGTCACTTTTAAGACAGTTTTCCAGGCACTGGCACATTCTGGCATTATGCCACAACAGTTACGCTAGCTCTCAACAGTTAGGCATGTGGTCTTGGGATGTACACAGCCTCTGTCCTGCTCTTGCATAATGGCTTCAGTGAGGTGCTCTCTGGGAAGTCAAATTTGTTTATTCTCGGTGCTGAACTTGGTGAATGCCTTCGGCAGGCTTCCTTCTGCTAGCCTTCGCTCTACTCTGCAAGGTAAAAACATTGAAGAGTTCTGAACTGCCTTGTAAGGAGGTCGCTAGGAAGGGATATCAAACCTCTGTCAGCCTGAGAACCAAACTCCAATTTGGAGAAGATTTTGGGACCATCTTTGAATTACAAATGGGGCCAAAGGCAAAGGAAGCAGGGCCAAAATGATGGTCTAATTTAGTTTAACTATCAGTAACAAAGCTCCAAGAGAAACATGTCAACCTTTTAGAAGGGGGGGGGGAGAAAAAGCCAAACCGCTGGGGGAAAAGGGAAGTGAGCCCAACTTTCTGGGGAAACCTGGGGGAGATTCAGCCCTAAGTTTCTGCTTGCCTATTGTAAGGATTGTTGTTGTTAGTCGCGAAGTCGTGTCCGACCCATCGCGACCCCATGGACAACATTCCTCCAGGCCTTCCTGTCCTCCACCATCCCCAGAGTCCACTCAAGCTCACACCAACTGCCTCAGTGACTCCATCCAGCCACCTCATCCTCTGCCGTCCCCTTCTTCTTTTGCCATCTATTGTTCCCAGCATTAGACTCTTCTCCAGGGAGTCCTTCCTTCTCATTAGGTGGCCAAAGTACTTGAGTTTCATCTTCAGGATCTGGCCTTCTAAAGAGCAGTCAGGGTTGATCTCCTCTAGGACTGACCGGTTTGATCGCCTTGCGGTCCAAGGGACTTGCAGGAGTCTCCTCCAGTACTACGATTCAAAGGCCTCAATCCTTCGACACTCAGCCTTCCTTATGGTCCAGCTTTTGCACCCATACATTGCTACTGGGAAAACCATAGCCTTGACTATACACACTTTTGTTGGCAGGATGACGTCTCTGATTTTAGTATGCTGTCTAGATTTGCCATAGCTTTCCTCCCCCGGAGCAAGCGTCTTTTAATTTCTTGGCTGCAGTCCCCATCTGCGGTGATCTTGGAGCCCAGGAAAATAAAATCTGTCACTACCTCCATTTCTTCCCCATCTCCTTGCCAGGAAGTGAGTGGACCGGATGCTATGATCTTAGTTTTCGTAATGTTGAGTTTCAAGCCAACTTTTGCGCTCTCCTCCTTCACCCGCATCAAGAGGCTCTTTAGTTCCTCTTCGCTTTCTGCCATGAGAGTGGTATCATCTGCATATCTGAGGTTGTTGATATTTCTCCCAGCAATCTTAATTCCAACTGGTGATTCATCTAGCCCTGCCTTTCTCATGATGTGCTCTGCATATAAGTTAAATAGGCAGGGCGACAGTATACAGCCTTGCCGAACTCCTTTCTCAATTTTGAACCAATCAGTGGTTCCGTGTCCAGTTCTCACTGTTGCTTCTTGATCTGCATATAGGTTTCTCAAGAGACAAATAAGATGGTCTGTTACTCCCATCTCTTTAAGAACTTGCCACAGTTTGTTGTGATCCACACAATCAAAGGCTTTAGCATAGTCAATGAAGCGGAAGCAAATGTTTTTCTGGAACTCCCTAGCTTTCTCCATGATCCAGCGTATGTTGGCAATTTGATCTCTAGTTCCTCTGCCTCTTCGAAATCCCGCCTGTACTTCCGGTAGTTCTCTGTCCACATACTGCTGGAGCCTAGCTTGTAGGATTTTGAGCATCACTTTGCTAGCATGAGAAATGAGTGCAATGGTGTGGTCGTTTGAACATCTTTGGCATTGCCCTTCTTTGGGATTGGAATGTAAACCAGCCACTGTGGTGTAGTGGTTAAGAGCATGGGACTGGGACTCGGAGGACATGGGTTCTAGTCCCCGCTTGGCCATGGAGAACAACTGGGTGACTTTGGGCCAGTCACAGACTCTCAGCCCAACCTACCTCACAGGGTTGTTGTTGTGGGGATAAGCTGGAGGAGGAGAATGATGTAAGCTGCCTTGAGCCCTTTGAGGAAAAAGGCAGGATATGAATCGAAAAATAAATAAATAAATAAATTGAAGCCAATCCTGTGGCCACTGCTGAGTTTTCCAAATTTGCTGGCATATTGAGTATAGCACTTTTACTGCATCGTCTTTTAGGATTTTGAATAGCTCAGCTGGAATACTGTCACCTCCACTAGCTTTGTTGTTGCTTAGACTTCCTAAGGCCCATTTGACTTCACATTCCAGAATGTCTGGCTCGAGGTCAGGGACCACCCCATCGTGGTTATCAGGGACGTTAAGCTCTTTCTTCTATAGTTCCTCTGTGTAATCTTGCCACCTCTTCTTAATCTCTTCTGCCTCTGTTAAGTCCCTGCCATTTTGGTCCTTTATCATGCCCATCTTTGCATGAAATGTTCCCTTCATATCTCCAATTTTCTTGAAGTGATCTCTGGTCCTCCCTATTCTATTGTTTTCTTCTATTTCTTTGCACTGTTCATTGAAGAAGGCATTCTTATCTCTTCTAGTTATTCTCTGGAATTCTGCATTCAATTGGGTGTATCTTTCTCTTTCTCCCTTGCCTTTCGCTTCCCTTCTTTCCTCAGCTATTTGTAAAGCTTCCTCAGTCAGCCATTTTGCTTTCTTGCATTTCTTTTTCTTTGGGATGGTTTTAGTTGCTGCCTCTTGTACAGTGTTGTGAACCTCCGTCCATAGTTCTTCAGGCACTCTGTCTATCAGATCTAATTCCTTAAATCTATTTGTCACCTCTACTGTATATTCATCAGGGATATGATTTAGGTCATACCTGAGTGGCCTAGTGCTTTTCCCTACTTTCTTCAACTTAAGCCTACATTTTGCAACCAGAAGCTCATGATCTGAGCCACAGTCAGCTCCTGGTCTAGTTTTTACCGCTGTATAGAGCTTCTCCATCTTTGGCTGCAGAGCACATAGTCAATCTGATTTCTGTGTTGACCGTCTGGTGATGTCCATGTGTAGAGTCGTCTCTTGGGTTGTTGGAAAAGAGTGTTTGCTATGACCATCATATTCTCTTGACAAAATTCTACCAGCCTGTGCCCTGCTTCATTTTGTACTCCAACGCCAAACTTGCTTGTTATTCTGGTTATCTTTTGGCTTCCTACTTTAGCATTCCAACCCCCATGATGATAAGGACATCATTTTTTGGAGTTAATTCTAGAAGGTGTTGTAGGCCTTCATAGAACCGGTCAACTTCAGCCTCTTCAGCACCAGTGGTTGGGGCATAGACTTGGACTATTGTGATGTTGAATGGTTTGCCTTGGATTCGAACTGAGATCATTCTGTCATTTTGGAGATTGTATCCCAGTACTGCTTTCCCTACTCTTTTATTGACTATGAAGGCTACTCCATTTCTTCTGAGGGATTCTTGCCCGCAGTAGTATACCTGATGGTCATCTGAATTAAACTCGCCCATTCCTGTCCATTTTAGTTCACTGATTCCTAAGCTGTCGATGTTCAGTCTTGTCATCTCTTGTTTGACCACATCCAGCTTGCCTTGATCCATGGATCTTACATTCCAGGTTCCTATGGAGTATAGATCTTTGCAGCATCGGACTCTCCTTTCACCACCAGATACATCAGCAACTGAGTGTCCTTTCGGCTTTGACCCAGTCGCTTCATTCTTTCTGGTGCTACTAGTACTAGCCCTCCGCTCTTCCCCAGTAGCATATTGGACACCTTCTGACCCGAGGGGCTCATCTTCCGGTGTCATATCTTTTTGCCTTTTGGTACTGTCCATGGGGTTTTCATGGCAAAGATACTGGAGTGGGTTGCCATTTCCTTCTCCAGTGGATCACGTTTTGTCAGAGCTCTCGGCTATGACCTGTCCGTCTTGGGTGACCCTACACGGCGTAGCTCATAGCTTCATTGCGCTACGCAAGCCCCTTCGCCACAACAAGGCAGTGATTACTAGGATGAAATACACGTGAAGGGTTTTGAACACTCAAGAGGTACCATAGACATTTTACCGAGTGTCTTATGGGAACTTAAATTCTTTGGTACTCTAAATTCTAAACTGGTGTACTGATGATTAACTTTACTGCAGACACTCAGAATATTTTTATTTTAAAATATTTTTGTTTGGCCATTTCGACTTCAGTTGTTTTAGTTTTTTGTTATGACTATAAATCAACCTGAGGGTATCTGCTAGTTGGATGGTTTTGTGTGTGTGCATGTGTGTGTGCATAATGTTGTTATGCCAAGTTGTCTCTGACTTACAAATGAAAGTCCTTCAAAATCTGTTGTCCTTGACAGCTCAGCTCAGCTCTTGTACATTCAGGAGTCAATGCATCTCATATATGGTCTTCATTGTCTTCTGTCTGCAACTTTCCCCAGCTTAACTGTCTTCTCCATTTAAGTCTTCCTTAAATCAAGTCTAATCAGTGTGTAAAGGAATATGTTTTTGTGGACTGCAGCTCACTTCATCAGATACGTGGAGTGCTATTGAGAGTTTCAGGTACATGCCTTACAAGTGGTGTGGGGAATAGGGAATTATAAGCCATGAGGCTGGAGAGAACTCAAAATACAGAAAGAACAGTGACGATAACTTTATGAAGAGCTGTGTTTTGTGAATGGCCATTGTTAATGCAAAAAACAACCTGGAGGAAATTCCTTTCTCAGGCCAGATTCTAAATAGGAAATATGAGCTGGCACATGGGAAGCCCATAAGTGATAAGGGATGGATGAGTCCAGCTGGACCAGGCCATCCCGATGGACTGAATGTTATAGGAGCAGCTTATGGTTGGATCTTGGCTTTCAAAAGGTGAGGGAGAGCAGAGGCTTGGCTGATGTGCCACCAGATTCCACCAGAGACCTGGCTGATGCAGTGCGGCTCAGCTGTGTGGCTCGGTGAGCAATCCTGGCAATGCGCCACTCCAGATTCCACTCTGACTGGGTTCCTGCCTCAGAGCACGGCCAGATTTAAGAATGACAACAGCAAGCAGGTGGCTGCTACTCGTGTGCAACAGATGCTTCCAACTGCAGCCTGACTCAAGCGGCAAAACCCAGAGCCAAGCTGAGCCGGATGAGCGTGTGGGTGCACGTGAGTGTGGAATGCGCCACGGCTGAAGGCAGACGGAGCCCAGTAACCTGGGAGGGATTCTGAATACCGGTAAGAGTCGCTTCGCAAAGGGTGGCCGGCAAAAGCAAAGGGCTGGCTCTCTCGGTTTTTCAGACAGAGCCTCACAGCAGAGTTGTGGAACAGGATCCTCCTCCAGGGGCTTTTTGAAAAGAGGCTGGGGTAGCATCTTCTGGGAATGCTCCGGGGTGACAGTGCCTTTCTCCGGGAGCAAAATCCATCGTTCCCCAGCCTGGTGCCCTTTGGATGTGTTGGACAACAACTCTCAGCAGTCTCAGCCAGCACAGTGATTGACTGACAGACTAGGGTCTGTTCCAGCTTTGCATTTCCATGCTAGCGACTGCCAAGGCACTCAGCCAGCTCCTGTTTGGGGTCTGTCCAAGTGCACTACGAGCAGCATTGTTGATACAGTTCATACGATGCACAAGCTGCTGATGCGAGCCCTCATTCAGCTGTGTCCAATTCCCTAAAGAAGCTTTGAACGATGTAATCCAGGGCATCTTTTGTATACTATGTGTCTTCCAGGAGATCAAAGTGCAGAGGAAATTTGTATTTCACCAATGGTCCCCACCACCACAACCCCGGGTGGCCTCGAGGCTTTTCACCACCCTAGTCCTCATGGAAACCAGGAGTGTACCCCAGAATGGCTTGCGAATTTGAACATTTGGCCCAACGATCACACTGAGAGCTGTGCTGAGCTCAACACTATTGCCAATCTTGACATTAAAAAGGTAAAAGTAAAGGTTTCCCCTTGACGTTAAGTCCAGTCATGCCTGACTCTAGCAGGCAGAGCTCATCTCCGTTTCCTAGCCGAGAGAGCCAGAGTTTGTCTACAGACAGTCTCTGTGGTCACGTGGCCGGCATGACTAAACACCAAAGCACACGGAACGCTGTTACCTGCCCACCAAAGTGGTACCTTTTTATCTACTTGTGTTTGCATGCTTTCAAGCTGCAAGGTCAGCAGGAGCTGGGACGGAGCAACGGGAACTCACCCTGTTGTGCAGATTTGAACCGGCGACCTTTCAATCTACCAGCCCAGCAGCACAGCAGTTTAAACCACTGCGCCACCTGCATCCCTAATCTTGACATTAGATAGTAGTTAAAAAATTTGGAAGGGCAGATTGTGCTGCTCATCTTGAACAACAATGGCTAAGATGTCCTGGTCCACTTTCAAGTCCAGTGAGTAGGCATATTTTAGGAATGGATGACAGATGACTTAACTGTTCGAATGAGCATGGACATATGCCAAGTTAGTCAGCGCTTACAAATCTCACACCTACACAAATGAATGTGTGTGTCCCAAGGATGATAGGAAGACAAAGAGGATGTACTGGGAAATACACCTGTAGGCAACGAAGCCAGCAATTGGTTTTTCAGAGCTCTGATTCTTCTCTGATAAAGGCATTGTAATGGATGGAATGAGCAAGCATCCTGCCCCTCTGCTCCTGTCTTGGTATCTTATTTAACAGACTTGTACCCCACCTCCTGTGCCCAGAAACCCCCAAGACCCCCCCAACATAACCTACAACAGTCCAAGTAGCAACAACAACACATTTACTTCATCATCAAGATGGCAGTAGGTATTTGAAGATATCTGGCTCTAAATGGACACTCCTCTCCACTCAATGCAGCCAACCTCTTGCTCCTTCCACTCTTCTGCGTAGGAGTCAGTCTCCAGACCCCTCATCACCTATATATCTTTCACTGGACATCTTTGAGACAGTGCATTGTTAAACTATTGGATTCAGTGCCACAAAATATAGGGAGGAACGCCAATTCAGAAAGCTTTGAAAGGGGATTGGACAAATGCATGGATGAGAAGGCTATCCATGACTCCTAGTCCTGAAGGCTGTATGCTGCCTCCAGGATCAGAACCACTTCCCCAGCTGCTGGGGAAGATGGGCACCAGGGTGCTATTGCACTCATGTCCCACTTGCCGGTTGCCATGGGTTGCTAACTGGTCACTGTATGACCTGAGTGGTGGAGCAGGTAGAGCCTTGGTCTGATCCAGTTCTTCTGTTCTTATGCATTTATATTCTTATTTTTGCTCCGTTCACAGTGCTCAAAGGAGAAACCCAATATATACCTAATGAGTGCATATGGAAAGATGTTTTTCTGAAGCAACTGTGTTTGCCGCCAAGTTCCTCCAGCTCGAAAAAAGAAAAGAAAAGAGAAAAATGAATATGTGCCCAAAGGACATCTGTGCCACACGGATAAATAGGCAAGGATGCCCAGCATGTGTGGGCGTTCGTGATCAGAGCTGCTTTGTCTCTGCAAGCACATGTGCAAGAGGTTTTTTTTAATGTGCACATGCATGCAAACGGAATGCACCTTCGCAAGGGATGCTCAGCTGCATCGCCGCACACCAAGCTGTTCCCCTTTGGGCATTTTCAGAGGAACGGCCATCCGGGCACTTGCACACCACCATTGTGCGCAAACTGATGGCCATTCTTACGTTGCATCTATAGCCTGCCTTTTTTTTCCTCTTCTGAGGAACCTAAGGTGGCTTCTGTACTCTTCCTTCACTCCATTTTATCCTCACAACAACAGCAACAACAACAGCAACCGTATGAGGTGGTTGAGGCTGAGAGTGAGTGACTGGCCCAAAGTCAGCTGGGGAGCTTCATGGCTGAGCGAGAAGTAGAGCCTGGATCTCCGAGGTCCCAACACTCTAATCCCCTTGCCAGCCTGGCTCTGTCTGTCCCCTAAACTATCTTGCTGCCTTCAGGGGCAGTGCAGGACACTGCTTCATCATCAGGCATTTCCATAATGGTAAACTTATCCTCCTTGCCTCTGCCTAACCTTTTAAAAAACCAACTCAGTTACTAGCAATCATCGCATCTTGTGTCAGCTAATTCCATTTGCTAAGCATGCAGCCATGTAAAAACGGAATTCCCTTTGTCTGCCCTGAACCTGCTCCTAACTCAGCTTCACAGGACAACCCCAAAATGTGGTACAGCCTTCCCCAACCTGGTGTGCTCCAGCTTCTGTCCAAAACCCCCAAAGACATGCACATTGATTTCTCTACACATCACCACTTTGTGGGTGTTACACCAGTGTACTTCCAAGGACACTGAGATGCCTACACAGAGCAGTAGAATATACTGGGAATTAAAGCACAGAAGAGGATTTAATGCAGGAAGCATCACGAACCCCCTCAAGATATTATTTTGAGAGAGGGATAAAAATCAAACACCCAGGAACAAGAGTAAAAACCCCAAGATTGCATAGCTGTCTTAAGAATATCTGACAGCATCACTGCCCTGATTGTAATTTCACGTGACTAGTTTTGGGGGTTCCAGAGGAATCTGGTCTTCTTTACTCTTCAATATCAGCTCACAGTAGCATTTTTTGGCACGGCTTGAATTTTGAGCTCCAGCAATGTTCTTTTGGAGTTGCGTACTCTTCCTTGAAGTAGATATTTTGTGTATGGTTGCACATTTTTAGAAAGCCTGTACAGCCGCAGAGAACACGCCTACCATTTCTGGTATATTCGGTAACTAAGCAGTGATAACGTCTGCACACCTACCTACCAAGAGAGGTATACCTAGCTTTTAAGACATCAAGGCAGCAGGTCTACTCTGTTGTTTCCCAAAGGCTAGAGCTGGTGTCCAGATATGTAACTCCCACCTAGAATGCAAAGCCCAAGTTCCTTCCAAGACTCCCTTCACCCCTGTAATGGCCCTTGGGGCAAAAAGGGACAGCTTCACTTACATCTCTGCATCTGTGTGACTCGGTGTGCATGTCATAACAACCTGTTGTAACCCATCCTAAATTGTCCTGCTGGTAGAATCTACCAGCATTTTCCTAAAAGACCAATAACAATGTTGTCACAGACTCCTAATACACCCATATATACACAGGACAGCTTTGCCGAACTGTGTAACCCACATTTTCTCAGCCACTGCCCTGCCTCTTACAATATGAGTATAATAATAATGAACGTTACCTGCTTACATTGTCAAGGTAATTTTTTCTCAGGTTAAGCACTGGGTTAGAAAGATCCTCTCTGCTTCAACCTTTGTTTTTGGTAGATGCACTACTGCGCAAACTCTTAGATTTCTATTTTATTCTCTTTGAAATGAGACTGCAATGGTTTCCTAACAGGAAGACCCTCCAAAGGGATTAGCAAGCCCAGAAAAGTGCTTGCTAGCCATCCTTTCGAGGGAAGGTCCTGCAACCCATCCTTCTTGTGCCATCCATACAGAGCCATGTGGTCCAGCAAGTTTCTTTCCCTAATGCAGGAGAAAGCCAGTGAGAAATGCTGCTTCTATTGCTGTTAGTCTCAGGGGTGGTTGTTGCTATTGTTGTTGTATTGTTGTTGTTATTATTACTGCTGAAATAGTTTGGGAGGCAAGAAATGATGCTCTTCTCCAGGGAACAGCATCAAGCGCTGTGCCTCCAACCCAAATCAACCTGCCAACAGGAGGAAGAGCAGAACGCCTGTGGGAGGCTGTGCAGGAAGGGGAGTGGGGCAAAACAAATGTTGCTGCTTCGGCTAAGTGAGGTATTGCATAGAGAGAACAGCTAAAGGCGATGCCTGTGAGCAAAACACAGCATGCAAAGGCAGCTCTCCGCAGTGGCTCTCCTGCATCCTTTCCTCTCGTGTCTTTGTAGCTCACCCTCAAACAGGGCTGCACAGCCTCCAAAACAGTTCCACTGTTAGTTGGCAGAGCCAAGCCAGCGTAGCAGCAGGGGTAAAGGCCAAAAGATTCAGCCAGGGCCGCGGTGGGCCTTTGCCTTCACGCCACCCCCTGCAGGAAAATCTGTCGCCTTGGCCGGAACAATCATCCAAATGTGCCCTACAAGGGCTCCGTTCCACCAGGAGCAGCACGCGATTCCTCCAGAGCACTGCCTCCTCTTCCCCTCCGATCACATGTTCACAAGCACTGGCATCGCATTCTGCCACGTGGATATGAGCCCCCTCACATCCATCCCCTTCCATTCACGTCCCTACAGGTATCCACCGAAAGACATGTGCACACAGACAATTTCGCTAGGTCTAACCCCACCGCACATGCAGAAACACCTGAATCTCCGACTGCCGTAGCGTGAATGCCGCCACGTTCCTCTCTCGCCTCCAGAAAGGTGCTTGCAGCAGGCTGCATCCAGCAGTTGCGACTGCTGGGTGGGAAAATCAATCGCACCAGGATCCCTTTAGGTGCTTAATGCTGTGCTGGGGTGTTTCCAGACAGCTCCTAGCACTACCCATCAAAAGACACCGCAAAGGTGCTCCATCTTTCCCTTCTTGAGGGTTTCCCTGCAGTTAAGGAAAAAGATGGAAACAGCAGTGGCAGAGAAACAGGGAAGGGTTGCAAATGGAAGAGAGTGACCACTGTGTTTGCAAAAGTAAGATCCCATGCAGAGACAGAATGACTTATCCAAAATCACCTGGGCACTGTGGAGGCCAGCTCTCCGATCTCGTGCGTGGCTGTGGCCTGTGCTTGGCTCAGTCCTCCTCGCTCTCTCCCAACATGATCTCTACTCTGCAGGACTGTGGTGAAGCTCACATTGTAATCCGTGGCCTGCTTGCTTAGAAGTAAATCCCACAAATTTAGTGGGGCTTGTGCCCAGCTAAGTGGGCACAGGATTGCAGCTTTAGTGGGGAAACCTCCCTGCTGCGAAGGAATAACTATGAAAGCAACGTGACTCACATCAGCCTTCAGCAATGGGAGCATTAAACCACCTCTCAGTGCCATCCCCCCCACCCTTCTTTCTTCTTCTTACCCCTCACCCAGCCATATGGTGTGGTACCAGCACACTTGCTCATTCCTTTCAAGCCAACAGCGGCAGCTTGGAAAATCATCACCCCTCTCTCTCTCTCTCTCTCTCTCTCTCTCAGTGACTGCAGGCACGTTGTCCCTCTTAAAGCCAAGTGCAAAAGGAGAGGTGGGGAACCAACTGCCAGTCTGCTGATTGCTTGGCGCATTTGCAAATGAGATTCCAACCTGGCAAAATGATACCCAGACAAACACACTCATCTCGACCTGATAAGGAAGGCCCATAGCTCCAAGCAGGGCACCTGCTTCATATGGGAAAGTCCCTGCTTTGATCCCCAGGTTGAGCTGAGAAGGCTTCTAACCGAAACCCTTGAGAGAAGGATTGCCAGGCTAGGTAGACAAGATGTATATGAGCCAGTGAATCATAAAGCAGATATCTGTGTTCTTTTTTCTAGGATGACAAGACTTCTGCGTACTCACGTCAATCTTGAAATTGTTTGCTTTCTTATTTTTCTTTTCATTATACTAAGCCTTATTTGAGCATCATTACATATTATTATCTTATCTCACAACCTCAAAAACAACCCGCACACTAAGCTAAGTTGAAAGACTGTTCTACCAACGAAGCCTGTAAAGGAGGAACTTATACCTGTGAAAGGCAGAAACAGACAAATATGAGAGAGACGAGAAAAACACGGCCTTGACTTTGCCAAGTTGGGCAGGATGAGGGAGGACGGGTTGCATTTAGAGGTCTCCGTAAGCTGGAGACAAACTGATGGCACATAATACTGCATAAAATAACATGGTTTCCTATACTCGAAACTTTCCCCTGAGCTTTGTATTGCGCATTTTACCCTCCCTGTGTTTCAGAATACGCATAAGTGTTCTTCCAAAGGACGGGTTCACTGAGCAACTATCTTTATGAGCTATTATAAGTGCTTCTGTGCTCTTTATAGATGATGGGGGGGTGCTTGCGTCTGGAAGCATGGATGGGGTGCATGGGAGCAAAATAATGTTTAAGAGTACATTTTAAAATGCACTGGTGGTGTACTGATGATATTGCAACAATTATGAAGAGGTTTTTTAAATAATGGCAAGAAATGGCCTTCAAAAATATCATTTAACCTTGAATCTTTCTAAAATGTGAATATTTCGGACATTGGTGAATTTCCCTCCCTCCCTCACACACACACACCTATTTGCCTATGCTTGTTACAACTTGCAGGGCAAAAATATACAGATCCATCACACCTTTTAGGCCTGCATAACTAGTTATTATTTAACAAATTTACAAACTGGGGGAGATCCTTGGGAGTGGGCTTCAACCCTTTGCCCCTCCCCTTGCTCACAGCTGAAATTCCGTGCATGGGGGCAACATGTGTGCCATGTGCCGTCTACATTCTTATCTCATCTCTGCATTTCCACTGACTCTCACATCCTGAATATATACAGTTCTGCGCACACACTCCTATTGTGAAATGTATGTTGGAATCCCACTCCATGTTCTGTATAGCCTGAAGTGCCTGATCCTGCCTAATCTTGGAAGCTAAGCAGGGCTGGACTGGGCTGAAATCTGGATAGGAGACTTAAATGTTGTGAATGGCCCAGACAGCTTCGGGTATGGGCAATATAGAAATGTAATAATAATAATAATAATAATGATAATAATAATAATAAGAAGAAGAAGACGAAGTAGTAATGTTTGCTTGACTCC
The DNA here is from genome assembly GCA_023646645.1 of Varanus salvator macromaculatus. Taxonomy (NCBI): domain Eukaryota; kingdom Metazoa; phylum Chordata; class Lepidosauria; order Squamata; family Varanidae; genus Varanus; species Varanus salvator. The sequence continues at coordinate 22,455,626 of JAIXND010000621.1, read as the reverse complement.
CCTTCAGCCAAGGAAATGCACACAGCCCCATGCCCGCTTGAGCTAAGTCTCGCTCATACCTGCAGCCCCTAAATACATTCATGCAGCTCTCCAGAGCTTCACACCCCCATGCTTTCAAACCCACTCCTAATCAACCAGTTGTGAGGACTTACTACATATATTATGCATGCATACTTTCACCGCCACAAGCTGACGCCTCCGCTTGTAGCTGAGTGTGTACACCCTCGTCAGCAAAGGACTTGTGAATTCATGACAGTGTGTGCAAGTCACATGCAACCCACAAGACTCCTCCCATGTGCTCTTGCATTTGGGCACACAGATTAGAATCAACCCACATAGTTCGGGAAGCAGGACACTTAGCAATACATTTCCTCCAGCTTTAAATTGGTATACCAGGTTTGAACATTTTGCCAGCGTGAACATCCAAATGAACACACACACACACACACACCAGCCTCCTCAAGATTTTATACACGCTTTGATCCATACCCAAAATGACTTTGAGGATCTCCCCTTCCCAGCACAAACATCCTTTCCTTTTATTATTTTGTTACTATTGCAATTAAATCCCACCTTTCCTTCAAGAAGTTCATGCTGGCATACAGGCTTCTCCACTTCCCCCAAGTTATCCTCACAACAACCCTGTAAGGTTGGTTCAGATAAGGCACAGTGACTGGCCCAAATAAGGGTCTACCAGTGAGCTTTCTGAGTGAGTCGGAATTCAAACTCAGGACTTCCAAATCCTGGACTGGCACGGCACTCATAATGCCACACTGCCTCTGAAAGGGCACCCTTGTGACACCTCTGCACATAGTCTGTGACAAAATGCATGTGACAATGTGTCATACATTCTTATCGCAGTGTGCACCAAATAATGTCTCACTTTATGACACCTACTTGGTCTTACGCAAACGTGTCCTCATGCTCTTCGGCACCTGGTCTCCAGCCACAGGTATGCGCATCCAAGCACACAGAGTTGCACGTACCAAACTCCCATCCGTGTCCAAATATACATGCTTGCCTTCAGGAAACTACATGCTTGCACCAGGTCATGCGGCACACCCAAGCGCAGCTGCACCATCCCATTCAAGGGTTCCCTCTGTGCCCTTCATCCTACTTTCTCTCTCTTGGCCCCTTAGCTTTTGGGTTTTTGCAACACCTTCAGTCCCTCCTTTGCAGGAACCCAGTTCAAGTTCTTGGCCTTTTTTCTGTCTGGAGGAACTGCAGGAGGAAGGGAAGGTCATTTCCTTGCAGAAAGTGGAATTCAGCTAGATAAGTCCCGTTGCCTTCATTAAGCAGATAGCAAAGTGAGCAAGACCTGTGTCCTCCCTTCTGGCTTTGTGGTTAGACCGGATTCCTTCTGCCTGTCCTGCAGTGTTTTGGGACTGCTGCGGAGGAGCCAGTTCTCTAGTGCTGGAGAGCTTTGCTCCTACAGCCTTTCTTATCCACACTATTAATTCTCCTTGGAAAAAGGTGCCCCTGCAAACCAATCCCGCAGATGAGAACATTACCATAGCCTGCCTGCCTGCCTGCAATAGGGAAAGAAGAAGGGTTTAAAAGAAAATGCCAGAAGACAAGGGGGCTTGAAAAAAATACATCCTCAGAGGGGATGAAGAGAGTTGCCCAAGGCTATGAAGGGAGTCCTTGTCAGAGAGGCCAGTTCAGGACATAAGAGGAAGTTTGCCCTACCCTCTCTTTCCTCCTTGTATTGCTGAAATCTGGACTGCTGTAAATCTCCTTGGGGCAGGGAGCTTTTGCAGGTAAGAATAGTCATACTATATAAGCATACTTAATTAAGTTTGAGATACTGGCTTTCCTGGGAAGAGCTCAAGGTGACACATATGCTTCTGTCTCCTCCTGCCTGTCCCTTCACAACAACCCTGTGAGGTAGGTTAAGACCCAAGGTCACTCCATAAGGAGTGGAGAGCTAAACCTTGGGGTCTCCAGCCCTCCTACAACATTCATGCCACACGGTCTCTCTGCGAGTGTTTTGGGGTGGGGGTGGCAGGAAGGTTCCCTTTCTGGTCCAGTCCTAAAAAAGCAGTCTCTCTCTCTCTCTCCAGCAGATGATCGCCTTACCTGGCTCCGCAGGAGACCCCGGACCTCTGAGAAGTTAACGTGGTTGCGGTTGCGTTGGGAGCTCGCCTCGACTCAGAAGCGGAGAGAGAGTCAGAGTAGCACGGTAATGACCCGGGCGAGGAGTGCTTGCCAAAAACGCGCGTTCCCGGGGCAGAAACTTGGCTGCAGAAGCCGTTTCTCCGGCTAGATCCTGCAGCACCTTCTTCCCATGCCAAAAAGCCCCATACGAAAGAAAAACAGCGGGGAAATAAAAGACACGCAGCGCACGCGCGCCCTGAGCTGGGTCTCCGCTCCTTTGCCCCCTGGGGACGCTAAAAGCCCGGCAGGTCCCCGAAAGAAGACGGCGTCAGGCAGGGGACGAGATTCATCCTAGTCACAATAATCGCAGCAGCACGCGAGGGAGGAGGAGGAGGAGGGGAAAGGAAAAAAATCCCGGCTGTTCTCGGCCAATCCGTTCAGGGGCTGCAACGCATCAGGTGAGGAGCCAATGGCAACCGCGGTCCCCAAAGGCACCGCCTGGCTGCCCGACAACGTGCGGCCGCAGCGCTCCTTCTGCCCCTGGCGGCGGCCCGGGAGAGCAGCCGGCGCGGCTTTCCGCAGTCGCTTCGCGGGCGCGTGCCGCCGCCAGAGCTGCGGGAGGAGCGCGACCACCTGGCGGGAGCGCGGGCCCAACCCAGGCGGCCCCACCTGGGCCGGGCCCCGCTTCCCGGGTGTCCCGCCACCCCGCGGGCGCCGGGGCGAGCCGCCGCTTGGCGCACACGCGCTTCCCCTCCGCTTTTCTGCAGCCAAGCGGCCTCTCTCCTCGCCCGGTGCGGCGTGGTGCTTAGTGGAAACCAGGCGATCTGGGTTCTAGTCCCGCCTCCCAGCCGCCTGGTGCTCAGCAGGTGTCACTGGGCCACTTGCTCTTTCCCAGCCCAGCCTCGTTGTGAGGATAAACTGGACTGCAGGGAGATGACCCACGTCTCCTTGGATTCCTTGCAAGAGGAAAAAGGTGGGGTATAAGTGGAGTAAGAATAGTAATAATATAAAAATCGGGGGGGGGGGGCAGAGAAAACGGGAGGTGTGATTTATGACAGGTTGTTCGTGCCTAGTAAGTTTAAGACACCTGTGGGTGGGAAGGATCCTGTTTGGCAGTCCTAATGAGGAAGCATGTGCAGTTTTGCATTTGAAACTCAGTTGAAGCATAACATTATCATGGCTACAGAAATAAAATGCTGCTGCCCTGATTCTAAATATATTGGGGTGGGACATTTTAGGACCAACTAAGAAACAGGCAAGCTTTTGGGTTTGACAGAACTCTTCATTGGGTTGGAATTTTAGCAAAACAAAACATACTTTAAAATATAGGAGGAAGGCTTGAAGACAGGATGATGTTACTAGGCGAAATGAACCCACAAAAGCTCAAAATCTGGAACAGGGCTGATAGGCCTATGGATTCCCCTGTTCCATTTTAAGAATACTGCACACTGCAGATTGGATCTTTTTCATCTGGGTCAGCATCGTAGAGCTTCAGTCTTCTAAGCCACCTGTTCCAACCCCTCCCCTCATATTTATAAACATGGATTGTTGGTTGATAATGGCTTGTATTTAGAAACATGGATTGTAGGTTGATAATGGCTTGGCCTCCATCTGTGCTTTCAGTTGCAAAGGAGACTCTGAAGCTGTGAAAGCAGCAGGGATAAATCTAGATTCCAACAAGTGTTATGACTGTAAGTAAGAACAAACAGATAATATTCAGCACAGAAACTCATGCAGGACAGAAACTTGTCATCCAAACCCACTAATTGAGCCAGGTAAACACTTGTCTGTTCATATAATCCTCTTACCAACTTTAAATCTGGGTTTCCCCAAAGTATCATATGGGTTTCTCTCATAGCCTAGCATGAGAGAATGGATCAAACTAATTGATGGGGTATTATATGTCACACCTCTCTGATCAGAGAAGAACCCTATCCAAACAAATATGCCAAGAATCTAATGCCATTCATTTGGAGAGCTGATTCAGACATAAAGATGCCAAGCAGGATGATCTGATCGGAATAGCAAAGACTAGAATTTAGAACTGGTCAATATCCAGACCTCTTTTTAGTTGGAAGCTGCATCCATTTCAAAGATATTTGTGGTGGGGAGGTTCCCAAGAGAAATTTACCAGAGAGTTAAGTTTTGGAAAATACTTGCCAGGTATAAGTGGAGGAATGCCACATAAAACATAGACAATCCTAGGTATAATATTAATCTTCCTAGGTATAATATTAATCTTAAGAGTTTTAATCTTGCCTCACAAACTCAATTTAAATATCCGTCCCATGCATTAGCCACCTTACTCAAATTTAGGTTCATCATTTGAAATGTGTTTCTGAGAATAAGCGTTCTCAATTACACAATAAAATCTGGGCATCATCAAAATTGCCAGTGAGTTAATGTAACTTGAAGTAGAATATCAGCATAAATTCAGACTTTGACTAGTTCACTGTTTAGTTAGACAGATCACCGGAATGTATAAATCATCTGCATTATAAGGTGCAGCATAACCAATAATTTTGAATTCTGATTGACCTCACTCAGGCCTCTATTGCCGGAGAGTCCACCAGCCCCCTAGGTAACGGGTTCCAATAATAGGAAATGATTGAGGCTTTTAGCATTACAAGGTTTCTCCTAGCGTTCAATGAAATAGTAGCTTTGAATGTTAATACCAGCACTTCGGATCAGGCCTGGGCATGGGCAGGAAGTCAGTGTAGACGGTGGGGGACTTGCCTAATATGATCATATCAGCCAGTCCCCAATAACAGTCTCTCTGAGCTGCTGAAGTTTCTGGATCATTTGCTAAGGGAGCCCTACATATTATACATTGCAGTCACCACATTTTACCTTAAATCAACTGCATACTGTGTGGAGCATTTCTTTTTATCTGTCCTTAGTCTTTTTTCTATCAGTTTCATTAGATGACTCCAAATTCTAGAGTTCTGAGAGATGGATAAATAAAATGCTCTCTAACCTGTTCACTGGCTCTGTCATTAGTGATCTCAACAAATTCCCAATAAACTGATCTTAAAACCTCTCCAATAATCCTCATTTTTAAAAAATATCCATTAAATTTTGAAGGAATCCCACTGGCTAATTTCCAAAAAGAGGTGTGTTGAACCTACATCTTGTCTGGAAGATGTATCCTCCTCCCACTTCATTCCAGTGTGCATCAGTTAGCCAGAATTCTCAATAAGACCGTGTGCCAATACTCCAACAACTGTCTTTATTAGTGGGTTCAGCGTGATCCATACCGGAACATTAAAAGAGGGTCCCAAGGTTGCCCTGCAGTGCAACCCAGTCACATATTGGCAGGGTGATACCACAGTGAAACCCAGCCACAAACCGGGGGGTGGGGGTACTTCCTTCTACTGAAGGAGCAAAACATGGTCCTTGAAGAGCTCTCCTAGCCTGGAATGTCTGCTTAGTGTCACCTAGCGGTAGCAAAATTTGCAGCCCCTTTTCCCCATGGTGGAGGATTTTCAACCTTGCAATTACCTGCACAGCTGGAAGATTTCTGAGAAAAGGGCCAACCAGCATTTCTTCCCTCTGCTTATGCAGGAATGCATTTGGCGAGGGGGAGGTTTACTGTGTGGCAATTCTAAGGCCGTCCTTGTGGCAGTCCCTTTTGTTGCATGAGGAGTATAGACCACTATCCACCAGGTTTCTGAGGCCCTTTCGGCAAGGCATCCTCGGTGGGCCCCTCCCTCAAGGCGTCTACCTTCTTATCACCATGGTCAGCAGGCGCTCCTGCTGCTCATCCTCTTTTGGATGCCCACTGGCTTTTTGGAGAGCCAGTGGGCAAGTGCGGAGCGGCTTCTATGTTTTCCTCTCCACCACTGCTCTCTGGGCCAAAGCAAAACATAGGTGGGTTAGGAGGTTGCAGCAGGGAAGAAGAGAAGACAGTCCAGGAGACAGGTTCTCATCAGTAGAACCTTGCTGAGATGTGGACCCTTGACCCTGGCTCTGATCTTGCTAACTTGCCAACGATAGTGCAAGTTCTTTAACATTAACGAGAATATATGGGCTATACGGTTCAGCTGTAAAGGCCAGCATTGACTCAGGACATTTTGCTGCATGAAGAAAGCAAGAACACCCAGCTCCACCACCATTCCACAAGCAAAAGATGACCAACTGGGCAGCTGAATCTCACTGCAACAATGGCAGCAGGACTGTGGCCAAGGGCAGTACACCAGGTAGCTCTGCCTTCTGCTGGATCTCCCTCCGACCTCTGTCCCTACCTCCCAGGAGAAATGCCACCAGATTTATCTTGGCCTTGGCCACCTGTCTGCCACCAGTTGCTCGGTGGAGCACATTGTCTGCGATTGTCAGGTGCACGGTGCTCACACATGTATAATGCCAGCTGCACGTGACTGAGGGTGTGCATGCACTGCTTCATATTTGTACATAGATGGATTTGATTGCGGCATTTCATTCTTCCCGAGACAGACTTCCCCAAGCCAGCTACAGTCGGGTAAGCATGTGTATGACCAAAGTCAAAGAGCTTTCGGCAGCAAGGTGTCGGGGAGCTTTGTGCCCCACAAAAGGCCCTATGCTTGCTAAACTAGTCTGCTGCTTGCCGGTGGGGTGAAGGAAGGTGCCCCATTTCTGTTCAATGTCACTTGCTCCAAGGAAGGCATGTTGGATTGGACCAAGGGTAGTTCCTCTCTTTCTGTTACTATTCTATCTCCATATTTATTTATGTATTTATGTATTTATTTATGTTTGGATTTATATCTTGCCTTTTTCCTAGAAAGGGCTCAAGGCAGCTTATATGTCCTCCTCCATCTTATCCCCACAACAACAACCCTGTGAGGTAGGTTGGGCTGAGAGTCTGTGACTGGCCCAAAGTCACCCAGTTGGCTCTCCATGGCTGAGCGGGGACTAGAACCCAGATCCTCTGAGTCCCAGTCCCATGGTCTTAACCACTACGCCACACTGGCTCTTATTGATGCATTGCTACCTGTCCTGGTGCTTTGGCATAATTTGTACTGGTAGGAACCTACTCTATGATGATCACCCAAGGTGTTCCTCCAAGTGACACCTCTGTGGGGGAGTTAGAGGATAACAAGAAGAGTGAGGGCCTTTTTGGTGGTGGCCTGCCAATCTAGGAAAGCTCTGATTACACCTGCCTGGTGCCAATGTTCTCACCTTTTCTCCATCAGGTTGAGACTTCCCTCTATCCCCAAGCTTTTGCTGGAATATGATGGGATCATTAATGCTTTAGTTGAGTAGCCAATGAAGCTCCCATGGTTTTATGGGATTTTATTTATGAGATCTCATTGTTTTAGTGGTTTTCAGTTTCTTGCACATTTGAGGTTGCCCTGAAATCTTTGAACAAGGAAAGGTTCTAATAATTTTTTATTGTCATCATCATTGTAGGGTTTGTTCTGCAAATGTTTTCCTTATATTAACATGTGTATTTGGCATCTAATTACACCTTATTTGGTGTAAAAAAAACCCCTTAAAAAGAGCAATGCAAAATAGCAACCTATATTTTTAATCTGAGTAACCAATAAATAATGTTCAGTTATTTTATTACAGTACAATCCTAGGCAAATAAGACTCCTTGAAGTCAATGGGGCTCACAACTATGTAAAGGTCTTTGGCAGTGCTTTTTTTGTCATACAACGCACAGGAACGGAGTTCCGGCACCTTTTTTCAACACATTTTCCAAGTTTTAAAAGTAACTTTTGAAAATTTGATGTTTGGTCCACGTGGCTTTGAATCGCCCTGTCAAGTGTAGCAGGTCGGCAGCAAAATGATTAAAACGGTGCATGCGGGCTGGGTGTGTGTCGAGTCCGATGCATGCGGACTTCGTCCACGCTGGTTGTGATGGCGCTGCTCGGCTTGTGATTGCTTGTGTGGTCGCGCGCTGAGTGCTTACTGTGGGCGGCGACCGTTATGTTTTGTTTCACAACTGATGTGTGTGGGTGTGTGTACAATGATTGACTACGTGCAAAAGGTAAATAATTTCATGAGTTCCGGCACCTTTTTTCTTACAAAAAAAGCACTGGTCTTTGGAATTCTAGGCTTGGTTAACCTTTTGACATCAGACTAGTCTCAGTTCTCACACTGGTTAGAAATACAACCCCAAATTTAAAGATACAACTATTAAGCCTCCTTTGGATTGGCGGATTCGCTGTTCCTCTTCCTGTGGAAAAAAATACTTCTTGCACAGGGATGTATGATATGCCCATGCCAAAAATGGCGAATCGCTCTTCTTTGTCGGGAAAAGCGTCCCATATATACACTATGCCCATTACAAAGATGGCGACTCACGCGCTTCCAGAAATATGGCGTGCCACTTTCAAAGATGGCGGCAGCCCTTACGTGCATGCGTACAAGGAAGGCTTGAAGTCGGTGTTGCTTCTCAGGAGAGCCGGCTGGAGCATGGCGTGAGTTTGGTGCGGGAGGCCGAGCGGCTTCGGTGAGTCGGGAAAGGAAGGGTGGCTTTCCTCCCCTTCGCGTGGGGACCGAGACCGGGGGGAGCGGGGTCGCCGGCAGGGGGCTGCGAGGAGTTCTGGATCGGGCCCTGCTGCCCCCTGGCCCGTTCGGCCGCCACAAGCCCCCCAGGCCCTGAAGGGGCTCTAGCATCTCCCCTGCGCGGTGAGGCCGCGGCGTCTGGGGCTGTTGAGTTGACCCGCGGTGTTTGGTCTAACGGGGCAGCGAACGGGAGAGGCTGGTGGGGTTTTGCGTGTTGTGGGGAAAACGGATCGAGGGAAATCTCGTTATTGTTTGCGTTGATTCCTGCCGTTTGTTCTTCTTGCGGGGAATACAGGTTAGCTCACATGCTCGGCCTCCTCTCAGTATTGTGTTTGTGTTGTTATTGCTGCTGTTAGTATATCCTTTTTCCTTTGCAAAGCACCCAGGTTGGCTCACATGGGCCTCCTCTCCATTTTATTTATTTTTCTGTCCTGTCTTCTCTCCTCTTGTAAGGAGACCAGGGTGGCTTATATGTAGGCCTCCTTTTCTCCATTTTATTCCCATAACAACCTTATTATTGCTGTTATTACATTTTTATGCTGCCCATAGCCATGAGGTAGGCCAGGCTGAGAGTCAGTAAAGTCCAAAGGTGCTCACTCAGCTTCATGGCCAAGCGGTAACTAAAGCTTTTTTTATTCTTTGTATGTATCTGTATTGATAACCTGCCTTTCTCTTGCAAGGAAATCCAAGTGGCTTACATGGTTGTCCTTCTTGGTTTATTCTCCCAACAACCCTGTGAGGTCAGCGGACAGCCCAAAGTTACCCAGTGAGTATCGTGGCTGAATGGAATGAACCCAGATCTCCCACATCCCAGCCCAACACTTGAACCTCTATACCACAGTGGCTGTTGCTGTTTACATTTCTATCCCAGTTTTCAGGAGCTCATGATAACAATGCTAAGTTCATCCCCTTCCATTTCATCCTCACAATGACTCTACAGGGTAGGTCTAGAGGACTGGAGGAAGCATCATGTTTGATTTGAATCTGGGATGCTTCCAGAGTCCTGGCACTAACATTTCAAAAGCATTGTTCATGTAGTTCATCTTCTCTTCCTAAATGGATTTTCCATAGTAAAGGGGTGCATCCTACCTGCCTTTAATGCTTATTCTGATTCTGAGAAACTAGTGTTCTTGGTATCAGATGCTGTCACATAATTTGCCTTATAGAGTTTCTCTTTTTCATAGAATCATAGAATAGAAGAATTGGAAGGGGCCATGAAGGCCATCAAGTCCAATGCCCTGCTGTTGCAGGACACCACGTTACACCATCCCACTCAGATGGCTGTCCAGTTTCTTTCTGAATGTCTCCAGTGTGGGAGCGCCCACCACCTCTCCAGGCAGCTGGTCCCACTGTTGTATTTTTGCCCTCCCAGCTCAGAAGATAAGAACTAGGGAGGCTTTGAAGGGGATACTGTCCTGATTTATGGCTGGTCCTTTTAGTATTATGTTTTGCTACATTAGACTTACGGTTTTATCTGTTAAATTGCTGTTTTGCTTGTGTAAATTTGTAATGGCCTATTGCTAAATACAATAAACTTACTACTATTTAGTAAGGTGGTGGGAGGGAGACAGGGAAGGTAGTTGGAAGACAGGAGGGTTAGGAATGGAAGGTGACATTGTCTAGGGATAGCCCCCGCCTCCATAAAATTCTGCCGAGGAAGCAAGACGGTAACAATAAAATATCATCTGGGAGGAACACATGGATTTCCCCTGTCCTACTCTGACATTAATTCAGCCTCCCGCAGTTTAATGGCTTCCAGATGCATTGGACTATAGTCTTCAGTCAGCTTAGGGAAGATTGCCCCACTAGCCCCATGAGATTGTGGTCACCCATTTAAACTGAGCAATGAGGAGCTTCAGGAAAGGGAGAATGCAGTACTTCAGACAATACAGAATTATAGGATTTGCTGCTGCAAGATGTAGTCATGGCCACTGGCTTAGGGTACAATACTTTGTATGCTTGACTGAAAAAAAAATCCCTCAACTTCCAGCGTGCTTTGGGTTGACTGGAATTTAGGATTTTGTCTAAATGCACATAGGATTACACCCTCAGATGCCTTTAAAAGAGGATTAAGCAAATCCATAGGGAAAATCAATGACTGTAAGTCACAATGGTTGGATGGAACATCTAGGATCAGAAGTTGTATACCTATTAGTATCAGTTTCTGGGAAACAGTAGTAGGATGTCTGCTCCTTGTGAGATTCCTGGAGCTGGATGTTGGACTAAATCCGGAAAACATCCGGAAGGCAGGATGTTGGACTAAATATTCCTTCTGTTGCAGGAGGGTTCTTGTAGACTGTATTTTTAATCAAGGAAGATGTAGCTTTTCTAAGTTACTGCTGTGTTGATTAATATTTAATAACAGGATGCCTGACATTAGAACCAGTGGAGTGGAGCATTTAATCTTTGTTGTGTCTCTACCTCGATTTTGGTATGCGGTATGAAACAGGTAGTAATTTGAGCCCTGCTCTTTACCAGGCTCCACCCCTAACTTGGAAGACTCTGCTCCCAATCACCTGTGAAGTATTTGGCTCTGCCTATTTGGCAGATGTTTTCCAGAAGTGGGTAACTCAGTCGAGTGACTCGGTGTCCAAGGTAACCTTTTTTGCTCCTTTGCTCCTCAGGAGCAAATGTAAAGGATTGGGGATGAATTCCAAGGATAACTTTCAAAGGGGTGGGGGTGAAATTTTCCTCTTCTTGATGGTCCCATGGGCGGCACTTTGCTTACTTTTAACTTGGTCCTGTAGAACTCAGTAGGATTCAGCAGAATTGTTAGCAGTTCCCATGCACTGCTCCATCCTGTTTTGATTCATGGACTTGCTAGGGTGCAACCAAACCATAGAACTAGCTGGGTGGGACAGGGGACAGTTTTACACGATGCTGTCAACTTACATTTTTTGGTAGCTACATCAAAACTCTGCTTGTGCAACTGCCCATGTGAAGATGTGACAAATGTGTTAGGTGCATCAACTGCCACACACTGAGTATTCCTTTTGTGCTGTAGCACTGCATTTACTATGTCTTGCAGCTTCATCTCAGAAGCTGATAGTAGTGGATACACAAAATTGGTTTGCCACAGCCCAAAATATCAGGAAGCTGGTGTAGGCAGGTTTTCCTGGGGACTGCTGCAGAGCAAAGGGGATATGAGAATAGTTCCTTGGGGGATCCATGTGTCCTCCATTTTAGGAGTGTGGAGTATGTTTAATGGGGCATCGGTTCTTAGATACAGTAGATCAGTCATGAGGGATTATTCCTTAGACACCCTGGCCAGGGAGGTGATTAATGCTTCTTTACTAGAATGAGTAGTCCCTGGCCACCTGAAAGAAGCGGTGGGGAGACCACTTCTGAAGAAACCTCTGTGGACCTCTGCCTTGTAGTTACATAGTTGGGCAAGTTTTAACAGTTTGCCTTTTAGAAAAGGAGCAAATCAGTGACTGGCCCTGTTCACCATGGAAACAATTTATGAATGGGCAAGGTAGCCAGTTTGTGAGGGTGTTCACACTCTTAAATTCCAGGTGTACCCACCAGCCCCAAGGGGTTGGGGACCATTGCCCTGGTGTTTTTTTATCCTCATATTGACAGATTGGACACCTGAGGATGATTTTCTTAAAGCCTCTTATACATTAAAGATTGAGATGAGATTTAGACTAGGATTTCCATTTACAGTGGTACCTTGGCTCACGAATTTAATCCATTCCAGGACTCCGGTTGTGACCCAAATTGGTTGTGAGCCAAGTTAAATTTCCCCATAAGGTTCAATGTAAATAAGGCTAATCCGTTCTGTAACCATTTTTTAAATCAGAAAAATGTGAAACAAAGTGACAACAAAGATTGCGGCCATCTCCCCGCCCCACCCCAAGCACAAGCGTGGCCATCGCCCCACCCGACTGAGATCACACCGGTCATCCCAGCACATGCCCGTCGTCCGAGCATGCTGGAGGGTGCGGAGGAGAGACGGGCATGATCGCGGGCACACTGGGGGAGGAAGAGACAGGTGCAAACGGTGCACTGGGGGAGGAAGAGACGGGCGCGAATGAGGCGTGCTGGGGGACGGAGAGGTGGGCATGATCTCAGCCATCTCCCACCCCCAGCATGATCACGGCCGTCTCACTTGGGGGTGTGGGGAGATGGCCGCGATCGTGCTGGTTGTGAAGGGGGGATGGCCGAGATTGTGCCTGCCTTTCCTGCAGGAGTGGGCCTGTGATCACACACGCCTTTCCTGCACGAAAGCAACTGCGATTGTGGCCATCTCCCCACTCGGGGTGTGGGGGGGGAGATGGCTGCAATCTTGGTCGCCACCCAATGTGGAGTTCGCGACCCAAGTCAAAATTTTAATGAACTTTTTGTTTGTGACCCGATTTGTTTGTGAACCAAGGCGTACCACTGTATAGACTTTGCCAAAGACTTAGTGGGGCAGGTAGCATGCTACTGTTTCTCGTTTAATCTTGTATCGTTGCTGTAGAAATGGTGATCTTGACTCAGTAGCACTGTGAGAAGCTGGTATGTTTGCAGAGAAAATTGCTTAGCCTGTATTTTTAACAGATAATTAAAGATGTCGGAAGGGACTTCAAGCAATGATCCTGGGCATCCCGTTGGCATCCGGCCCACACTTACTACTGCGCGAGGGCTACTAGGGAGAAGAACCACTGCCCCTATTACCCCAGGCCGCCTGCCTTCCATTCGCTCCCGAGACCTGACCCTTGGTGGAGTAAAAAAGGTCAGTGTCTAACTTTGTATGGAAAACCCTGAAAGATTTTTCATCCATATTCTTTGCAGGCAGTTATTAGAGGGAGATTTGAAGGATGCATTTATCTAGGCTGGAATGGCAGGTTTCATGTTAATAAGCATCAGGACAGTGGACTGGCAGTTGAAATTCTTCATTCCAGATCATGGCCCCAGTTTCCTTTGTGACCTTGGACAAGTTCTGAATTTTTGTGGATGTGTTGTTTCCTCATCTAGAAAGTAGGAGTAATACTTATCCACCTATTTCAGCTGTAAGGTTTAATTAGTTCCTAATTTAATACTGAAACTCCTACTCATGGTATCTTATTGTTCCGGTTGCCAGAAGCTGGAAATAAACAATACATGATGAGTGGTTTGCTATGTAATCTTTTAGCATTGAACGCTTCCTCTGAACCATCAGCTACCAAAGAATGTAAAAAAAAAAAAACAGTTTCTGAGCTGAGGAGCACAATTCTGTACATATCTACTGAAAAGGAAGAGTCTAGGACAATGGCACTTACACTCTGTTACGTAGGTGTAGGTTTTTGCTTTTGCAGATCATTAGTATCAACTGGCCCAATGCAGCTTGTGTTCTTACATGTGCAAAAGTAGTTTGATAAGGAATGGTTGTACATAATTATCCAAAGGAAATGTTTGACAAATTACTGTAGAGGTTGTACTTAATGCCTAATATCATGTTTACAGACAATCATTGTTGTTGGTAGATGTAGATTTAAAAATCATGTAGTAGTTTTCAAATCGTGTTTCAGGAACGCCAGAGTTGTTTAGAACTCCTCAGGTCTGCTCCAAGATCATTATTCACTGCTGCCTTTTTTCTGCAGCATGCAACTTACTGGGGAAAGCTGGGTGTGTTTTGACCAGTGCATTAAATTCACACGGAGCGATGGTGAGATCCAGCAGGCCTGGCTCATGCCCTTGAGAGATGTTCTGTGCTCTAGTATATTCCTAGGAATCCTCTGTGGTGTGCAAATGATTCTGTTGCAGATGAATCTATGAGGGAGGTGCTTTGAAGTGTGAATGTTCATAAACCTCAGAGTTAGTTATGCAGTTAGACTTTTGCACTTCCAGTGGCTCCTAAAGCCATCTTCTTGGACTATTTGAAAGATCTAGTTCAGTCTGAACTAGATTTTATAACAAACATTAACAAAAGCAGAGGTCGGGATTGCTTCCAGATGGATGATTATGAAATGCCAACTAAAATATCTCTACTATGGAAGGTTGGAAGGTTGTTGAAATGGTTTAAGTGACCTGTTTGGCAGGAGTAGTTGAGGGAATTGTACATGCTAATGGCTTTTATATGAAGCGAACTGCATTTGTTAACTACTGGAACCAATTTGCTGCATACCAAGATGTTTACTTGAGATGATTTATTTTGACTTTAATACAATATAAAGGAGGAGTACCAAGTAAAAGAAGCTGGAGTGATTCCTGTGTCTGTTTAATACACTCAGTACCACTGTCCTGAGTGTGAAGGACAACATGTCTTTTATGTCTCCTTCGAAGTTACACTGGATTAGGGCTTGCAAATTAACTATATATTTTCTGAAACTGAAATGTAATTGGACCTGTTCTGTGTCGAGCTTCCTAACACTTTGCTGTTCCTGTTTGTAACATGTATTTTAGAATAAAGGTAAATGTAAAGGATTCCCCTTGACATTAAGTCCAGTCATGCCTGACTCGAGCGGGCAGAGCTCATCTCCGTTTCCTAGCCAAGGGAGCCAGCGTTTGTCCACAGACAGTCTCCGTGGTCACGTGGCCGGCATGACTAAACACCGAAGTGCACGGAACGCTGTTACCTGCCCACCGAAGTGGTACCTTTTTATCTACTTGCATTTTCATGCTTTTGAACTGCAAGGTTGGCAGGAGCTGAGATGGAGCAACGGGAACTCACTCCGTTGTGCAGATTCAAACCAGCAACCTTTGGATCAACCAGCCCAGCAGCACAGCGGTTTAAACCACTGCGCCACCTGCAGCTAATAAAATCAAGCCCTCAGTTCTCCGTTATTTAAAAAAAGACAAATATGGTTCAGTGTACTTAGTTGCTTTTTAAAAATCACAAGTCTGCACCATATAATCCAAATTTTGTGCCTAGAAAAACTGAATGTAGCATTTGATAATGAGGGCATCACCTTCATATCTCACCTTTCTTCCTCTTGCAAGGGATCCCAGGTGTTTTACAAGTTTCTCCATTTTACCTTCACAAAAAGCCTGTGAAGTTCGTTAGGCTGGGAGTCCTGACTGACCTAAAGTTACCCAGTGAGCTTTGTGGCTGCACAGGGACTAAAACCTCAATCTTCCCGATCCCCAGTGCAGCACTCAGACCACATTGGCTCTTGTCATGCAGATCCATGTTGTTTCCAAAAAGTGGCTCTGCATTTGATAATCATGGGGGTGGGGAGCAAAGAGCTATGAAGAGCCTCGAAGACCTAGAAACTGGGGTTCCTACCGTGCCTTCCTTTGACTTCGGTGATTTATGTCATCAAACATTGAGACTTTGGAAATTTGTTTTGCAGTGGTAAGGCTTAGAAACTTGCTTTAAAAAGAAAAGGCAAGTCAAGATTCTCAGGATTTCAAATACTATGACTTCTCCTTGATTGAATCAAATACGTACAGCCATTATAATAGTGGCCTATCTTGCAGATTTTTTAAGGGCTGTGAAGCATTTTCCATCCCAGAAATAAAATCAACTTTTCTCTGGCCAAGGCTGCTCTGTGCTGAGAAAATGCGCATGAATGCAAATGTATAGTTGTATTTACTTTTATTGTTATGGAACAGACAATTTTTCATGCTTCCTTCTAAACCTAATACTTAAGTATTTGCAGATCTTTGTTTTGTTTTGGAAAGGGGAAAAGGAATGTGTCAGTAATGGCTGTTAGAGGCACATGGTGTGGAAAGCATTTGTGGAAGCCAGAGAGAGTCTGGCAGCCATGCAGAGCACAGAAGCTCCACCCCTTAAATGTTGGAGCCATTCAAAAGGCACATTTTTCTCCTTTTGAAGTACACATTCTAGAAATATGAAGGCTAGAATCTGGTAACATTTCCCTTCCAAAAATTTGAAGACAAAAACAAGTATATTGGAGCCCTTATTTTTCATTGTTGTGTTCTGTGAGAAATTTCACCCATCCAATGAGTCACTCTGTGTGTGTGTGTGTATGTGTACATACATGGGTTGATGGTTCTCATGTTTTTTTTCCTTTCTCTTTCTAGAAAACATTTGCCCCCAACATAATTACCAGGAAAATCAAAGAAGAGTAAGTGGCCTTTTGATCCTGTCTCTGTGGAGTGGCCATATGAATGAACAGGGTGTCAAGTTAGTGATGGGTAGAAGAACTGTTTGGGGCAATGATTTGTCGTGTTGGCAGCAACGGCCAACCCATGCTTACATGTGAGATCAGCTTATTCAAGAACTTGGCTCATGTAGAAAGGGTTTTAGTTTAGCCATCTCTCTGACACTCTAGCTTTTCACATGCAGGGAATCTGTTATGTTGAATAGTATTCAAACATGAGATCTCACATTTGCATTATAAAGAGGTTCATTTCACAAAGGCTAAATAATGTGTTTTTTCTGCACAGTTGAATTGACTTATTCATAGTACAGAGAAAGCTCTTGAAGCTACTGATGGAAAAGGACTTGGAAATCTTCTAGATATATTAAAGCACATGTTAAGTAAGAAGGGCAGATAACACTGATTTCATTGTGGTTTTATTTGATCTGCTCATCTTAGACCAAAAGAGGATATTTCCATCAAGAAAGAGAAAAAGGAGCGTGATCGAGACCGACAGAGAGACGGTCATGGACGAGGCCGAGGGAGACCAGAGGTCATCCAGTCTCACTCCATCTTTGAGCAAGGACCAGCAGAAATGATGAAAAAGAAAGGTGTGTGGAAGACTTATGTGAACAACTAGCCTGTACAATCCAGAGTCCAATTGTTACTTTCAAACCTTTCTCCATCTGCAGATTCAATATGATGCTGACTTTCAGTCGGGGTGGGCAAGATACATGCTTTGGGACACAGGCAACCCCTACCATCCCCCAAAATTAGCCAAAAGACCCTCCTGCTTTCCTCTGCACTTGGTACCCTTTCTGTGGTTTTCTTTTTCACTTAAGAATAAATAAAGAGTGACTTGAGTCCCGATCGATCAGTTGCAGATTACCTTGAGGTGCAACTGTGACAAGGACTTGAAAAGCTTCTGGAATGTTTTTGGTTGGCTTCCGAACTTCATGGCACACTTGCATAATCTCAGCAGCTGGTAGTCCAGGAGAGGTTAGCCAAGTATCCACGGAGGCAGTGCCGTCTGTATGATGAGTTTTCTGATATCAACAGATTGGGGGAAATATCTCTTCTTTGCTAAGGACTTTTTTGACCTGCTTTTCATGCTTCTGCTTTAAGGCTGAAATACTCAAATCATATCTATTGGCCTATTTCACAAAACACAACAACTCACTGTGAGTGACAAAGCGTGATGGGTTGTTGTATCATGCAGTTGCAGATCATGTCCCATAGGCAGCTTGTTCATGGGTAGAAACGTAGAAACAGAGCTAGTCAGAAGTGGCCTTCTGAGCCATCTAGTTTGACCCCTGGCTCTAGCGGGCTCCGCTCATGACATGCCTACCATGCAAGCTACCTTAACAACCTGCAAATTGTTTTAGGAGTTCTTCTGTCACCCAAATGTGGGCAAAGAACCTTGTTATGGTTGATGGGTAGTAGAAAGCAGTCCTCTTGATAAGTGTAGCAAAGGCCTTGCGAAGAGCTGTATTTTTTTATCTCAACAGTAAGTGTCCCCAGGACACTGCCCAGGAAAGGCTGCTATTTCAGATGTGTAAAAGTTTGAACCCCCTCCCCATTTTTTTAACTGAACAAACAATTGATGTGAATTTCTTGTGCTTCTCTTCTCTTCTTTTGCAAAAAGTGGTGATGAACCAGTGACAGCCCCTTCAATCTTTTGCTTGGACACGTTGAATTAGCTTTCAGATTGGAGATGACTGGTCCAAAGTCACTCATGCGCCTCCATGACCAAGTGGGGACTAGAACTCAGATTGCTTGAGTCCCAACCTCGTGCTCTTAACCACTACACCACCTGGGTCTCCATCACAGAAGAGGAGACACATGCTGCTGCTGCCCACCCCCCTTTGGAAGTACAGTGCTGCTTTCAGGGCAAGACTTCTCAGCAGTCTTCCAGTGCGGCACTCTTGCATAGGGCACACTGCAGCGACCCATTTGCGGCCTATCACAATTGGCTAAATCTGGTTTCTATAGGGCTGAATGCAGCTGGTGCACCAGTTGAAGCTGGGCGATGCAGTCCTGGCCCTGGGCATCTGAGAGTAAAGCTGGATCTTGGGGTGCTGGATCAGTGAGTTGCCATGACAGGCAATACAATCATCATAGTATGCCATTCATGAAAGGATGCTGAATCATGTGTCATAAGATGTCACTGAAAGGTCAAACAGTGAATTCGATGCATGGAAGTAAAAATATTTTGGAATCTTGACTGATCAGCGCTTGAAATACTAGAGCCTTAGATCTACATTTACCTTTTAATTGTATCCATCATTCATTGAGTTGTGTGGGGCCTGGAAATCTTTTTCCTAATCTGCTGTTTTTACCACTTCCACTCTGTGCTTGTATAACTGAGTAACCGCATAAAAACATGTTCACCTGTCCTGTCAGGCCTCTTTACCTATATATTTTTAAACTGCCTTGAGCAGGTGATATTATCATGCAGACAGCTCTCCACTGTGGATAGAGCTAAGCACTCTATAAAAAGTAGAGTTACCACTTGTCTTCTGATATTTGTGCTGCTTGTAACAGTGCCCTTTTCCCTTTCTGCACAGGCACCTGGGATAAGACTGTGGATGTAGCTGACTTTGGTCCATCCCACATCATTAACATAAAGAAAGAGAAAAGAGAGACAGATGAGGAGACCAAGCAGATTCTGCGCATGCTAGAGAAGGATGATGTGAGTTTGAGGGTAGCCATCTTTGGGGTAATGTTCATGGTAAACCTTTGACTCACATGAATGGAGACACCCCAACTATAAGATGGGAGTTATAATCTTAGCAACCAACTCCACTAAGCCTTCTGCGTTTCTTTTGTTTTTGAAGCAGGCAGTCTTGGAATTATTTTTGTGACATTCTCTCACTCTCCATTCCCCTCATTTTGTTCCTGTACTTAGGAAGCTGCTGAATTCTGCTGCTTCATTTAAAGCATTTTTCAGTTTGCACAGTATATTATCCATTCATACTGCTAAAAGTATAGTCAGTTCTTGACTGCTAGAGCATAGGCGATTCCTTACTGGTTTTTCCTTTTTTGCTGTAACTTTGGTCTAAACAATTTAGAAGATCTCTGCAAAATTAGTTTTTTTGATCTGATCCTGGTATCATCTTTCTTAATCCTTAAATTGGTTTCCTGTCAGTCTTCATATTGGCATCAAAAAGTTAGTTTCTGACATTTCTTTGTCATGTCCTCTGGTATTTTTCTGCTTCGCTCACTCTTCACTCTTCTAACATTTAATCTCATTCTTATCATGTCATGCTACTCCTTACACTTTTCCAAAATTCCACCATTTAACATTTGGATGATAGTAGTATAGTGCATTTCAGGGCTGTCGGAAACAGCTCCCAGGGTTTCTGCTTCAGACTGCAATGTGGGGATAATTTGACTCCATTGACCCTGTACCATTGATTGTCATTCCATTCCTTCTCATCCATACTTTCCTTAATTTATATATTTGCTTCTGCTTCTGATAAATAGTTTAATGTACTTTGGATTGTGAATGTGGATTAGCAGCAGTTGCTCCCATTGCAGTAAAGTGTTTGAAAGCTTTGGGCTCTGTGAATACTGAAGGTCTGTAATTACTTCACTGTAAGTGGATTAAGATCCATAAATCATCAAAGTGTGTGTCAGGAGGAAGAATAATGGCAATAAAATGGCACTTTCCCAGCAACCTGATGAATCCCAGAGTCGCTCACCAACCAGATTGCCCATGGAAACACTCCTGGACAGAGTAGGAAAAAGCCGCAACAAATTTTAAGGGACTTTTCCAATGCCCCCATCAAGTGATGAACTGCTGCTGGTTGAATCTGAATTGATCTAGTCCTAGCTGTACCACAGGACTTCAGACTGGAGACACATGTCAGAATGCTCCTCCATATGAAATGGCTCTCTGCATATAAAAAAAGCATGGGAGGCCAGGCTTCGAGCTGTTTTCTCTAGGCATGCCAATTTGCTGTTTAGAGGCAATGCTTTTATATGGGAAAAACCCCTTTCATGTGAGTGCCATAAGCCGTTTGAAGTGGTGCAGCCCAAAGTGGTGCACCTTAGCTCCAGGGGCAGGGGGCTTCCTTTTTATGGAATTCATCTTCCAGGGAGCCCTGCCAGGCTTGTGTCGTCATGATGCTTGGAAGGCTTGGGCAGACCTTGTTCTTTATGGCCTTGGAGTGTTGCTGCTGCACATGTGGACTAGTCTAAGTGGGTTTTTTCCTACGAAAGTGTTCCACATGGTGATCTTTTATTCATTTTCCTTATTCAGGTCACAGTTACTTCCCTTCTGCTTTGTTCTTTTGAGATCATGTGGGACGCAGGAGCGGGGAGGCTTTGGGAAGCCTGAGCTTGAAAAATGATTTCTTCGTGTTGTTGGCATGTTGTCAGCTGTTGATGAAATAGCAAGTGGAATCTGATGCCTCAGTGAAACTCCATCAGGGTATCTGTATGCCTATGTCCCTTCAGATGTAATGCTTGAATAAGTAACAATAGGCACTTAGTTCCTTTCTTTCTCTCCTGCCTTTCTGGTGCCAGTTCCTTGACGACCCGGGCTTGAAAAATGACATCCGGAACAAGCCAGTTCAGCTGCCTCTGGCCCATTCAGGCTGGCTTTTCAAGGAGGAAGGTGATGAGCAAGAGGAAGTCAAGCCTCTGAGCTCCAGCCCCAAGGAGGAGGAGATGGAAGTAGATGTCTCTTCAGTGAAAGGTAGGTTCCCTTAAAACAGCCCAACCCTGACGGGCCTCTTCAGATTATATAACTAGCTGTTGAATCCGAAGCCTTGCTCTGTTCTTCTGCCATGAAGCCATCCCGCAGGTGCCATTCTTCCTCTTGAACAAAGAGTCTGATTAGGCAAGAGGTTCAGAACAGAGGAAAGAAAGCAGTTCGTGCAGCAATTTCTCTTGCAAGATGTGGTGGCAGCCACTGGCCTAGGTGACACAAAGCCCTAGAGGATCAGAGGTCTGCCGGTAGCTGTTATCCTTGATAATTCAACAGAGCTCTCAGTGCCTGGGAAAGCTTATCTTTTGAGAACAGATTCCTGGGAGCACAAGCAATAGGCTTGTGTGTTGCGGGGGATGATACTTTTTTTTTTAAAATCGTTTTTCTTACAAGCATCCCAGCGCCATCTGGCTGGCCACTGCTAGAAATGGGATGCTAAACCAGAAGGGCTCGCGGGCTTTGCTTGCATTTTTGCACTATTTCCTTCTGCATCAAGGAGCAACCTTGCCCTGTGGGTAAGCCAGAGTATGCCAAACCAGAAGCAACCCCCCCCCCCCCCAGCATCTCTGGCCCAGTGTATCTGCTCACAGCATGGCATAATTGGAGCATGCTTTTGCTGTGGCTTGAACAGGGAGGCGACTGTACAGTGGTTGGAAATGTGAGCTGACTGCCTCCAGTTCAAAGCTCAACTTAACCCTGAGCTTTAGGGTGGCCTGAGGGAAGCAAACAGCCTGGGCTAAGGATTAAGCATATGACACCTCATCCCTTCCAGCTCTGCAACCCCCTCTCCTGTGTCTTATTCTAGTGAAAGAGGAGCCCCGTGATGAAGATGAGCCGCCTCCGGCCCTCAGACATGTGCCTGCAAAGGCACCACCTCCCTTCCCTCAGGATGTCTCTGTGGCTGAACTGCTGCAAAGGTTGAACCTCTGCAAAGAGGATGAGTTGCTCTTCCTGCAACTCCCAGATACGCTGCCCGGGCAGCCACCCACCCAAGACACCAAGCCCATCAAGACGGAGGTGCAGAATGAGGATGGGCAGGTGATGGTGATAAAGCAAGAGAAGAACCAGGTATGGGAAGCCTGCCTCCTTTTGCAGTAGGAAGTGGCATAGGATTGGATAGGATTGTACTTTGAGTGTTGGCCTGGGGACCTGGGCCATTCAGGTTCTAATCCCTCCCTGGCCATGAGGCTCACTGGGTGTCTTTCGGCTGGTCTCTCACTCTCAGCCTCACCCACCTCATGTGGTTGTTGGGAGGATAAAACGGAGCAGAGGAGGACTAGGTGAACCACCTTGGGTTCCTTGCAAGAGGAGGAAAAGCAGGACCAGCACCAGCACCTAAAGGCCATAGAAACATAGAAACAGAGCGAGTCAGAAGGGGCCTCCTGGGCCATCTAGTCTGACCTCCGGCACCAGCCGGCTCCGCTCATGACATGCCCACCATGTGCATGTCCAGCCTATCTTTGAACACCCTCACCGATGGGGCCTCAACGACCTCCCGTGGAAGCCCATTCCACGCCCTCGGGGTCCTAACTGTCAGGAAGTGCTTCAGGAACTGTCAGGAAGTGCCATAAGAAGGAATGTGAGGGTGCAGAAAAGCTGCTTCACATAGTGCAGGGCAGAGAGAGTTCTTCTTGCTGATGTTTTAAATGCTTCTAGCCCTTATGGTTGAAAAAGTGTACTGAAAAATGCTGTGGGCAAAGTGTGGGGGTACATCAGAAATGAGAGATCTTGCTGCTTACATTTTCTGCTGGCGGCTGCTTTGTAAATGTTTGAATTTTAGCTTCTTGCATCAGAACAAGACCAGGTGAAGCAGCAGATGAACTTAAGAAAAACTCACTTGGTTTGCACGGCACAGTAGTCTCAGGATTCTGCTTTCTTTGCTCAGGCATAGAACCCTGAGCTTATTCTCGTCATTTTTGACCACAGAGTACAAACAACTCCGGCAACAGCTCTATAAGGTCATACAGACCTGGAAATCTCTTTTATGCTGGCTCTCAGCTCTTGAGGGCACAATGACAGCTAACAAATAGTACAAGATTGGTTCTCTGTAAGAAAAAGGCTTGGCTGTAACTACCACTCTCTATGTCTTTTCAGGAAATCAAGGAAACAGAGAATATCTGCACCCTGGGAGACCTGTCTGAAGGGCAAGTGGGGAAGCTGCTGATCCGCAAATCAGGGAAGGTGCAACTAGTTTTGGGCAGAGTGACTCTAGATGTGACCCCAGGGACTCCCTGCTCTTTCCTTCAGGTATGGGTTGCTCAGAAAACATCCATTATAGCAGTATGTGACCTAGATCCGGCCAGCGAGTTAGTAAAGCCTCCATGTTCAGGGACATTGTGCCTGAATACCAATTACAGAAGAACAAACATAGAAAGGGGTTTTGTCTTGCTTGTGGGTTTTTTAATAAGCATCTGTCTTACTGCTGCTTTCCTGATTCAGCAGAACTCATGCTCTTATTGACTGCCCTGGCTGTAATAACTTCCCATCTTCATGGCCTGATCTGGTCCTAGCCTTTGTACTGAGGCCAAGTGTGCACCTGAAAAGGTAGCGTGTGAAAGTAACAACACAGGCGAGTTGGCAAATGTACTTGTCAAAGAGATGTGCTCAGACAGAGAGTCTGCAGAGGAGTTGGAGGCAGCTTCTTGTCAGCTGAGTGCCAAGCCTGGCTTTGTTGGCTAGGTAATACAGGCGTGGGCAGAATGTAGAGCCAGTTCTAGACAAAGATCGCTCATTAATTTGCAGTAAATCAGCAAGGATTTCTGACTTTCAGCTCTGTAAAAATAACAGCAGCAAAATAAGCTTCCCCACCCGAAATTAATACTGCTGAAATGAAGATGGCTTGGAGTAACCAGAAGTGGATTTTTGTGTTAAAAGATTAAACTCCATTCATTCCTGGCGCTGGAAGCACATTCCTGTCCTCTGCTTTTCTGGCAGCAGAGGAGGGAGAAGAAGAGATGTTGCAAGCTGCAGCACAGAACAGATGCAAAGAAGGGGCAGTTCTGCTCCTCCCCAGAGACAGAGGACAGGCGACAGTAACTGTTGCTACAGGGGCTGGCGAGCCCTTCTGCAACCCTAGAGTCTTAGCAGTTGCCAACACGCAGTGCAAGACAGTTCCCAGTGGTTTGGAACATGTTCCAACTTCTCCGATTCACTGCACGCAGGAGCCACTAGAACCTCCACTAAGGACTTAACTACCTTCTTCCCCAGTGAACCTTCACTGGGTATCCTGGATTGTTCCTGGAGGAGTACTGGCCAAACCATGAGCCTTTCTGGAAACAAAAGTCTTTAAGAACCCCCGTCTTAAATGCTGCTCATTTCCCCACATCCTGACATTACCCATAACATCAGCAGACAGCACCCGCTTAATGCCCCTCTCCATATAGCTAGAGAGTCAGAGGATCTTTGTCAAACTGCCAAGGAAGGCAAGTTTGATTTATGGAGACCTGTTAGAAGACTTGTGGGTGGGGGCTGGACAGTTAACCATGGTGGGGTGGGTGTGTTGTATTCTTAATACCATGCTGTCACCAGGATAAGACTGGGACAATTGTTCAGATAATCCGAGATGTTCTAAGACATTTAGGTATCCCAGATGGAACATCGGAATGTTACAAACCCTCCCACTAAAATAACCTGTAGCATGACCCATCCAGAGATTCTTCCATGCAGACCTTATGGGAGCAGCCCCCATTGCAATGGAGCGCTCTGTAAGTCATGGCACAAGGTAGATTTAGATTTCCCACGCTGGTTTTGGGTGATGCTCAGAATCTGTTCAGAGGATGAGGTGACTGGATGGAGTCACTGGGGCAGTGGGTGAGCTTGGGTGGACTTCGAGGGATGGTGAGCCTGGAAGAATGTTGTTCATGGGGTTGCGATGGGTCGAGCATGACTTTGTGACTAACAACAACAACAAGCAGAATCTGTTGCCTGAGCTTGCCACCTCCCTCTGTCTCTTGGGATGAAAGCTGCTTCAGAAATGTGTGCTTGGCTACCCTTTGTCATAACGTTGGGGGAAATTTGGTGATAACCATTTTCTTTCTTGGTCTTGGAAGGAACTTGTGTCAGTGGGCATCGGGGACAATAGGAGTGGCGAGATGATTGTCCTGGGCCACGTGAAGCACAAGCTTGTCTGCGCTCCAGATTTTGAATCCCTGCTGGAGCAGAAGCATCGGTAACAAGACAGAGAGGACGGTGGTAAAGGCCTGTGCCAATCCTACTAGCCCTTCCTGGAGTTTCTTATAAACAACTGTGACTTGTGCTGTCTAGAAGTGCCTTGTTCCTAAGCTGATGAACCCCCAAAAGTTCCTCAGAATACTCTCCTAGAAAGATCAGCCACTCTTTGCTGCCTTAGGGCCTCTAGAACTGTAAAGCTGCCCATGGGTTATATTCTAATTGCAGCAGAAGCCAAGAAGAGGGCACTTCCTTCCTCACAGATCTAGTTTAAAAGCAACTTCCCTTTGGAGGACAAGTCTTGCATTTGAACATTTGTACTGGCTGTGTTGAATTCATCCAGTGTTGTGCTCCTGAGACACTGGAAGCTTAAGCAGAAACCAGGAGGGGATTTGGCAGATCTCTGACTTGGAGCACAGGATGAACGAAGAGAATTCCCTCATTCCAAATCCCTGTAGGAGAGCTTGGGATACTGGTAATAGCAGCAAAGGGAGATGAAACAGAGGTGAGTGGATGCGTTCCCTGGCAGCAGCAACCAGTCTGTTCCCTCTTGCACCTTCCCAGACCCAGTGGTGTGATGTCAGGCCCATCAGGCGTTTTATGAAAGCATTCCTATAGTTTCCCCTTATCTTTAAATAGCTCCGAAAGTATGTGCATATGTATTTTTCAGAAATAAGATTTTTAAAGAAAAAAACAGTGTTTGGCTTTTGCCTTGCCTGTAATGCCAGTTTATATGCCAAAAGCAATGGCAGACCTCCTTGGAGATTCTGTAAAATGATATACAGGGAGGAGAAAAAGGAATGTTGCCCCTGTCCCCGTCTTGCGTTTGTTCCCATTGACGCCTGATTGCCCAGCAGCACCAGTGTCTGTTGTCCTTGATGAAGGGGTTCAGTGCAGTGGTGAAAATGTTGGTAAAGGGGCTGGTTGTGAGCTAGGCTTACGCTCCCATTTTGTATGCCAGGAAATAAAGCAGACGATGGCTGTTTTGTCTTGGATGAGGGTCATGCAAAAGACTGTCCAAATAAATGCATCACTGATAGAACTTGGTGTGGAAAGGTTTGCCTTTGAGCAGTCTGACTTTGATTTGGAGCCACCACCTTCACTCCACCGTCTTGTTGACAGGAAAGTTATGATTCATTGGCTGTTTATCATGCTTGAAAAAAGCAAGACCGTGAGTTCTTAGGGGTTTCTCCAGAGCAGCAATTTGAAATCTACAATATTCTGCAAAGTCGTGTTCATTTTAAACCCAGAGAATTGGGAAATTATTGGAGTCCAGTGAAACAGCTGTCTGCAATGCGAAGCAGCAGCTGGGGTGGGGGCTCACCCTGGGAACATCCAGAATAGCAGCTGGGAAGAACAAGGGCACAGAACAGTGAAGAAAGGTAGGCCCAGCACCTTCTTGGAAAGTCCATGCATGCTAACCAAGGGTGATCACAGTCTCCATGGGCCAGTTCCACGAAGCCACTCTCTGCTTCCCTTTGCAGGCAGTGATTTAATTTCTTCTCTCTAACCTGTTGTGCTGTGCTTAACGATGGATGATGTTCTCTGGTGGGCTGCATGTAGTGCAGTTAAAAGGGGAAGGGAGTGCCTCCGTCTGAGTGTTTCCATGACCTTCTCTTCAAGGCCTGTATGGGTGCATGTTTTCATCTCCACCTTACCAGTTTTCTTTATTCTTTGCAGTTGCAAGGCAAGGAGAATGCCTTAAACATTTCTTAATAAGCTGAACATGCAGTGTCTCATTAATGGCTGCCCACAAAACTGCCGTGTTGCGTCTGATGGCAGCCTTAGCTGCTGACTGATTTCAGCAGAACATTTTAGTCCAAATGCATTTTGGGTTCCTTGGTTCTGCTGCAGTGTGGAGGAAGCCACCAGCTTGCAGTGTGATTTGGCCTGCATGGGCAGCAGTCTTAGGGGAACATGCCAGTACTTGCTGTGATGTAATCATTGTGTCATGATATAAATAACATAGAAAGTGCTGAATCGTTCCCTGCACCCCATCACTAGCTTCTCTCCACTTGTCTGAGGGCAGATTTCCCCGATGCCCCTGTTTATTTCAAATCTGTGGTGGTTCTGCATCTCTGGAGGGACCACTAACACCCAGTAGAAGTAGCAGGTGAGAAAGCTAAAGATGCCATCCAAAGGCGGGCTTTTTAACCAAGTCCCCTTGCCTAATCTTACTGGTTTGCTGCTTTGTGGTATCCTTTACAGCGAGGCTTGTTTCTCTCAATAAGTATGGGGGCAATGAGTGGCGGAATTGGAAGGTGTTTGTTTATTCATTTAAAACATTTTTGTCCCGTCCTTTGCAAAGAAAAGCACCTCAGGACGGCTTACAAATTCCAAGCCCTGTTTCTTTAATTTGTATTGATACATATTTATTGATTAAAAGCATTTCTATCCTGTCCTTCACCTGGGTCTCATGACGGTAGTACAACAGTAAAGCACAGCATCGAACAACAAATAAAAACCCATTTTTTAAACTGTCTTAAAATATTGGGAAAATAAGGGTTTGGCCTGGTGCCAAAATGAATAAAGTGTTGGTGCCGGACACATCTCTCTGAGGAGCATGTTCCAAAGCTGGGACACCACCTCAGAGAAGGCCCTTCTCCGAGTAGCCAGTCTCCTGATCTCCTTCAAAAAGGGCTCCCGAAGAAGGACCTCCAACCCAGATCTTAGGGGGCAGACAGGTATATATGGAAGGAGATGTTCCTGCAGATACCTGAGTCCTAAACTGTTAAGGCCTTTATAAGTCATCATCAACACCTTAAATTGGGCCCGGACTTCAATTGGAAGCCAGTGCAGATGGTAAAGGACCGGTATTATATATGTATATCTGCCGGTCCCTGTTAGCATCCTGGCTGCTCTATTGTGAACTAGTTGAAGTATCTGGACCATCTTCAAGGACAGCCCCACATACAATAGTCCAATCAGAAGGTTACCAGGACACGAGTCGTCATCGCTAGGCTCTGGTCATCCAAGCAAGGGCATAGTTGATGGACCAGCCAAAGCAGGAGGAAAGTGCTCCTCGCCACAGCAGTCACCTGGAACGCCAAGGATAACTTCTGGTTGAGGAGCACTCCCAGACTATGCACCCTGTCCCTTAGGTGGAGTACAGCCCCATCCAGAACAGGGCAAAGATCACTTACCTGCAAGGCAGCAGCGACAGCAACAAGAACAATTTATGATGGTCAGTGACCAGCTAGTTCTTAATAAACAATTCACAAATAATGCCATAGGCTAAAATATTTCAACTATTAAAAGACAAAATAACAATAAACAAATGATATTAAATTGTTTAAAATTACCTGTTACAATTTTTAATTAAAATTTTAAAGCATTGCATACAATATCTTTACGGATCTTGCAGGCAGCTGCAAAAAATCTAGCACAACAAGCTGTTAACTGGGCATTGGTGCCTATAAGGAGTTTCCTAGCAACCTCTGCAGCAGATCTGCCTGGCCACCTTCTAAGCAGATGAGAAATAAACCTGGCCCATATTTCTTGATAAAACCAACAGTAAAAAAAAAACCAGCCATGTTTAGTTGTTTCAACTTCTCCAGCACCACAAGGGCAAATCCTTTCTGCCATCCTACAATTGGCATCCTACAATATCTCCCTCCCAAGACCACAGAGGGGAGTACTCACCATCTTACTAGAGAGAAGACCCTTTGAAGAATGGGAGACTCCAAGAACGATACATAGGGTGCTGTGGCAATGATACATTTGGTATTTTCCAATGCCAAAAAATCTGGTACTCTCCTGATATCACATTGCTGCTCGGTTATCTAACACTCTCTGTTTGGTTATTGCTATTGCCCGATCCAGTCCCATCACTAAAAGAGTCTGTGGCAAGTGTCCTAAAGATGTCAGTTTTTGATGGACTGCAGTGAGCCAGGATGAATGAAAACAGTCCCAAAGGATTAATCAAGTTAGTCCTTGTGGGGCAGTAATTTTAAAAGCTAATAGAGGTGAGGCTTACCCTGGCCTTTGTTCAGAACAGATTCTAAGCCCATACCAGCATTAGAGACAAGGCTAGGCGTATGAAAAATTGACTTTATAAATTTTGATTGAACTTTTTCTAATGGGACAAAACTAGACAATATCGGACCTAAGAGTGTCCTATAGAGAAGTTGAGATATTATTTTGGCCTGAAACAATTTAAGGGCAGCAGGAATATACCGCCTGCCATTGGTACAGAAGAATATTAATAATAGCCTGAGCCGATCTTTGGGCCAACTTGGCCACATATTCATGATGAGCACTCCTTTCTCCTAAGGATTGCAACAGCATCCCTAAATATTTAAAACATGTTACCTGCTCTACCATATGCCCATTGATACTCCAGACCCTGATTTTAGGTCTTCCCAAAAGCCATTGCCTTAGCTTTTTGATAGTTAATCTCCAGCTTGGTTTCATTACAAAAGAGACTAAATGCCTGCAAAGCTCTCCTGAGGCCCACAGGAGTTCTGGAGAGTAACATTCCCATGGGACTTGAGCTTCCCTTCCAGCAGTTGATCCGGGTTCTCCTTTCCAGCAAACCTCACAAAAGCGGGAGGTGTAGGTGGGAGAGGAACATGTCACCATTTGGAAGCTGTACTGGTAAAGGAAGGACATGCAGCTGGAATAGTGGCTATCACCTCAATCATATGTTTATTTATGCAAGTTGTCTTTGATGCACCGAGCAGTCTGAAAAGCCTTCATACCCAGTATCCCCCCTGGAATCCCCTTCCGGCCAATGAGGATTAAGCACACAGGGTTAGCCAGGACTACAGCGATGGCGCGGGAGCCGTTGTCTCCGTAGAGTTTGGTCCGGAGATCCATAGCAAATTGATGAGCCTCTGTATAGAGATTGTCACGTATGACCAGACACTTAAGGCCACCCAGAGTCAGTCCTTGGGTAAGGAGGACGTCTCTCTTCCTACCGAGGAGGACTTGGATCTCTGGCTCAGTCACTTTGGCCAGAATGCCACCTTGGTGGGCACACAGGAGCTGCTGTTGAGCTGTAGAGATAACCGCTGCATCCCAGCACAGTCCATCACACACAAAGGTGTTGATGTATCTCTGCCAGACAGTCATTTGATGATCGAGATGCTGTTGTAGGTCAGGGCACCCTGCAACCAGTTCAGAAGGTGCAACCAAAAGGAGCTAATGCTCGTCTTTTAGAACTCCCGTTTAGATTAATAGGATCTATGAGGAGTGCTTTCTGTCCATCGCTCAATGCACCTTGCCCTGGGAAAACTAAGTATTTTGGGTGCAAGGAAGTGAGGATGCTGTTGCTTGTTTAGTGGGAGTATTTCCTTTAAATGCTCATGGGCATGTCTTTTGGTGACATGGAGCTGGTTTTTTGGACTCCAGAAATCTTCTGCAAATCTTCTACACTTTCTGTGCTGGATACAAATGCTTACCTTCTTTTCATGGCTGTTGTGCCCTTTGCTCTAGAACACTGGTGGTGGCCCTGAGCACCTTCTTGCTGGCTGTGATGTCATAATGTCTTTCCTGGGCAAATCAAACCACAGTCACTTTCTGTGGGCCGCTGTTGTGTCTTTCTGAGGGTCTTGCTCTGGGTGTCCCATCGCATTTTCTTAACCAGTGAAGGTTACGTATAATCATACTGGTTGCCAGGCAGCTGCATTTAGCATGTGTGATTCAATTCTCCTTATCACTTGGCAGGAAAACATAACCTAGGGACAGGCTAATTTTGACAAGCAAATGCATGCAAAGGGCCCTTTTCTGGTAACATAGGAGCATCTGGTTGAGGAGTCACCTTGGGAAGAGTGATTTTCTAATTCAGGGTGATCAAATTAGTGTAGCAAAGTAGGTTCCCGGAAACCCACTAAAATGCCTCTATCACTTCCTAGACCAGCCTTCCCTGACCTGGTGGCCTTCAGAAGCATTTGGACTGCAACTCCCAGAATTCCCATCCAGCAGGGCTATTGACTGGGCATTCCGGGTGTTGCAATCCAAGCATGTCTGGAAGGCACAACATTAGGGAAGGCTGTCCTAGACTATTTCTAAGAAATAATAGCCTAGACTAGTGCAGATGACGGGCTTTACCATGTGAGTGATATTGCCACAGTAAGTTGCCTTTAGTAAAGTTGTCTCTCTCTCCCAGAGTGTCACTTCAGCTTTTCCATGCTTGGCTTTTGCTGGCCGTTCAATCCATTCCCTGCTTTTTAACCTCTCTTCTACCACTCCATAAAATGCTCAGTTATGAGTATTTTTCCAAGGGATGGACTAGAGCAGAAGCCCTGAAACAGACTTTTCTTTAAGGACAGTTGCAGGAGAGAGAGACTAGCTAGCATGAAGGATGTGGCCTTCAACTTGCTTGCGTGCTTCAGTGAACATCTTTTCAGCTCTCGGAGCTCAGGGTTTGCACTTAAGTAAAAAAAAGGTGGAATAAACTGTAATTAACACCCCCTCCAATGTAGTATAAGGAAGAAAACCACATGATAACTTTTAATAAAGGAAATAAAGTATTCTCAGTTTTGAATTTACAGATAGTAAACATTTATTTATAGTCTGGTTGTGTTGAAAACTGCAGGGAAGGTGAGCTCCAGCTGTCGTCCCTGTCGGATGCTGGTGCCAATGCCCATGTAAGCTGGGCATGATGGGAACTGTAGTCCTGCACACCTGAGGGTGCCCAGTCAGGCTGTGTTATGGTTTCTTTGTATGAACCACATTGGTGAAGAGTAGGGGCAAGATGCAGGGTGGGAAAAAGAACTAGTGAGTTTGAAATAGGAATCAATCCTTGCTTAGTCCTATTTTCTTTTTAGCATGACATTATACATTATTGGGGACTGCAGGTGGCGCAGTGGTTTAAACTGCTGTGCTGCTGGGCTGGTTGATCGAAAGGTCGCCAGTTCGAATCTGTACACGGGGTGAGCTCCCGTGCGCCGTCCCAGCTCCTGCCAACCTTGCAGTTCGAAAGCATGCAAATGCGAGTAGATGAAAAGGTACCACTTCGGTGGGCAGGTAACAGCGTTCCGTGCACTTCGGTGTTTAGTCATGCGGCCACACGACCACGGAGACTGTCTGCGGACAAACGCTGGCTCCCTCGGCCAGGAAACGGAGATGAGCACCGCCCCTAGAGTCAGGCATGACTGGACGTAATGTCAAGGGGAAACCTTTACCTTTTATACATTATTAGTATAGCTTGCTCCTCACTGAGGCAATGATTTACGCCTCCAGGATGCATGTTGAGGGCCAGTGTGGTGTAGTGGTTAGGAGCATGGGAGTGGGACTCAGGCGATCTGGGTTCTAGTCCCCGCTCGGCCATGGAGCCAACTGGGTGGCTTTCGGCCAGTCACAGACTCTCAGCCCAACCTACCTCACAGGGTTGTTGTTGTGGGGATAAGATGGAGGAGGAGAATGATGTAAGCTGCCTTGAGCCCTTTGTAGGGAAAAGGCAGGAAAATAAATAAATAAATAAATAAATAAATAAATAAATGTTGCTAGTGCGTTTGCTGCTTACACCACGTTCCTCCCTAATGTATAGCCCAGGGTGTAGAACTTCTTTCAACTCAAGGGCCAGATACAATTTCAGGGAAGCATATCAGTGGCCGGTAGAGCCAGAGGCAAAAGAGGCAGGCCCAGAATGCCAAAAATGCCAGCACATTTTCGTTTAAAACTCTTACTATGAAGCCTTAGAAACATTCCAGCCTTTTAGAATGGGCAGAAAACACATAAAAACTGGAAAATACCAAGCAGTTGGGGAAGGGGAGGCATCAGAATTCCAGAGGGCAGGATTTGCTTTGTGGGACTGAGGCTCTGCACCCCTCCTTCGATCTAGTGAAAATGCCACTAACGGCCAACAAAACCTTCCTGCATCATACACTGCATATTGTCCCTGATCTCTAAGCTGTGTGGGCCATTAGCTCAGTCTAAAGCTGATTGCTTCAGTGATGCATGGCGATTGCAGCTCCCTTGGACTCCCTCATCTTCTCAAGGGCAAGCAGCAGGTCAAGCTGGGTAAGCGGCCGCAACCGATCCTCTTCCACATCACTGGACACAAAAATAAATAGATAAATACATAAATAAAGAGGCTGTCCCTTGAAATACCATATTTTTCGCTCTATAAGATGCGCCTGACCATAAGACGCACCTAGTTTTTAGAGGAGGAAAACAAGAAAAAATATTCTGAATCAAATGGGCACATAATCCCAGGCACATTCCCCATCACTTCCCCAGGGGCTGCACATCTGACAGACTTACTGCACACACATATTCGCTCTATAAGACGCACAGACATTTCCCCTTACTTTTGAGGGGGAAAAAAGTGAGTCTTAGAGAGCAAAAAATACGGTGTGTCAGCTGCCTATCCGTCCTTTTGTCCCTTTAGTTAAATTCAAGATGCAGTGATGGCCACCAACTTGAATGGCTTTAAAGGGAGATTAGACAAATTCATGGAGAATAAATCTGTGAATGGCTTCTAATCCTGATGCCTGTGCATTACATCCTGTATCAAGAGGCAGCGTGGCTGTTTCTACCAGTTGCTGGGGAACCTGAATAGGAGAAGGCTATTGCACTCCTGTCCCACGTAGGAACACTTCCAGCAGGTGGTTTGGTTGACCAGTATGCATGCAGGACGATTCTGCTCATTTATTTTGATTTATACCCTGCTTTTGTACCAAAAAATGGTGCTCAGGTAGCTAACAGTAATAAAAGCTAACCTTTAAATGAATGCAATTAAAATAATTTCAGTATTTTTCATTTGGTGAAAGTATAGCCGTACCTTTGGTAGAGGTATTCAGTCTGAGGCTGAATTTCATTTCAGGGAAGCTCTTGTAGGCCACACTCCAGCCAAAGGAAGCAAGGCCAAAAATACCACTGCCTCGCAGGGTAAAGCCCTTGCTGTCAGCAGCCAAGGCTTCACAGAGGCATTTTGGAATGCTGAATAAACCGCACGAAAGCAAGGAAGCTGCCAGCTGGTTAATGATGTGGCCTTGCAGGGAACCCTGGAGAGCTGGGTCGGGACCCTCGGGTGGCTTAGAGTTCTGCTCCCCTCTGCAATATCTTGGTTTCCCCTCCATTGTCCAATAACTTTGGGAAGGGCCGGACCTCGACAGGATACAGACTTTGCATGCAAAAGATCCCCAGCCAGCAAAGCCTTTGTCCCAAACCATGCAGAGCTGCTGCCAGTCAATATGAATGTGGCACAGCTAGATGGGCCGATCTGATGCTCCCGATCTGAGAAGGCACAGTGACACGGGAAGGGGTTCCTCCTGTATAACTGCAGATTTCCACCGTTCGAGGTGTTGCAAGCAGCTGTATTTTAGCAACTGCATCCATGCCGCCTATGGTAATAAAATGATACCTAAACCAGTTTTTATATATATTTAAACATCCCCTTTGGATAGAGTCTCCTGTAGTTTAGCCCTGCATTAACGAAGCCGTGTATTGCACAGACAAACTTTCTTAGATTTATGAATTTGGTTTGGAGAGTTGAGGGCTGAACCATAATTTCATACTTCAGCAAATCAGTGGGTCAGCCAAGTAGTTTGAACCCTTCAGTGTCTAGGAATAGGACTGTGAGAAGTTGGGAGTAAAGAGAAAGGAACAGGAGGTGAGCAGTGCCTTACCTTTCCGGGTCACTATCTCCATCACGGAGCATCAGGGCAATCTGCTTCATTTGTTGCTTTCGGATGTAATCGCGCACACGATACAGGGCAGCATCCCGACACAATTCCCGCAGGTCACTCCCTGAATAACCAGTTGTTTTCTCAGCCAGCTCCTCCAGTCTCACAGCACTACTGATCTGTTCCAAAGGCAACGGTCCCCATCCCCACAGGTTAAACAGGCGTGTATCTGCTCCCCAGGGTGCCCTATAGATCCACTGGAGGCTGTGTGCCTCGGACCTTCCTACCTATAGTTTCCCTATGCTGACAGTGTGGGATGGGGGTGTGAAGAGAAAGCTGAATCTTTGCAAAAGCTCATTGAAAGTGCTTGCTCTTACTGGGAAGTCAGTGGAGGAGGAATTTGTGCCAACTTAAGTGCTCTGTTACTGCAGGAGCACAAATTTCCCTTCCATCTATTTCCCAGCCCTTAATTTAGTGTATGTTTCTATGGTGGTGTGTTTTGAACTGTCAGGGAACTACAGGACCCACAGTAATATCTCCCCTTTTTGGAGGAGCTGGAGAGTCAGAAAGTTTTGAAAAATGAAGGATACTGAACACTGTAGTTTCAGCAGTAAAAAACGGAAAGAATTACGTTTGCTAAGGAGAAGATTTTGTCCCCACCCGTTGCTGGTGCACTTTCTTTTGCCACTTGGCCCCCTTTTGCCAGTGGCAACTAGACACTTGGCCCCTAGCAACTGTGCACAAGCTCGCCTCTGTGCCGTCTCAGTTTGTCCTCCCCTTCATGGTCAAAAGTGACACAATTTCACATATCAGACAGCCATAAACACACACTTGTGAAAAAACAGACTGCCTTTATGACCCCAATGCCCGTTTTTATGCCCAAAAAGGAAAAGCTGAGAAACAAATAACAGTCCTTAGAGAGCGCGCGAGAGAGCGCGAGAGAGAAAATGAATGTGTATTTGCAGTCACTGGTGGCAGGGGGCCTTTGCTGCTCTCACTGGGCAGCTCTCAAGCTGTTCCCAACAACTTATGATAAAAACACCCTGCCAAAATGGCCCCAAACCAAGCCATGGCTTTTCAAGGTGGCTTGTTCATGAAAAATAAGCCATCTTGCAGAATCTGCTTCATGTTCAGGTTGCAGAAGAACCCACCATGATGGGCTTTCACGTTGTGTGAACCAGGGTCAGAGAGTGCTTTTCAGAGGAAGCTTTTCCCCAGCTTTTCCCCATCTCAGAGGAAGCTTTTCCCCAGCTCTGCTCAAGACAAGTGAACCCCAGGCCTTTTGGATGCCGAGCATAAGCTTGACACTTGCGCTGCAGCCTTTCCCCTAATCAGACTGTATTAGAAAAGTGGCGTGTGGGAGAAAAAAGAGGACTCACATTTTCTCCATCGAGAATGAGCTTCAGGATGTCCTGGCGTTGCCTTTGTGTCTACCGGAAGAAAGAGCAGAGAGTGAAACTGGTATACCTAGAACAGAAGGCTGAGAAATGCAGAGAGAGCACAGGCCACGGCAGCTTTACAGAAGCTAAGCAGGTCTAGGGCTGGTCAGGGCCTGGATGGGAGACCACCACCTTGGCCTCCATGATAGGGGAAAGTTTGTGTATTGTGTGTGTGTAAAAAAAAAATGAGGTCTAGTGAAGCGGGGCAAAAGGTATTATTATACTGCATTTATATCCTTTCCCCCCCTTTTCTGTGCCTTGTCTGGCCTTGTTCCAATCACACAGCCCTAGTCTTGGTGTTCCTAACTTGTTCAAGTAGTTGTGTTCGAGCAATTTGTGTGCAGCTCTGCTGACCAATTTTAGAATTCCAGATTTGAGTCACTCAGATACAGTGTTGTCCATGCAGCTCATCCCAGTCTATTTGGCTCTTGAGATAATTTGCGCCATTCCCTGAAGCAACTTTTTCCATCTAGTTCCTCCTCACCCATATCCTGCCACCCTTTCATAACTGGTTCTTCTTAGTAGATCTTGGGCTTCTAACTGGACCCCCCTCCCAGCTTTGACTCTCCCCATGTCTGTGGTATATGTCTACCCATTCAATTTAATGAAACTTGTGTAATGTGCTTGAGGCCCAAGAGGCTTAATGTACAGCAGTTCTGTCACCCAGCATGAGTACAAAGAATTCACATTAATTTAAATATGTTCTTTTTATTTGAGCACTGCATGCCCTTTCCTTCAGTTACACTCCCAGGGCAACTAAACACTGCTTTAATTGTCTGATTTCTAACATTTGAGTTGTTTCAAAAACCTAGTGAGAAGATACCACTTGAGCTATAAGACCATTTATTTTTTAGAAGCCACAGAATTCTATCCCAGAGATTATTTTACGGAGGCTGAAACAATTTGTTCAAAACATCTTGAAGGAAATGCTAAATGTAGTTGTTTAATGCTAAATGCCAAAGTTGTTTAGTTTCTTAAATTAGGTAAAACATAAAAAGACATATAAATAGCACATTAACATACAGAGGTTAAAACAAATTGCATTTAAACATCCCTGAAAACTTCTGATTAATGCTAGTACTAACATTTAAAGCCCTATATGGCTTGGGGCTAGATTATCTAAAGAATCACCTCCTTCTATATGTACCAACCTGGTCCCTGAAGTCATTTTCCGGGGTCCTTCTCTGGGAGTCTCTTCCAAAGGAAGTGAGACAAATGGCTACCTGGAGGAAGGCCTTTTTGGTTGTGGCACCTTGGTTTTGGAATGAACTCCCCAAGGAGAATACTTTGTATTCTTTTTGGCGCCAGGTAAAGACCTTTTTATTTTTCAAGTATTTTCATGGTTTAACATTTAAACTTCATTTTTAGACATTCCATCTTATTCTGTACTGCAGCTATGCTTCTTTGCTGAATCATAGCAATTGCTATTATGGTTTTATTCTTTTAAGTGTGTGTGTTTAACGTTTATTTAAATTTTAACTTTGGCTAACTGCCCAGAGAGCCTCAGCTCTTGGGCCGTATAAAAATGAAACTAATCAATTAATTTTTTGAAATGGCTGCTTCTAAAAGCTTGCAAGCTGGGGCAGTGAAACTATCCCAAGAAGGGTATCCCATAGATCTTGGACCACAAGCAAAAAGGCTTCGCAACATTCCCCCAACAACCCTGACATGTCATGACAATCTTTAAAAACAGGTTGAAATGGGATTCTTTACTGAGAGCTTATTTCTGTGCCTGCGGCAGTTACTGCTTGATGCCACCATCCCTGGTAGCTTTACAAATCCAATAATGGCCTTGTTGGATCAGGGCACTGAAAGGCCACCTTATTCAGCATGTCCGGCTGGTGGATGGGCCACTGGTGGGCCACTGTGTGGACCGAATGCTGCATTCGATAGGCCTTTGAACTGATCCAGTAAGGCTCCTTGTTGGTACTTAATATATTTACTTTCTGGCTATCCTTCAATTATTTATTTATTGCATTTTTAAAATATCACCCTGTAGCTCTACAGCACCCTCTGAGCAGAGACCATGTGCAGTTTAAATCATGGAACAGCAAAATATATAACAGAACTTGGCAGAACTCAGGTATCCTTGTTTCCCCTTCCCCCTCCACACACAAAGCCTGGGATCTGAAGGGCGCTGAGCAGGCAGTGCCCACTTTTTCTTATTTAAATTATTTTTTTGGTGTCTTAGCTCCCCTTGCCATAAAATGTTTCTCTCAGGTCTACTGGGAAAACAGGTAGTTTAACTGACAATGGGTCTTGCAAGCTCAGTATTGATCTGAAGAACTTACTGTACAATAGAACAGTGGACACAGAGCAAATACCAGCGAGCTCTGTGGAAGGCAAGGCACGGTTTACTTACAGGGAGATTGATCTGGAACGTAGTGGGCATTCTTCTCAGGATGGCTGGATCCACATCTTGAGGCCTGTTGGTTGCTCCTAGCACCATTACCTGCAGCACAACAAAAGTGGACCATAATAATTGTTTTAAACTTCGATTGTAGTTGCTCAAATAAATCTTCTGCAGGTCTGCATGTGAATTTTAAAAGAAATTTACTATTTTATTGGTGCCTTTACAAAAAGAATATTGTATATGAAAATATACTTGGTAATGTTGGAGCTCTGATGTCTTCATGGGAGAATGTACACACCCTGCATTGGGTGGAGGAGGATAGGAAGGTACACCAGCCAGGTATGGGTGCACTAATATTCCTGCAATTCAACCTGGGGGAAGGAAATCGTATCAAATAAAGAAAGCCCTGGAATGGGAAAAGCAAGGAGGGCAGATACCAGGATCTGGAATTTTTGGAGCTGCTAACATTGGAGTTTTCCCCCAGATTGTTCTATTAATCTGTGGGGTGTTTGTTGTGTTAGGAAAGGAAAATGGAACGCTGGCTCCAGTCTTCTTGAGTGTCCCTGGGCAAAGTAATGTCATTGGCCTTCTTTCCCTCCCGCCCCACTGCTCTTCTCCCACATCCTGCTCCTCATCATGGCTGCCACTTGGTTGCTCAACAGGCAGGCAGGGCACCTGGGACATGATCCTCTCACCTCACCACCACCTTTGTCTGGGCCAGGTGAGGTGCACCTTGCAATAGAGAAGAGGCAGAGCAAATCCAGGAGGCTCTCATCAGTAGGAACTTCCTGAGCAAACAGCCCACTATGCCTGCTCTTAACACGAAGCCAAGAAAGATGCATCTTTTAAAATCTGTTCCACTAGCTGAGCTTGTGATCCCTGTGATGTGGTACCTGGCAATTGGGTCCAGTCTCCAGCCCATCCCAAAGGCTCATGAACTCTGCTTTCATCATCGCAGTAGCCTCGTGGTCAGTCTCTGAGCGGTTCCTCAGGAAGGCATCTGCCAGGAGAGAGAAAAGCACGTCCTGCAAACGGGCTGCTGCCCTCCCCTGCTGGATGCTGTCTTGTCTTGATCTCCAGCCCCAGAACTATATCTTGGCAACATGTTGTTTTCTTTAGACCTTTTTAACATTCATGAGGACATGCAGCCTGATTCTTCCAAAATTTTAGTGTGTTCTGTACTAAGGTAGTACACACCTGCAAACCTATCCACCTCCTCTTCCTCTTGAACTGCATCATTGGCATGGGCAGTGAATGTGCCGCAAGTGAGAGAGAGAGGAAGGTCATTCATCTTAGGGTAACAAGCCACCTTCATTGTGAGATGGATTCTGCTCTGGAACTCCATGGACAAAAGTCACTGCTTTGCCCTGCTTTGGGGATCTATCCTCCTCAAATAGGTCTGCAAGCAAGATCTCTGATTTTTCTAACAGCAGCCATTCTTCTACCTACAGAAAATGGCTAAGCCTGATTTGAGAAGTTTGCAACTCGGTGGTCAAGAATAGACATCACTGTAGAAAGGTGAACAACAAGAAGCATATCTTCTTTCCCACTTTGCATAGTTACTCCAAGCATTTAACAGGCATTAAGCAAGTTTTTCAGTAAGATCCCAGGATCTTGTGGCTCCTTGTAAATACATCCTCCTCAGATTAAGTAGGTAAGAGACAGGGTTTGTTTTCTTAGTTTCAGCTTTGAACTTGTGCTTAGAGTAATGTATTCCCTCCTCAAAGCAACATATTTACAAATATTGACTAATTTATCTATTAAATATATTATCTAATTTATCTCTGATGTTCACCATGTTAAGTTTTCTAAGCAGCAGCATGTCTTAGTGCACATTTAGAGGAAATATTTAGAAGAAATATTTGTGCTGGAAAAATTATGGATAAATGTGATCTCTTGGTGACTTTGTGACATGAGAGC
This sequence comes from Varanus salvator macromaculatus, assembly GCA_023646645.1. Lineage (NCBI taxonomy): Eukaryota > Metazoa > Chordata > Lepidosauria > Squamata > Varanidae > Varanus > Varanus salvator. The sequence continues at coordinate 22,414,866 of JAIXND010000621.1, read as the reverse complement.
CAGGTTTGTGTTCTGACTGTGAGAAACAGACAACACCACCCAAGTTTTTATAACTCTTCATTTTTATTTATTTATTTTATTTATTTGGATATTTATAGGCCGCCCCTTGCCACAAGCCTTGGGTTAATCACACCTCAATTTTTAAAAGAAAGGATAACTTTTCTTGACAAAGGTCTGAACTCATCACAAGCCAGAGGGCTTTTGAAATTCATCCAGGGCTGCTGGTAGCCTAGCTCTGGCTTAGATACCTTTTAAGAAAGGACAAGCACATGCCTTAGAAGCTTTTCTAGCAGTTATGATCTACACTAGCTACACAGAATGGCCATTTCCAAAGGCTGAATACATCTGGAAATCAGATGTTGTGGATATAGAAAAGGGAACATTATCACCTTCAAACTTCCACAGAAGTAGTCGTTTCTCAGTGCAATTTTCTGCATATATGCCCACTCAATAGTAAACCCATGGAGTTCAGTGAAACTTGCTTCCAGGACCTTGGCTAAGAATGCTTTCTGTTGCCACAAGCATGACAGAGCCCTGTACCAGCTTAAAGAATAACACATACATCATGGGATAAACATTGTGGACCAGATTATCTTCAGTCAGTTTTAGGGTACTTCTAGAAGCATTAGGTTGGTGGTCACTGGAAGAAGCATCACTGGAGTAGGTAGGCCTGGAGTATCTTATCTACACTGCACTGGAGACTGTCTACACTCGAGTAGATAGATGGGGGGAGGACAGAATGTACAGCTGTCATTTAGTAGGATTGATAATCATATTCCTGTGTAGAAGTGAAATAGATGCCATGGTGTTCTTCCCCTCTGCCCCCACCAAGGGTACCTGCTTGCACAAGTTGGAGACACTAAGGACTTTCTTCATTGGTGCCTGAGAAGTTTGAAGAATGATGTCACAATGTAAGCCTTTCTCCTAGGTCGGGGAGCTAATGCCACTTGCTAGCTGATGAAGAGGTGATGAAAGGGAAATTGAGGAAGGAGAAGGGAAACTTTTAAAACCTGCCTGTTTTGGACAAACTGCTAGTTTTGAAGCCAGTGAGACTTTAAATTGGAGAGGAAGGACATTGTGGTTTCATTCCTTGATGATTTTTCTTTTAATTATATTATTTGTATAAAAGATGCTATTGTATGCTTTGAAGTAAGAAAAGAGCAGAAGTAAAAGACTAGAACTCATTCCCTTCTTATAAGTCAATCCCTCAGTATATGTGTAATTGATTTCTAAAGAGAAAGTCTAATCTTTTCTAAGGTTTGGAAATAGGCTCATTCGGTTTGTTAATACATCTCTGCTCAGAATTAATCAGGTACAGGATGTAGCCCAGAATGACAGGATCTAAGAGAAATTACCTATTTCATCTATGAAAATGATGCAGGGCTGGATCTTCGTAGCCAATGAGAAAACTGCAGCTGTGAGCTTCTGGGACTCTCCGTACCATTTATCAGTCAGGGTAGATGCCTGTAGGTTGATAAACTTGCATCCTGAGGCCTGGGCTGTTGCTTTCGCAAGAAGTGTTTTGCCGCAGCCCGGAGGACCATAAAGTAGGACACCTGGTGAAGAAGCAAACTCTGAAAGTATCGGCTCACGCTTTACCCTTTCTCCTATGGAAGGGCCAGCTCCTGGTTTCTGAGGATGCTTGGGCAAGCTGTCCTCTGTGGGCCGCCTGCCCCAGCAAACCCACCCTCTCCCCACCTCAGTCACCAGTGGCTGTTGCTCTTCATCTTTCTCTTCACTGCCATCATTTACTGCCTGGCAGGCATAGAGCCAGGGAGCAAGAAGGCAGCATCAGCTGTGGCAGCTCCCCACACCTCTGTGTTTAGGCCAGAGGCAAGTGTGCAAGTACGTTGCGCCGGGGAAGTGAATTCAAGGGTCCACATGGAAGCAAAGGAAGAGAAAGTACAGAACAATTCATTGTTTCACTTGGCGAATTGTTCTTTTTGTTTCTACCCAATTGGGAATAATAAATTTAACCAGCAATTTTCTAAGCAGTCATTGGGAAAGGAACTGGCCCTTTGACCATAACTTTTCCCTGGGATCTAGCATCTAGGATCTGACTGATGAGTGGAAGAGCAGAACATGAAACATAAAGAGTAGAGTCCTCCCGAAGTCTGAACAGGCAGTGGTCTGTGAGCAGAACGGCCCCCTTGTTCCAACATGTACCTCTGGGTGGCTGGCAGAGCCGAGAGTGCTGAAACAAACGCCTCTGCTGAAAGGGCAGGATGACCGTGTCCTGGAGCTCGCGGGCCAGCTCATCCAGGCCTGCAATGTCCTTCCAAGTGACCTGTGGGTGGGGCAAACTTTGAAGACTTTGGAGAGGGCAAAGGCGTCCTGAGCTATCTGACCAAAGGGGCAAAACTCAAAATATGCGTATCTCAGCTTCCAGGTTTTGAAATAGGGGTGTCACTGGTTTGGGCAGTAGTCTGCTCAGGGCAAGGGTATTACATGGTTGTTACTCGCGCACACAGAGTTCCAATTATGAATATTTGACACTGGTGTACACATCTCATTCTAAAATGCGGATATCTGCAGTCCTGTTTTCTTGCATCAGATAAGATTGCTTGTAGCCTTATCCTAACTGGACACTCTTTCTGGCAGGGGCCACATTCCCACAGGGGTAATGGGGGTGGATGAATCTGGTGGCAGTGAGAGGAGCTGAAGTGGGCGATGAGTGGGGCAAAAGTGGGCAGGACCCGGCCCCTTTCAGTTCTCTTCCAAGCATCCCTGTTCCTCTCTCTCCACTTCCTCTCTCCATCCCTCACCACCTGCTGATCCCTCTTGCCAGAAATCTAAACTGCTTGCAGGGGGCTTTTGAAACAAGATGGAGGGGCAGTAGGTTGTCTGCCCCATTCTACACTTTGTTCAACACAGTAGCAGCTTCTTCACCTGACCTTTATATCCTTTGGAACCACCAAGTGAGCTGCAATGTTCATCTCATGCTCGGTCAGCTTCACCCCTTCCATGCCAATCTGCTTCATCAAGTGCTCTGCCTGTCAACAGAAAAAAGGATCAAAGCTCCAATTTAGCCCATGCATGTGCTAAACCTGAACTTTAGCTATTTGTTCATGTATTTCTTTATTATATTCATAGCCCACTTTTTTCCTGCAGAGCTTTTTTTTCTGCAGAGCTTAAATAATCATCTTCTCCATTTTATCCTCTCAACAGCCCTCCTGCTCCCATTGTCATCAGGAGAAGAGAGAAGGGCTCGTTGTCCTTCTGCCACCACTGTTAGCATGGAGAGGGGGAGAAGAGGGAGCAGTGGTGGGAGGACTTGCTCACTTGGGATCCCAGTGTTACAGGCCAGCAGGTGACTGGAAATGGCTTCTGTTCATACACCCCCATACATGGTTGGTATGGCCCTTGCATATACCTTTTTCTTTAACTGCATCCTTTGCTTCCGGGTGGGGTCCAGGGCATCTGATACCCACTTTATACTGAAGTAAGTGGCGGTTCCAAAGATGGTCAAGCGGAACAGGATGGCGAACACTTCCTTCCGGGTCAGCGGGCGGGTCAGGAGGTCCTTGGTCAGCTCCGCCAGCAGCATCTCCTCAGCCTTCCTTACTGCCTGGCAGGAATCTGAATGATATTTTAAAAAAGGGGTGGGGGGGAGATGGCAAGATGTTGGATTACAAAGAATTCAAGAGGAACCATTTAACACAAAGCTGTCCAGATAAGGAAGAAAGACACAATTCAGCCCAGGTGCTGGAGAACTGGAGCAATATAGCAGAACTTTTGAAGAAGATACCACTTTGCAATTGTACCTTCTGCCACAAACACCTCAGGAAGGGCTGTAACTTGGTGAGATATGAAAACATCACCATCACTACTGCATTACATTTATACCTTGCCTTTCTTCCTCTTGCAAGAAATCCAGGGCGGCTTACCAGGTTGTTGTCCTTCCCTTTTTATCTTCACAACAACCCTGTGAGGTAGGTTAGACTGAAAGCCTGTGACTGACTCAAAGTCATCCAGTTGGCTCCATGGCTGAGCAGCACTTAGAACCCAGATCTCATGTGTCATTATAATCACTACTTTGATGAGACAGCCCAATATAAGCGCAAGATCACACCAGCTCTGATAATTTCCCCCCCTCCCTCCTATCTCCTGCTGAAAGCACTGGGGTGCTTCAGATGTTGGCCAAGAGGAGACCGGGGTTCGAGTTCCCTCTCAGCCATGAGGCTCACTAAGTGATTTTGGGCAGGTCACAGCCTCTCAACCCAACTTAACTTACGGGGTGGTTGTTTCAAGGAAAACATTGAGAGGAGGTTGAGAACAATGTAAGCCCCCTTGAGTTCCTTGGAAGGAAAAAAGCTGGGTGGTTGTGAGAATAAAATGGAGCTAAGCAAACTGCCTTGGGTCCTTGCAAGAGGGGAAAAAGTGGGATACACATGCAATGCAGTATTAACAAAAATAAATAGGACAACAGCACTAGCAGGGGAATATTTAGCCCCTTCCTGCCCTGCCATTTTCCCGAAGAATCCTCCACCGCAGGAGTTATTTTACGTGCAGCATCCATCCGTCTCCTTCACATACACCCCATCCCATGTGCCACTAGGACAGGAGAAAGTCATTCAGCTTAGGGCATAGGGTGCTGCCTCCTTATTGATGTATTTTGTAATTTAAGCCTTTTCTAGATAACCCTTGTAGGTAACCTTTCTTCCTAGAGGAGTGGGAATCCACCTTGTCCCGACTCCAGAGGTGTTGAGGAACTACACCTCCCACGCTGCTAGCTACAGAAAGGGTAACATAAGCGGGGGGGGGGGGCACTGATTTGCATATGCTTTTACATATGCTTTGAAGTAGCGCTGTGCGCGTGTCTCGAAAGAAGCCTTTCTCCCAAGGGCAGCCCTATTTGGGAAAAGGGATGCACTGCAAGGGGCGGGAAGCACTTTTCGTTTCAGAAAAGCACCCCGTGCAAGGAGGTTCGGGCAGGGGACAGGAGAAGGGCAAGCAGCCGGGGCAAACGGCCGGCTCGTCCGGGAGGCTCCAAGGAAAGCCTGGGCGCCCCATCCCTAGTGGGCCGGCGCTCACTCTGCCCCTGGTGGGGATGCTGGGAGCTGTAGTTCGGCGCCTCTGGCAGGAAAAGGCCCGCGCGCCGGCCTGGGTGGTGCTGATCGTGGTGCTGAACGCCCAGCCGTCCCCAAAGCGGAGGCGGAGGCGGAGGCGGCGCCACCCGCAGGCCGGAGGAGAGCCGGGGCCGCTCCGAGACTCACCCGCTCGCCTCCCCGGTCTCCAGCCGACAATGCTCCCCGCGCAGGAACAAGGGCCGCGGCGAAACCTTTCCGCCGTGCGCCCTCCTGACTTGCGTTGCGCCCGCGGACCCCGAAGTCTCCGCGAGCGGAGCGCCTGCCCAGCTCAGGGCGGGCGTTTTGCTAGTGCATCCTCGCGAAACGCATTAGAAAGGGCGTGCGGCGGGGAGGCTGGTTCGGGAGCGCTCAGCCAGCCTGCAAGTTGCAACGCTTCACTGTGGACAGAGCGGGGTCCGGGGTGGGGCGTCTCTGCATTAGCTCGGTGGCTTCCGTACTCACGGACTCACGGAAGAGCAGAGTTGGAAGGGGCCAGAAGGCCATCGGCCCCACCCCTTGCTCAGTGCAGGACTCCCAGTTCAAGCACCGCTCCGATGTTCAGCTGCATCATGAATGCCTCATTGTCATACTGCCCTAAGAGTGAGGAAGTCCTTCCTGATATCTAGCCAACATCTGGCTTCCTGTCACTTGAGCCTGTTATTCCATGCCCTGCACCCTGGGCTGATAGACAAGCCTTCCTCTGCGACAGCCCTTCAAGAGGGCTATCCTCTCTCCCCACAGCCCTCTAGGCCCAGTTCTTTCAGTCTCTCCTCACAAGGCTTTGTTTCCAGTCCCGGATCGTCCCTGCTGCCCTCCCCTGAACCCTTTCCAGCTTGTCTGCATCTTTCTTAAATGGTGCTGCCCAGAACTGGGCACAGGACACAAGATGAGGCCTAACCAGGGCTGGGTAAAGGGGACCTAGCACTTCATGGGATTTGGATGGGATACTTCTGTTCATGCAGCCCAAAATAGCATTTGCCCTTTTTGCAGCCACATCACATTGCTGAGTCGTATTCAGTCTGTGATCCACAGCAATTCCAAGATCTTCTCAGTTGCAGTACTATTGAGTCAAGTATGTCCCATCTAGTAGGAATACTAAAGTTATTGTTGCTGTTTGCAATAAAATGAACATCCTTTCAAGCTTCTCAGTTTCTTATATTCCCTCTGCATTTTAATTCTCTAATTTGCTTTCTCTGTCTGTGAATATGACATGATTCATTCAGTTTCATTCAGCAATGAAGGTATGGGAGATATCATGGTAGAATCTGTAGAATAAGCCAGCCATCCTTTAATTGTGCAGGTGAACCCCATTTTGATGGTGGGGGCACACATTTTAATTGTTATTTATTCTTAATATTTATACATTGCATTTCTGCGCATACACACATAAGAGGCTTAGAATATTGAAAATAAAGCAGCATTGTCATAGCAACTACAATCCCTTATAACCAGCAGTTGACAAAACAACAGTAACACTTTGAGCAGAATTCATTTAAAGGGTCCTATGATATAAAAGTTATCTGTGCACATTTCAAAGTGGGCAACACTGAGGCCAGGCACACCTCTCTGGAGAAGCTGTTCCATCATTTGGGTCCCAGAACCCAAAGGGCCTTTTCTCTCATTCTCTCTAGCCACATCTCCATCAGTCCAAGACAACATGGACCTTAGAAGTGGAACAAAGTTCTCAATTAACTTTGTATGGAAAGTGGTGATTCCAAAGGGAGCCATGCTGTTAAGGACAACAGTTAAAGGACAGGAACAGGAGAGAGACTACAATGCCTATCATACTGGTGATGATGGAAGATGTAATACCATTGTAGAACTATCTGGAGGGTGTGCAGGCTTTCCCAGATCCAAATTAAATTTCAAATAAAGGGTGGTGTTTAAGCATAACTGCTATGGTTATTTGGTAGTAAAAAAAGAGGGGTTTGCATGTCCTCAAAGGCATTATTATTATTTTCCATGTTCTGGAGTCCACAACTGAGTCTTTACAGGAAAACAGTAATTCATTAATCTCTGCCCGATCAGCTCTTGTTACAAAGCGTATGAGCATTAAAACAAAATGGAACTTAATAGAAAGCTAGAATTCTCATCTCCCTCTTCTAGAGTGAAGTTCAACAGGGTTCAAGAGGTGCCCATCACTGCACCTCTGCAATGCTTCCTATTCAGTCACTGTTGCAAATTGAAATTATTTTGTTCACAAGCATGCACTTAGTGCATGGTGGCAGGAGCATGCTGTCTTCTGTCTAACCTTATATAGGATTGCACCGTTAAGGCACAATCTTATGCATGTTTAGACAAGCAAAAAGCCCTGCAATTTCCAGCATTTCCTGCCAGAGTGGCTGCAGAAATGCTAGGAATATAGTAGGGCATTTTTCTATCTAATCAAGGCCTAGGATTGCACCCTTAACTATACCATCAGCTACTTTGCCAAATTAACCTGCCTCATCTGCATATCATTTAATGACTGTTTTCAACATTTCTATAAATCCCTCCTTGAACACACTAGGTAAAGGTTTCCCCTTGACATTAAGTCCAGTCATGGCTGACTCCATGAGGTGGAGCTCACCTCGGTTTCCTAGCCAAGGTAGCCAGCATCTCTGTGGTCGTGTGGCCGGCATGACTAAACATCAAAGTGCACGGAACGCTGTTACCTGCCCACCGAAGTGGCACCTTTTTATCTACTTGCATTTGCATGCTTTCGAACTGCAAGGTTGGCAGGAGCTGGGACGGTGCACGGAAGCTCACCCCGTTGTGCAGATTCGAACCGGCGACCTTTCGATCATCCAGCCCAGCGGCTTAAACCACTGCGCCACCTGCAGTCCCTTGAACACAGTAGGGACACACTAGGATGACTCTAAGCAATCACCGGGTGTCCGAGGCATGCTGGGAGTTGTACGGTTTTCCCCATCTAATCCTGCATCGACTGTGGCGCGGTAAACCTTTCTTCTATGAGTTAAACCCCACTCATAAATTGCGCAAAATAATTCAAATATTACCGTCCACTTTAAGGCTTATTTTACCCTCAACCTTAAATTAGGCCGCGCCCATTCGACCTCCGTTACGGATTGTGCCATTAATGAGTGAGCGTGGAAGAATAAGCCAGGGCGCTAATTGTGCTTCATCCCTCTTAATTAAAACAGAGAGTCTTGCGCAGTTTGGGGGGGTTGCTTTTCCGTAAGCACGCCCTCCCCCCCCCCCGTTCTCGGGCACTTGGACGGCTCCTACAGGGCGGGAAGAGAATTCTTCCTCCACCAATGGGAGGCGCGGCCGCGTTAAGTGCCTGAGGGGCGCGGCGGCTGCCGGCGGAGGTGTGAGGGCGTGGTTCGCGCGCGCCTGGAGGCCTCCGGGACGCGTCCGCGCGCGCGCGGGAGCAACTGGCGGAGTTGCGCTGGGGACACCGGCCGTCGCTGAAGGCGCAGCCCTGCACGAGCTGGAGCGGGGCCGCGCCCGGCGTTGGTTCGTTTTCATCGAGTAACTCAGGGCGCGGGCCTCCGCTGGCGCGTTCGGGAGGCATTAATTCCGCCAGAGTTCACGGCGGCTGTTTCTAGGCAGGCAGGCAGGCGGGGGTGGGTGGGATTGCAGCCGGAGGGAGGGAGCCGTTCGGTTTCTTGAGGGGGAGCGACCTGCGTTCGCAGTGAGAAGCGAGGCGTGAGAGGAAGGCCTGGCCGTGCAGGAATTCAACCTTGATTCTCCCCCGGTTACGGTTCCCAGAGTGCATTTATTTGTAGCATGCTTTTCCCCCCACGATGAACGCCAAGCGGCTTGCGGCTCTTAGTCTTATCTCCGCGACAAGCACCCTGTGAGGTAGGCTGGGCTGAGAGACGGTGGCTGGCCCGAAGGCACCCAGTCGGCTCCATGGCTGCGTGGGGACTAGAGCCCAGATGGCCTGGCGTCTTAACCACCGCACCACCGTGCTTATATTGTTAATGGTTATATTGTTAGGCCGTGAACTGGCTCTGTGGCGTTTGTTTTCTCCCCCTTTGTGCTGGTCATGAACTGCCCGCTCTGAACCTGGGAAGAGGGGCTGGCTGAGGTGGTTGGCAGGGCAGCTTGAAACCCATGGCTTGTGCTAGGGGTGCCTGGGGAGTTTGCAACACTCCCCCCTCTAGCTCCCCCCCCTTGCTGGGTTGAAGGGTAATAATTTCCACTAAGGGGGATTGAGCTAATCCAGAGGCACAGGTGGGAAGAGAAAGTAAGCCATAATGGCTTGCTTTTCTCTGCATGATCATGCTAGTATATTGATCTGGTATGTAAACCTCATAGAAGAGGTGTAATATGGCTGTAATATGTAAGAGGTGTAATATGTGATATGTTTGTACAGTGGAAATACACTTTTGAGGGCATTGGTGGGGAATTGCATGGCTGCTGTGAAAGAGGCAAACTCCATGCTAAACATAATAGGGAAAATGAAATCTGTGGCATGCTGCTCCTATATTAGTTTGACTCTGCTTAGAGTATCATGTACAATTCTGATCACTGCCCCTAAAAATGGCCTTGTGGAGCTGAAGAAAGTGTGGAAAAGGGCAACTAAAACGAACAAGGGGCTGAAGCAACTCACCTATGAGGAACAGTTACCTCAGCTGAGATTATTCAAATTAGGGGGGGAAAAGCAAGTAAGGGGAAGCATGATAGAAGTCTACACATTTATGCATGGGGTGGAGAGGACATTTTTCTCACTCTCTCATGGTACATGCATAATATAAGGATCTTGTGGACAGCTGGTTTGCCAATGTGTAAATACAGTGCTGGACTAGATGGACCCTTGGGCTGATCTAACATGACGTTTCTTAGGTTCTTTTGCCTGTTTTGCAGTCCTGGTTCAGAGGAGGGGGTAAGGTGGCTGGAGAGGCTTCAGGGTAGCTTTTTTGGTATGCTGTTCCAGGTGCCTTTTCATCAAACGAGTAAGATAAAACCTCTGAAATAACAAGCTGATGAGAAGTGGGGTTGTAAGCCTTGATTCATGATCCCAGTTGGTGTGCTGTGTGAAACTGTAGCCACTTTTGGCCATTGTTTTGCCAAGTCAGTTGAATTTAGAAACTTGGAAGTATTGAAGCCATAGCAGGCTTTCATACTCACACCTATTTTTAATAGCATAATTGGTATTTTTTACTTCAGGATCATTCTATCTTACAGTCTTTGCTTTTCTATCAGTTTCATTGCAATGGCTTTCCCAAAAGAATTTTTGGAATTGGTTGTGTGAGAGAGGGCAGAGAATTCTCCATGGGAGAATTTAGTTAAGTTTTCAAGGAAATACCTTCTATTCAAGCTGCAGGTTATTCTTTAGTATATGTCTCTGAAGTGTGCATTTTCTCTCAAGCAGTGTCATGCATCCCACAAGAGCTCCATTTCGAGGTGGTGCTTCTTGCCATGTGTCTTGTGGTGGGTCAGGGCCTGAGGATCAGCCACAGCTGCCTGTGGCCCAAGATGCTGCATTCAGTAGGGGACAGTCCTTTCCTTCAACTGGCAGGATGCAAGGAGTACAGGAGATGGTTCAGCAACCTCCAGGACTTGGGCAGAGGGTAAATATGTAACTCCTATTAGATCATTCTGCTGGGCAGTAGGTGAATACTGGCTGGCTTTTATTGAGGCACCGCATTTCAACACTCAGGTTGCATGCTGTGTGCCAAGTACAAGCTGCAGTGTGATTGCTCTCACTCCTCTTGGCCAGTCCTTCCCAAGGAGCCAGGGAGATTGGGTTTGTTTTTATAATTGGTGGTGACAGCTGATACCAGTGTGCACTTCTGCACCAGTCCTTGCATCCTCAGGTGCGGACTGATGGTGTTACTGCTCAGGCCAGATGGGAAACAGCATAGAAGATCTTTGCAACTTAAAAAGAGACAGAGTACTTGTGCTGTGGAGTCTTCTTCCTTTGCAAAATTCTATTCAGCTTTCAGTAATATATTGCTGTTACTGGCAATTGTTCCAATTGGTTTTAAGCTTAACCAGTATTTTGAAATGCATTGAGTAAAAGGTCTGTCCTGTATTCTGCTTTAGGATTCTTCCATCTCTGCTCCAACTCTGTCTTTCATGTTCCGGGGACTGGGTTTTGAGACAGCCCCTAGGCTTCCTTCAGGTAAGTTATCTCTGTCCTGTGAGAGCTTCCTTTTTATGTTTCGATAATATTTTTCTTTGTGTAGTATTTAACCATCTAAGAAGAGCTTACATTTTATCTTGACTTCATTTGAAAGCTCTCTATCTGGGTCGAGGCATAGTGGGCAGAGGAATGGGTGACATAGCTATCAAGCCCAGAATGGACTTACCTGCACAGCATATGCACACAGACTTAAAAACAGGGCCAGCTGGAGATATGAAGGTGGAGAAGACACTTCTGGGACGTGGCAGGTGAGTTAATCAATCATACAATGAACAGAAGTGAGCAAAAGTGGGAGGTTGCATTTAGGGACATGGTAATTCTTTGGTGTGTATATCAGTCATTGGGCTGATGTGAAGTAGACTTAGAGATCTTAGTTTTCAGATACAGCTTAGAATCCTAACATAGTTGTTTTCATTTGTTTAAGCAGAAAGATCCAGTGATTATGTTTAGCTGACTCCAAAAGGAGCAGCTGAATATATAAAGATGCCACAGATTTTAGCTTTTATCCTATAAGAACCAGTGGTCATAAGTTGTGTTGTGAAAGTATAATGCTTTGAGGGACACGTGGGCAAGCTTTATATAAACAACAGCCTAGAAGACCTGTACTCTTCCTTGCTTTTTCAAAGAAGCAAAGAGTTACCTTTTAGCAAACCAACTTTTGGAAATTTGTCTTATGGGAAAGGTCAAAGACTATGTTTTGTTTTTCCTCTGTGCTCTTTGTTTTTGCTATGCTGCCTGTAATACTTCGATATACAACGGTGTAACACTCAACCACCCCAGAGTCCCCACTTCCCTGTGGTTTCCTGGGTACAATCCTCCCTCCAGAAGTCCCTGGTCCCCAAATCTTGGATTCAGCACACGTTGGGGGAAAAAGTCATTTATTTAAAAGGTTCATGAGATGGAGTGGAGAATCTAAAAGCACTAAGAAATACATGGTACCAACACTCACAAGAGAAGAAGGGAAATGGGACAGCAGGACAAACACTAGTTACAGACAATCTACACTACCCTCGAGATCCTGGGCCACATTGGGCACCTGGGACCCAAAACAACAAAGCTCAGCTAACCTCACACTAATACAGAATATAGTGCCACACATAGTCTTCTCTTCATCAAGACGGCAGAGCCTTTCTTCAGCAGAGCCTTTAGCAGCAACAGGTAGGAACCCTGAGCTGTTTGAGCTCCCTTCTTTTGTTTCCTAAGATCAATCAGATACTCCTGGGGTGACATCTCCTGACATACTCCAGGTGAGAATTCTGTGCCCTTATTGCCCCAATCTCCTGCTTCGTGGGGAGTGTGAATTCTCCTGTCCTTGGTTATGATTTACAGTATCTGCTATTCTGTACTTCAAGCCCTATCTGGCCCTGGTGCAAGACTCTCCTTGAATCACCACCTGGGCCAGGCAGTCTCTGGTCCAGGCTAGGAATTAACCCTTCCCCTGTCAACAGCATTTTAGAGCTTATTTCATTACAAATGGGTTTCACAATTCCTGCCTCATCCAATCCAAAGGCAGCCCTCTGTAACAGGCTAGACTAAGGGGAAAATGACTTGTCCAAAACTATGCAGCAAGATTTATGACTGCTGGAAATTTTTACCTGTGTCTCTTATCGCCAAACAAACAATACTTCATTTATAAATGTGCTGCTGTTCAGTACTTCAGGCTAGAGAGTTTTGCTTTAAAATAGGCTCTCCTGCTGCTTTGTATGTTGGTGTGGAAATTCTATTCTTGAATTCTGTTTTCTTTATTTCTTCAAATATGTTCAGAGTTCCTAGTCCAGGAGAAAGCGACATGCCTCTTTTGGGGCTTGGCAGAGCAGCCTTGGGGCCTGGAAGGGCCCATGCCAATTTCTGTTCCTTGGGTACGGGAGTTGTGCAGGCAGGACCATTGGAGCAACCTGGAGCAGCGACTCCTTCAGCAGTTTCTGATGAGCGTGCAGTTAAAAAGTAAGTCAAAGTTGATCTTAAAAGGGAATTGCAACTGGTCGTATCAGCAGACTCTATAGCCATTGATACCGCAGCAGTTACATTGGGTTTAATGATACAGTATCCTCTATTTAAGGGATGTATAAATTGCATTTTAAAGAGGATGACCAGATTTATTGGCAATTATGTTAATGTGGATCAAAGCGGTTTTATAACAGGTGGGCAGATGGCAGATTTGACTAGGAGAGTATTAAATATATATGAAAAAATTAAAAGCTCATATAGTAGCATTAGATACTTTTAAAGTTTTTGATTGTGTGGAATGGCCAACCATAAAGGTATTAATAGAATTAATGGGATTTGGTCCATGATTTAGAAGTATAATAAATCAATTATATTCAAGAAACTTTGCAACAGTAATAGTAAATGACTGTGAATGATAACAGACAACATATCCCTAGGCTGACGTACTAGACAGGGTTGTCCTCTTTCTCTGATTTTGTTTGCTTTAGTTACAGAACTGTTAGCAAATAGTATTAGGAATGGGAATTTAATAAAAGGTATAGGATTTGAGAATAAGATTATTTGCAGATGATACGTTATTAACAATAAAGGATCCAGTTAAGGTTATAGATCAAATTAAAGTACATTTAACAGAATTTGGAGAAATAACTGGTTTACAGGTAAATTGGGACACATCAGAGATGATGATATTTAATTGTAATAAAGTGGAAAAGGATGAGATTAAAAGCAAGTTAGAAGTTAAGATATGAAATATTAAGTATTTAGAATATATAACAAAAATTGCAATGTTTGAAAGAACAATTTTGATAAGTTAAAATATGAAGTGAAAGAGAAGATGCATGAATTTAAAAAGATTGGTTTATCATGGTTTGGTAGAACAGTGGCATTCAAAATGAAGAACTTACCTAAGATTAATTTTTTGCTTATGATGTTACCAATTAAGTTAACAGATAGATGGGCAAAACATGATTTATTTTGTAATGGGGATAAAAAAAGCAAGGCTTAATTTAAAAAATATATGTACCCCAGAAAACAGGGGGAGGGGGTTAGGTATTCCCAATGTGAAATTGTGTTATATAGCTATTCAAATGAGGCATATACCAGATATTATACTACAGATAAGATAATATGGGGTAAATTAGAATATCAGGATACAGAGTGATCCATATTAAATATCTTTCTCCAAGATAATGAGAATATTATTAAAAAGATAGGAGACTCATTTTTAAGAATATGATTAGAATTTGGAATAAATATAGGGATATATTTATTCCATCGATTTTGCCATTACATCCAATTATGGAATTAGAAAGAGTTCCAGAGAATCTGAGGATCAATTTGAAGGAAGTACTGAAGAGTGAACATGTTATTATGTTGAAAGATTGGCTAGAGAAAATGAAGAGTAAAGAAATGATACAAGCAATACTGGGACAGGGTAAAGTAAATTGGTTGAAGAAAAATGGTAAATGCAGAGAATATACTAAATTTGAAGATTTAATTTTACAGAAAGAAAAACAAGATATGTGTATGAGAGGAATAAGTAAAATTTATATTACTAGAAGAACAGGATTGATATCTTCTTAAAGATTCTTGGAAAATCTTTAGATTTAAAGAAATGTTGTTCTATTTTGCAGCACTAATATGTGGGATAAGAGAACGTTAAAATTTATGTCAAGAATTAAAAAAAATTCTATAAACTGTTTTGGAAATGGTACTTAGTCCAACGTTTGTTGGAGATGTAACCAGGAAGTGGGTACATATTTTCATATGTGGTGGAAGTATAAATATATAAATGAATTTTAGTAAATGGTCTTTAAATAAATTAGTAAAATATTGAATTTAAACATTGAAGTTGATCCTGGATTAGCATTGTCATTATTTAAAGAACAGATGGGACAAAATACTAAATAATTGATGATAAATTTATTAACAGGAGTAAGATTAATAATAGCAAGGAATTGGAAAATAAAAGGTGAATATCATATAGTTGATTAAAAAAAGTCTGGAATATAGCTATTAATGATAAGTTAACTTGTGATATTAAATTAGTCTCACTGACTAATGAGGGTGAGTACCTGGAGGCAGGCTTTCTTGGCGGTGGCGCCCCGTCTATGGAATGCGCTCCCCAGAGAGGTCTGCCTGGTGCCGTTGTTATTTGTTTTTCGGCGCCAGGCGAAGACCTTTTTATTTAAATCATGTTTTAACTGTTAATTTGTTTATTGTTAATATATTAATTTGGATTGTATTTTAAAGGGTTTTTGCTGAGATACACCAGGGGGGGTGGGAAGGTTTTTAAATGAATTTGTATGTTTTAATTTATTGTTGTAAGCCGCCCCGAGGCTTTATTGCGATTGGGTGGCATAGAAATGTATTAATTAATTAATTAATTAATGGAAAAATAGTTTGGTAAGTGAAAACAAATCTGAAAATATTTGGAAACCTTTTACTGAACATGTTTTAATAAAAGGAAAGGAGTGCGAACCACCACAAGAGTCAGTGCAGTTCTGGGAGGGAAGTGGGGCAGCCTGAATGCGTACATGACCTTACATTAAGTAACTAGAGTTGTTGGTCTTGGTGGAGGTGGCACTGATATTAATATATTGTTGAATTATGCTTATTAATGGTTATGTTTATATTAATTGTATTTTTGTTAACTTAAAAATTTAAAAAATGCATTTTAGGGCCATGCCTCCCTCCAATTGATGTATATTACAGGACTAGTAAGATACAAGGCAGCAATATGTAGGCAGTATTATAGGAAGAAAGCTGATGTAAACAATTCTTTAGCATATGAATCTATACTTGGGTCTTGTGCATGTTAGTTGAATGCTCTGTTTGCATGACTGATGAATGGAAGAGAGGTGCAGCTCCATCAGGAGCCTATTTGAAAGCCGAGGAGCTGTCACAGAGATGGTGATATTTACGGCAGGACTTCCCTATCTGCCAGTTCAGTTACTGCATCTTTACCTAATTTGCAGTTGACGTTGGTCCACAGGAGAAGTTGTAAAGTGCTTCCTTTAAATGAAAATTCTCAATTTAATAGGGAAAGGAAAAAACTTGTATGTTGAGGTTGCTAGGATGTATGATAAGAATGAATCTTCTACCTATGAAATTTAAAAAAAAATGTATACATGCAGTATATAGTATTTGCTCTTCTCCTCTTTTTTAGGAATCTGCTGGGGGGCTTAGAACCTATTCCCACAGATACAGGGGTCTTGCTGTTCTCAGTAAATAGCCATAGGATTAGGCTGGATGCCTGATTTGCCATATTGTTTGTTTCTCCTTGAAAAATTGTTTCAAGTTATTTTATTCTTTTTAGAGTACCGTTAATAAAACAAGGCTCAAAAGGAATAACAGTCCCTTTGGCACTGAACCTGATTAAAATACACTGCAAGAATGAAGCTGTGTACCAGTATCATGTGACATTCAGGTAGTAGTTGTTCAATTTTACCATGCTTTGTGGTTAGGAATGCAATTTTTTCAGACATTTTTCAGGATAATGTATTTTAAGTCATTGTCCTGAAGTAGTCATCTGTAAGACACTTATTTGATGCTTTCCAGGATTCTCGGTGGTAGAATTTTAAGCAACATCGTCTTTTTGGTTATGTAGCAAATCTCGGAAATGGGGGAGCAGATAGGATTTGAAGACTACTAGAATTTGGCTAGCATGTCTGTGTCCCCTAGCAAACACTGGATTCCTTTTCATTGTGTAACCTGCAAGCTCATTGTATTTCAGCAAGATTCTGTGGGAGATTCTGGCCTGGTTTACATGACATGGGGGTTTATTTTATAAACCATGGAGGCTTGTCAACCAGCCTTGTGCATGTGCTGGTCATGGCTAAATCATTTCTCTCTCCAGGTGCAGCTTGTTGTTATGTGAGAACCCTGTAAGGATGAGTGGCTGGGGTGGTTAGCAAAACCACACAGGACCAGTCCTCTGTTGTAGGTTTGCTGTGTGGTTTGTTAGCCACTCTGGGCACCCACCCTCACTAGGTTCTTAAATAACATATGGCAAAGGTAATCAGGGAAATGGAGCAGTGTAAACAGGGCTGCTTAATAACTGCTGTGGCTTATGAACCTCCCTATGTAAGCAAATTCAGTCATTAAATGCTCCAGAACACTGAGGCTGCAGAATGTCCCTTGAGGAGCAGATGTAAGTCGCTTCACTCTTTCACTGACTTGTTAGTCAGGACCTTTTTAATCAGAAAAAGGGTCCTTGACTGGCAGGAGGATGCTGGTAGTCATGGGGCTGTTTTCTGTCTATACATCTGCAGGACTGCACTCTTACGAGTAAGTTGCTTTTTCTATTAGTAATATACAGTGGGACAAAAGTGCCCACCACATGACAGATCCATTTAGTGTATTTTACAAAGAGGTGGGGAGTGGGTCTGTCAATTTGTATATCTGTTCTGGTGGAAGTATATTTCATCTAGAAAAAAGAACCTATTTTCTTTGGAACTATAGCAGCAATCAAATTGACTTGAGGATTCCACTAGAAAGGGTAATGAAACTATTGCTTAGTATTATCTTCTAGTGAGATAATGGAGCTTTTGCATGTAGATACTGATTTGTGTATGTGTATTGTTTTGCTTATTAGCAAACATTCCAGCAAACTGAAACAATCATCCAGCATTTGTTCTGATGTTCTCCTAGCTGGTTTGGACACTTCATGATTTATGAGGATCAGTGCAATTCTTGGCTGCTGAGAAAGAAGATGCACATCATTTTCCAATGAGAAGACATTGCTCGCACCATTTCACAGTTCACTTATTTTTGCACTGTTACTTTGTCTTTCAGTCCGGATGTGGAATGTAAGAACATGCGTTTTGGGATGATGAAGGAACATAAATCAGTGACAGGAGATGTTACTGCCTTTGATGGCTCTATTCTGTTCTTACCAATCAAGTTAGCACAAGTAAGACCTGACAAAGTGATCAAAGAATTTGCAGAAACAAATTTGACTGATTTCGCATTCCAAACCTCTCCCTACCTATGTCTGTTTATTTCTCCTCAGGAGGATTCTCCCATACAGATTTATATTCTTTGGTATAATTCCTTTATATAATGCAAAAATAAGAAAATTGTGAGGAAGCATTTAGTGTGAGGTGCCAGGTGCTTCTAGTCTGTATATAAGAGTGCTAAAGAAAATAGTTTCAAAAATACTTTGGTGTTTGTAAAAGTGTAGCTCATTAATAAAGCAAATAGTGAGGATATGCAGTGCAAAGAATTGTTGCTGTTTGGATCGCTGGACTTTCTGCAACTCTTTATAATTTATGTCATTTGAGAGTTTAGAATCACATGGCAAAATGTTTGACTCCTAATAACTGTATTAACGGTGCCCTGCTCCAGATATTTCTTGGATATATTCCTAAAAATATTGGGGGGTCAGGACCTGATTATCTCCCCAGTCCTGGGTTTTATCAAGGAAATATGTTAAAGAGGTGCCGGCAGGGCTTGCGTGATCAGGAAAGGAAATGAAGGCAAGGTGGTTTCTCCCCTCACCTTGCATCTGCCAATCCAAAATCATGGGTTGTGAGTGACATATGGGCCACCCCTACCACCCGCCTTGCAAAATACAGATGACTTGGCAGACCCACACACAAAGCAGGTAATTAAGGAAATGCACATGCTCTTCGGCTTCTTTCTTTTTCTCCCATTATGTGAACCTCGACATTGGCTTTCCATGGTGGTCTTTGTAAGGCCTGTGAAGATATTGAAGAGGAAGCTGTCTTTCATCCGATCAAAGGCAGCTTCAATTTTGAGTAACATAAAATAAAAGAGTATAGTAATATACCATTTCAATAAAGTGCATTTTCAAAATAAGGTGTTTCAGGGCATAATATTACATAGCCATTGGTTCAATATTTAGGTGCTTTTGCACTTCTTTTTATTTTACAGAACAGCATGAAAGCTATAATCTAGTGTGAATCACTTGACCCTGCACCATAGTTCGTTGTTATAGGTAGGTTGTCATGTCATGCGAAAATAGCTTGGATCACCTAGGATGGGTTGTCTTTTCAGACGACCCATCCTGAGAACCCATAGGCTGTTCTAACGTTGTTACCAGCCATGGTGGCTTGTTGTATCCAGGCATCAATGACATGATCCACTGTGGGTGAACCCCAACAGTCAGCAAGCTGCTTGGCAAAAGTGTCTTGCCACTCTTCACAGGCAGCTGCTGGGTGAGTTCTGCTGACAGCTGCTTCCAAAGTGCCTAAGTGGCGCTTGGGGTCTGCTATCAGAAGATATTCTCTGGCATGGTGGTGTGGAGAAGCCATAATTGCCAGCAGCTCAAGCATAAATCTTTTCAAAGCAAGAATGACTGGGATCAGCTTTTTGTTACTGAAAGGGCGTGTTTCCCCTCAGCAAGGAGGTGTGGGTGTCCTTGCCAATAGCTTGAGAGGCCTGTTCTTGGTGCAGGGCCTGTTAGCAAGGAGAAGTGGATTGTGGGCATCTTTGCTCATAGTTTGAGAGGAGACCTCTCCAGGTAGCACTGGAGATCTGTTCTGCAGTGATCCAGAGGGTAGACTTCTTGGGCAGAAGGTAGGAGCCAGCAGACTGGTTGGGTACCCTTGCCCCTTCCCCAAATCAGCTGCTCCGTCCTCTTTGTTGTATTTCAGGTCATGTATCCTATACGTGCTATGGGACAGGGAAGATTTTTCTTGTAATTCTTTTGTGTCCTCATTGGCTCATACTCAGATGCAATGGGGATAGTGTCCAGCCTCAGCTGAGCAACATGCAATGGGCCATGCCTGGAAGCGGTCCCGGCTGTGCTCCAGGTCACAGTCCTATTTGGGCAACAAGCAGGCTGCGTGGCTGTTGTTACTCATGAGCCTTGTTACTCATGCCCCCAGAGTACCACTGGGGGGATCAGGTGGGGAGAGAGGAATCAACCTTGAGCCTGATTGCTGTTGGGCTCATAGTGGGTATCTTGGAAAACAGCCAGCCTGTTGTGGCTTATTGCCAAGGTGGGTTGTGTTGTATGAATTTAGCCAGTGGATGACACAGGAGAACAAAGAAAAGAGCCTGGGAGTAAAAGATACCTTTGATAGCTATGTTAGGAAAAACGTCTTTTGCTAAATGTAATTTTTAATATGCAGCTGTGATTAGAAGGCTTTTGCTGTGCACTACGTAATACATGTCCTTTAAAACCTGTAGAATTCTCTTCTCTTGTTCAAGGTAATCCAGCAAATGTACTGATCTGCATTTGTGTTTTGATGCATATTTTTCCCCCGCTTAGAATGTGGACTTGAAATGTCAGAGAAAGACAGATGGAGTGGAGGTTAATCTAAAGATTCAGATGACCAAAGTTCTGGAACCTAGTTCAGACCTGTGTGTTCCATTTTACAATGTTGTTTTCAGGAGGTAAGTGGCTCTTTGAGCTAGAAATCTCTCCCTGCTGTTTCACACCTTGAGGTTTAGTGTTGATTTAAAGCAACCTGAATTAAAATGATAATTGAATGTGATACAAATATATACTCCTGAGCTTTCAATTGTTCTTTAATGAACCTCTGCTACATAGTGTAGAGGCCTGGTTTTCAAATAGAAAAGCAAATCAAGGAGAGAAATATGTGACTTTGAGGTTAAACATTTAAAGTATGATATAATAGATATGCTTGGTGTTCATAGTTAAATACTTTAGAAGCATGGACACTCTATTTTTATGCCGCATTGATCGAACTGGTATCTACTGGCCTTGCTTCAGAGAGATTCAGACAATTAAATGTTCTAGTATATTTTCTTGCACATAACACATTCCTGTACATGTTTACTTGGAACCAGTCCCACCTAATTTTAAATGGGCAAACAAGTGTGTCAAAGCTTTAAAATGCAATCCTCTGTATCCTTACTCAGAGGTGTCCCATTAGTATAGCTTACTCCCTGGCAAATGTGCATAGAATTATATGCATGCTTGCTTTATTTATGGCCCACAGTTTCCTTACAAGACAGCTTACTGTTTTTCCTCTGCCTCGCCATTTTATCCTCTCAATATCCTCTTTATCCTCTTATCCTGTGAGGTAGGTTAAAAATAAGTTTCTTTTTAAACCTGGAGCAGTTTAAAAATAACTTGAATGTCTTGGAATTGCCCAGTCAAAGCCTAGATCCCGACTTTATTGAAAACTGTGTGCCAGCAGTCCCCATGCCACCTGGCAAAGCTGGAGCAGTTCCAGATGAGCAAAACTGGGATCCAGAGGATCCGGATGTGCAAAACTGATGAACATGTACCCAAGAAGACTTGCAACTTAGCAAGTGCTTCTACCAAGTGTTGACTCAAAGGGTTGGGGAACACTTATGCAAACAACAAGTGTCAATTAGTTTTTCTGACTTTTGCAGCACAGTAAAACTATTTTCCACTTTCACAGTGTTTGAATATCTTATGTACATCAAGTTGTAACAATGCTAATTAAAAGTCTTTCAGATTCAGTTCCATGTTGTAACACAACAGTTGGAGAAGTCAAAGGTGTATGTGGAATACTTTTTCAAGACTGTATGTTGTAACAGCCCTATTGACTTGTAAATAGGTTTGTTTTAGGAATTAACTAATATGGCTTCAGGCTCAGTAGATACAGAAATTGGAACAGTTGACATTTGATTTTGAACCAGCTGTATAATTGCCCCCTTTTCTTGGTGCTAAAAATCATGATCGTAGTTATTTGGATTTAAATTGATTTTGTCTGACAGCAACTCATAGTACTTTCAGTTTGAGTACCCTACTGTAATCTGGGTCAAATGTCAGAGTGGGAGTATCTCTTCTGACCACATAGGGAAATTAAATTGAGCTTCCTATGTTTAATATAAAGGAAGAAATAGGAAAATCCTTTGATTCATTCCTACCAAATTTATTATTTGAAACACTTAGATGCCGTACTTCACTATCACGTCTCAGGATGGCTTATCTTCATTTATGAATATTTCTGTCAATAAGAGGACCAGTGAAGAATCCATTTCTGTATACTATGTCCTGGTCTAAAATAACAGAATGCACTTTCCATTTTTCAGTCTCTTCTCTTCAATGGGTTTCAATTCTAGGGTAATGAGGATTTTAGATATGAAACTTGTTGGGAGGAGTTTTTTTGACCCCACCAGTGCTACTGTGCTGCAGCAGTACAGGTTGGTATGCTTCTTAGTGTGTGTCTTAATTTTATCTGAACATTCCAGAATTTCAACAAAGCATTTTCATGTGTCCTTTGGTTATTTATGTGGAATGCATGCTGTCCAATTGTGGCAAAAGAAAGGTTTCTTGATGTAATGTGCCCCTCTTTCTTGGTCGATGGCATGGGTTGGGTTTTGTCCAAACATGTGGATGAGTCCAGTCCTCTCCTGCCTAGTCTCCCTGCGGCAGCCTCAGAGATTGGAGGCATCCACCTGCATGGGGAAACCAGCAGTCATTCCTCTGTGCATTTGATGGATCCTGCCGCATCTCATCCCTCATGCCGCTTCACAGATTGACAATAGCAGCAGGGTGAGAGGAGTGTGGATTTGCCAATGCTGTCCAAGCTGAGATAGGCTCAGAAAACATTTGCTGCTATCTGTTCAGGGGGTAGGGCTTAAAGGCTGTGTCCCCCACCTGGAGAAACCTCAGTAGGCACTGCAGGATGAAAAGGAACTGAAAGCAGTGGCAAATTGCCCAGCTCTGATCTGCCCCTGCTCCGCTATGTTTTCTTGCCATGTGTGTCGAAGTCTTCACTGATACCACTTTATAACCGATCTTAGCAGAGACAGTAACTCCAGTATTCCATTTAATAAGTTTAGCAGTTTGTTCCTAGGTATAGAAATAGGAACTTGAATAATCTTCATAATAGAACTAAATGTTTATTAAATGAATTGGAAGTTGAAATAGGCTTTTCTAAACATGGTAGTTTTGGCCTTTGGTATGGTTGTTACATCTTTATAGCTTCCCTTGGACTTCGAAATTGAGTGCTGTTCTGTGTACTTTATTAATTAATTGATTTAAAACATGTATATCCCGTCCTATAATCAAGCAGGATTTCTGTTTCCCTTAAAGGTTGCAAATATGGCCTGGCTATGCAACCAGTATCCGGAGGACAGATGGGGGGCTGTTTCTTTTGGCTGATGTTGTTCATAAGGTTATTAGGAATGATTCTGTACTGGATTTCATGTGAGTAAGAAATTCTTGAGTTACACCTTCATTAAACTTGGACAGCATTGTATAACAGTATGTAAGGAGTAGCTCTGTTGAGGTGGAGCCAATCTGGCAGCTAACCAAGATTGTTCCAGCAACTTTTCCGTACCTGTAATATGGAACCTGTCCATGAACTGCTCACTACAGACAGAAGGTCTTAGGCAGTGATTGAATGACCCTCGGAAAGAGGACGCTTCCTCTGTAAAGGCAAGGGCAATAAACTGACACCAGGATACTCAACCACCTAAATACATCAGGTGAAATGTATCCCATTGTTGTCAGACAGAGGTGCTTGTCATGATTTGGACTCTAGATTTGTTATGTTTCCTTTAACTGGGGGGGTCTCGGTAGTGAATTATTTTAAAGGCAAAAGTGGGAGTGGTAAACTGAAAATGAAGCCCATCCTTTCCCAGAGAAGAGCCAAAACCTATTTTGTGTAGCACTGCTGTATAGGATCTTTTCCTTTCTTCTTCACCTCTGTTCATGCTGCCTGTGACTGGCCAGTCAGTGCTTGCAAGTAAGCCTAGCAGCGCTGTCTCCTTGGCTTCCCTTCTTCTTTCATTCCCAATGAACTCCTGTATGGCAGCAGCAGGCAGGCAGAGTACCCGCTAGAACCACTCTGTTGCACTTCTAGATTTGGTCTCAATCAGGTCTGCCAGGACCAGTGTGAGCCCAGGAATTGGATGCTGGAATGAGTGGGTTTTCAGTGTACTGGTTCAGGTTTTAAAAAAAATTTTCTTGAGCCTGTTGGGGCTTTGAGAGAGAAACTAGAGGGAAGGGTGCAGCAGTAGCTTCAGCCAGGAGGTGGGTAGGTTGCTTGCTTTGTGCGTGCACAAAAGAGAGAGCAAGAGAGAAATTTGAGGCTGAAAGCCCATGGATAGTGTTTTTTTAAAAATAACTTTTTAGAAAGCCAGTGTAGTGGTTAAGAGCACAGGTCTGGAACTAAGGCAATCTAGGTACCAGTCTGCACTTAGCCACGAAGCCAGCTGGGTGACGTTGGGCCAGTAGAGGACTCTCAGCCCAACCTATCTCACAGGGTGGTAGTTGTGGGGATATGGAGAGCAGGAGGAGGATAATTATATAAGCTGCTTTCAGTTCAATGTAAGGAAAAAGAATAATATAAATCTGGAGATCCAGAGGACATGCCAGTGGTCAGGGCCAGAGGTGTTCCCTAGAATTCACTCTTGTTTCTGTTGTTCCCCGTGTTTTCTTTTTTTCCTTTTGGGTTTTTTAATGGCATTCTGGGAGTGTGAAAGCAGCTGTGGAATGACGTAGGCACCCCTCAGCACCTTGTTAATTTCCCCCAAAATTTATTTCCCAGTATTTCTTGAGAAAACTTTGTATACATTCAGACAACTCTGCCTAGATTATCTAGTAGTAATCATTACAGAATTGTTGCCCAGTAAACTACATTACAGATATGGGAGACTGAGGTAGACAGAGTAACTTGCCTGAAATCATCTAATGAATTAATGGCAGAGGTGAAATTTAAACCAGGGACTAGTTGATTCATAGCCCAGTCATTTAGCCACTAACCTATACCAGCCTTTGATATGTCAACCAAAAGCAGTTTTGTCCATTTTCTTTTCCCCAAAGGCATGTAATTTACCAGACAAGTCGGGAGAACTTCCAGGATGAGTGTACAAAGCAGCTACTTGGCAACATAATTATTACCCGTTATAACAATAACACTTACCGTATTGATGACATTGACTGGAATAAGACACCAAAAGACAGTTTTACCATGTCTGATGGGAAGGAGATCACTTTCATAGACTATTACAGGTAAGAGGTGCTTCTTAAACTCTGATTGGTGTTAGGCTAATAGTCGAAAGTGGTACTGAATGAAAGAACATAATCTTCATGTGTAATACTTTAAGATTGGTCTTACTCTGGCTAACAAGAGGTAGTCTCAATTTGCATTTGGTGCTTTAGAATTCACATAACATTTCTTTTCCAGTAAAAATTATGGGATAACAGTCAGGGAGCTGGACCAGCCATTGCTGATTCACAGACCCAGTGAAAGAAAGAATCCTCCAGGGAAGGTGAGGAGGTGGCGGTGTACTTGGAACTGAATTTGTATGAGTCAATGGTAAGGAAAAGCCAGAGTGAACAATTTTTTTGTGATTATGGAAGCCATGTGATCATCAGTGCCTGGTGTATTGCAGAGGTGAGAATTCATGCCAAATCTTAATATTCCAAATCTTCCCAGCCCCTGTTGTAGTGGAAAGGTCTTCAGGAACTTGGAGAGGTGTTTGGGTGCCCAGATTGTCTAAGGAAAGCAAACTCAAGTTAGTTTCACATGTTAACTGGTTCTTTCTATACTTCTTGCGATAATGCTCACAATTAGGTTAATATATTCCCAATCACAGTGTATAGGTATGAAATTTGGACAGTGAAGAAAGCTGAATTAATGCATTCAAAACATGGTGCTGGAGGAAAGCTTTGTAAATACCCTGGACTGATAGGAAGGGGTCCTAGATCAAATCAAGCCAGAGCTCTCTCTAGAAGCTATAATGACAACTGAGACTGACATACTTTGGAGAAGTATTTTGAGATAGCAAGACTCCCTGGAGAAAACAGTCATGTTAGGGGAAAAAATTGAAGGCAGAAGGCATAAGAGAAGACCAAACATGAGTTGGACTGAGTCCATAAAGGAAGCCATAGTCCTCACTTGGAAAAGCTGAATGGAGCTGTCATGGATATGTCATTTTGGAGGGTTTTCTTTCATGGGGTCACTGGAAGCTCAAGATGACTTGACAGTATATAACACATGTTAACATATCCTCTTATGCCAGGGTGGACAATTTGATACTCTTCAGATATTTTGAACGACAACTTTCATCACTCCAGCCAGCATGGTTAGTTGTTAATCTGGAGGCAACCATGTTACCTGCTCTGATGGATATGTTTCACTAGTGGAGTACATAGAGAACATGTGTCTAGTAGTGTAGCCAGTGCCACTAATTAGTCAGTTAAATTCATAAATACACCTACAAAGAGATGGGATAGCTAGCAACCTATACAGTCAACTTCATAAACAGCAGTGAAGTCATGAATCTAAAATCTCAAATATCATTAAATGTATAATAAATAACTACAATAAAAAAACCTAACCCAATCAGTCAGGAAAACAAACCAGTTCCTTGTACCCCCCAAAATTTGCACAAATGTCTTTCAGGAGGTTTGTATGATGTATCACCAACTCCAACTGGTGATATTGTGAGCTTTCTCTGTATAAAGTGTACTAATATCCTTCTGTTTAACTTTTCTGTAGCTGGAGAAAGGTGAAATCCTACTGCTCCCAGAAATCTCCTTTCTGACTGGAATTCCTGAAAAGATGAAGAAAGATTTTAGAGTCATGAAGGTGGTTAAATCATGTGATTTAGTATGTAGAATTGAGATGCCTTGTAGAAGTCAAACTGCAGGGTGCTGACATTTTGGTCAGTGCCCTTAAGCAAGTCGGAAACATAGAAACAGAGTGAGTCAGAAGGGGTCTCTTGGGCCATCTAGTCTGACCTCTAAGTTGCTTAGAGTTCCTCCACTGAGAATCAGATGAAGCCAGAATTCTCCTCATGTACCTTTCTTGTAGGAAAGCTTCTGTTGCTAAATTGAACAGAACTGCTTGCCTCCAAGGCAGGGAGAATGTGGTGACCAAATTAGCTGGTTGTGCTTGCCAGGGCAACAAAAATTGGAGAGCTCTGTTTTTTGTTTGTTTGTTTTAATTCCCTTGGTTTAGATCACCAGTGTTCTCTGAAGGTTGAACTTAGGAGATGCTCAAGAGACTATTGTAAGAATGTTTTTGATTTACTTGCTCTGCAATTTTTTAAAAAAAATCTTTGGGCATTGTTTGGGCTTTTTGCCTGATCTGAAAACTTTGACTTTAACTAGTGACTACACCAGATGTTACTTTGATTACATGGTTATCAACCATACTTTGGTTTTTCAAAAATGTAATGATTGAGAGGTTTAAATGGGACTAGAGGGCATAGCAAATTGGGGAAAGGGGTAGTTCTTGTTGGGGTCCCAGCTGGGAAGGGTAGGGTTAAATCTTCCCTCCTGCACTGAGTTTAAAAAAGCAAAAAACCCTAGATATATTTGTTAATCTTGGACCATTTTTTTTTCAAATTAGAAATGGGATATTTAATGAAATACAGTGTCAGTAAATCGCTAAAAATTGCATCTGTGGTGTGGCTTCTTTTTGATGTGATGAGGAAAAAATGGGAAGATTCAAAGGTTGTGCTGTATGGCTAGTCATTTTATTTATGCTTTTTAAAAATGCATGCTAAAGATATGACTTTGATTCTTCTCCCCC
This sequence comes from Varanus salvator macromaculatus, assembly GCA_023646645.1. Classification (NCBI taxonomy): domain Eukaryota; kingdom Metazoa; phylum Chordata; class Lepidosauria; order Squamata; family Varanidae; genus Varanus; species Varanus salvator. The sequence continues at coordinate 22,387,294 of JAIXND010000621.1, read as the reverse complement.
CCCCCCCGGTCCCCCCCTCCCCATTCATATGCTCTTGTGTTAGGATCTTACTCAGCAGATCAACTTGAGCCCTAAGCAACATCACACATCCTTGGTCCAGCTTCTTAACAGAATAGAGAAGAATGAGGCTGCCAGCAAAGAACTGTCACGGTGGGGACTCTGTTTAGATAAAGATGTTTATAAGGTAACTGAAACAAGAACTTAACCTTGTCCAATGTCAAGATCTAGATTTCTTCAGAATCATGACCTTCTTAGCCACAGATTGGCATGCCATAGAAATCTCACTTTTGATTCTGGTCCCTTGTAATATAATTGATTGCAGAAGCAAAATGAATATAACCTTTATGTGTCTTAACAGCTGTTAATGAAGTAGAAATGAGAATGAACCTATTTCTATATGAAGTGACTGTTCTGAACTCAGTATTTTCACTCTAGTAAATGGCTGCAGCAGATTAAAATTTTTGCATTAATCTGCATTAGGGAGTAAAGGTGAGGAGTAAAAAGTATATTTGGTATTCTGCTTATTTGGTATGGCACTTTGAAGCAGAGACCTGGCCCAGATTAAAGTTTGTAATCTGAGTATGTTTTGCTGTGTTCTGCTCTAGGCAAAAGGACGTATTCTTCCCATGGAAAGAATCAACTTGAAGAATAGCTCCTTTATTACCTCAGAAGACCTAAACTGGAGTAAAGAAGTAACTAGAGAACCCTGCATTTCTGCAGTAAGCTTGATCTTGACATAATTCCATAGTGCAATGATTGATGCTTTGCAATATCTGTTTTAAGATATGAACAGGGTGACTAAGTTTATCTTTCAAATTCTCCCTGCCAGATTGTCATTCCTATGTGATAAATGAATGAATTTGGGCAAAGTTTCAGTTTCTTCTTCTTTTTAAATTCTCCCCAGGAATACTCCCAGGACTAGGCAAATTCAGTGATACTTGTACCACATGTATGCTCAGGAATGCCATCTTTCCCTTTCTGTCTGGCATGTCTGCTTTAAACAGGGATGTACCATTTGAATACAGTTTTTACTGGGCATAGCCTAGATCTTTCTGGCATACTAACAATGTAAAATTAACCTCTGATCTTTCCATGTATAGATTTTATTTGAAAGTTTGCCCATGTGTGGATATTGGAGATGTTGGAAGATAGAGGGTGGGGGGACATCTTGGGCTATTACTAGAAAAGTGGTTGGACATGTTAGAGTTCATGCTCATCTACTCTAACCGCTCTTTAAAATTATATACTCAGTTTGTCTACTCCTGACTATAAAGTTATGTCTGTCTAGGCTGAATGCCAAGGAATGGTGGAAATCAACTACATTATTGATCAACAGTTCCCTAATTTCTGACATTAGGCAGATAATAATAAAGAAATGAACAGTACAAATGTTCATGCTTTGCAATTTAACCGCTTAGCATTTTGAACTTGGGACTGTTCCTGAAGAACAGTGGAAGTTGCCTAGAGTCTTCCATTCGGAAGCCCTCTGGCTGTCTGAACAGCAAATCAACACCTTGAGACATCAGGTTGACTGTTATTCCAAGGCCATGCTGGGAGCTGGAGTGCTGTGCAGTCGTGCATGGCTTTATTCTGCTGGTCTTTCCCAAGAGGCTTGTTAGAGAATTTAGGGGTTATGCTTTGATGGAGATGGCTTGTTCAGCGCAAAAGCTGATGAAGCTGTGGATTCCATTCAGAAGGCAGAAACCGTTTAGGAAAACAGTGTAAAATACAAAGAAGTGTGGGAGGGAGGGAGGGAGGGAGGGAGGGAGGGAGAGTGCGCGCACGCACACATGTGCATGCAAAAACCTGGGAAAATGGTGGCTTAGCTGTCTTAGCAATTGGTGAACTGTAAGAGGAAGAGACTGTCTGCTGACTTCTGTTCTGCTCTCTAGATTCCAATTCATTACTGGGCGCTCTTTTACCCAAAGAGGACAATGGAGCAGGCACGTGAACTAATCAGCATGGTGCAAAAGGTCTCTGGCCCACTTGGTATTGCATTAAGTTCACCTGCTTTGGTGGAATTGAAGGATGACCGCATAGAGACTTATGCCAGGGCCATCAAATCATTACTGAGTAATCAGGTATGTGCTTCATAGAGTTTTGAATCTTAAAACCTTTGACTGTTGAGAGAAAAATGTATGACATTGACTGTGTAGAGGAGAGGCACTAATAATATTGGTCAAAGGTGGCAAATACAGTTCTAGGCATTTCAGCATTCCTTCATCGCTTTAGAGGAAGCAAAATTTAAAAACATTTTGTCTAAGCCTTCTATCTTATAGTAAATCTTATAGTTATGGTCCTAATGTTAGATGGAAGAACCCTACTATTAATTCAGGGTGACTGTTTGGTAATATACAGTTTCATCCTAGTTTGCCAAGTAAAAATAGGAATGAGTTGTAATGACTGGGGACAGCAGTTTTTCAAGGAAGAGATTGGGTGAGAGCTTTATCCCTTCTGCAAGAGGGAAGAAAGGACTCTGATTTGGTTTATAGCATCATCACATAGTCAAATCTGGCTGTGGCAATGTGGTGTTTTAACAGTGCATACATAATCTCCTGTTAGCTACAAGCATGGAAAAAGCAGCCATGGTTGACAAAAAATGAAGTGGCTACAAAAAGGGGTGGTGGAAAGGCAAAACATGTTGAACTTGTAGAGCTTCTTGAAATCCCACCTTCTGCATGATAAACATTCAACTGAGAACGCTATTTCATTTATTGCACTTCTGTACTGCTCAGTAGATCTGCTCTGTCTGAGTGGTTTGCAGCTTAATTAAACAGAGTATATACACCCAAATTTTTACAAGTTAGAAACAGTTAAAAACAAAACAGCAAAAAACTTCAAGACCTGATTACCCTCCCCAACATGAAAAGGCCTTTCGTATACCACCAGTTGCCTGGGAGTCGAGAAAAGGCTTAACCCAGTGCCCAAAAGAACAGTGTTGCTTCCAAGAGGAACTCCCTGGAGAAAGTGTTGTACATTTGGGGCCTCCACCAAGATGGCCCGGTCCCTTGTAGTCCTTCAAAAACTCATCTGGAGAAGGGTCTCAGACATTGGTCATAGTTCATGAGTTGGTTCATACCCTAGTTAAATTGCTGGTGGTGGTTCATATGCCACTAGGTAAGACTTGGATTGAAAACTGAGGGTTGCTGTTACTGAGTAAATATTAATGAAGGTTAGTACTGTTGTCAGCTTGCTGCTTCACCGTTTGTACAGTTATGGCACTTTCATTGCTTCCGTACAATTTTAGCTCTGCGTTAGAATGAGATGTGTTGTGTTACCTGTATAAGATAAATCAGTCACTTTCCCTCCATTTTAAGGACACTGTACAGTTGGTAGTTTGTATTATCACTGGGACCAGGGATGACTTGTATGGGGCCATTAAAAAACTCTGCTGTGTACAATCTCCAGTCCCTTCTCAGGTGAGTCAAATAAAGTTTCTATGCTTTGGATACTTTGGTTTAATTTAAATCTTTAATTCAAGGCACTTCATCAAAGCATTCCTTTCATTGGCTTCATTAGTTGTGGTGCTTCATAGCTAGTAACTTAGAGTTGTTACATAGAGTCATTGTGTGGTCTTGCTTCTCAAAGAATAGGACTCTGGTTCTTCTTGAAGGCCACGGTCATCTCTAGTAAGAAAGAATGTAATGGGTAGGGTTTTTGATTTTAAGATAATAAGTAGTAAGTGTGATTTTTTGGTAAAGTATCTATGATGAGCCCAACAGGTGAATGGTTTCATCATGGGTACTTTAGTCTGTCCCCATCCTACTTCCTCTTTCCTTCAGGCAGTAAACCCCCCCCCCCCCAAGTCGCTGTGAAAAGGAACAAGTCTCTCCTCCTTGATACACAGAATCAGTGAGTCAGTTTTGGCTTGCTGCAGCACTCCATGGAGATGGTGGAAGCCACCTGCAGAACTGCCTTTCACTGTCTTCTTAAGGGGTTAGCACAAGCTGGCCCTTTAAAGTGCCCTGTGGCACCTTGGCAAGGCTGCCCATGCCTAGCCACTGTTTTTATTCATTGCTCTGTGCCCACAAATGGGTGCAAAAAATCGAAGGAAAGCTGTGAGGGATCTTTTGCTCAGAAGGGGCTATTTTTTTCCCCAGACAGCACCTTTCCCCCGTCAAACCTCCTTTTTCTGCTCCTTCTGCCTTTTTAAAGGGAATTGATTTTCTAACAGAGCTGTATTGAATTCGGTTTCCCTTTCTAAAGTTGAGGTAAACTTTTAACCTTTCCCAAGCCTCCAAGGCGTTGGGACAAGGGGCAAAAACTTCTCCCACATGGAGAAGAAAGGTGGAAAAAGCAGAAAAAGAAGGATCTTGTCATGAAGGTGGTTTCGTTTTCTAAACGTGGTCTCTTCGCAGCAAAGGATCCCTCACACTTTTATCAGTAAGCAGTTCACCTTATACAGGCCAGCCATTGCAAGGCAAGATGGGACGAAGGGAATTGGCTGGGATAATGTGCAGTGCCCGCTGCAGGGAGCAGGGGGCATCTCTCTACTCATTGGAACTTGCCCCTGTTGAGCTTCAGGGAAGGAACTCTGTTTGCTTAGCAGGGCCTGCTTTAAAAAAGAAAAGAGAATTGCACTGATATGTGGGTGCAGAATATTAATTAAATCCTGGGAAGCCACATAAAGTACTCTGAGGTGCCACAGGACATGTTGCAGGAGCAGCTTCTACCTACATATTATAAAGCTGGGAAATGCAGGCTCTGCAGACAGATTTTGAAACCTGCAGAACAAAAGTTTGACGGGACAAACAGTCATTGCTAGCCAAAGTCAGCCAGTGATCTGAGGGGGCACATGGGAATAGGTGGCAACTTCAATCACCTGAAAGTGAGGCAAAGAGTTTTTTGCTGTACATGTCAAGCTGCTTGCTGGCTGTTGCCTCTCATGTGCAGTGGGTGCCTTGTCTGCATTTGGATCATGGGTGACAACAACCCTAGAGCAGTCCATGGGCTCTGCAGTATGGTTTCTTTGAAAGTCCAAGCCACCCTTGGTGAAGCAACCCCTATTTGCATGATACATTTTAATCTTGTTTAAAATAGTACAGTAATGCAGTGATTTAGACTTTTCTAAGACTGAGCAAACGACCTTGCTACCATCTTATGAAAGGTTGATTTCTTTTTAAGGGGAAAAAAACTGCTGGAGATGCATCTTCCCAACACAGTCATTTTGTCTTGGCTGGGGGAGTCATATGTTGTCGCAGTTACTAGAATTTAAGTAATGCTATTGTGCTTCCCTCCAGGCTCATACAAAGAGTTCATGTAGATGTCCTGCTTTGTGCCTGAATACATGATCTTTGTGATCTGTTTTTGATGGTGCTGGACAAATAGCATAGGTGTTTATAATCTACCGCATTTTTCGCTCTATAAGACGCGCCTGACCATAAGACGCACCTAGTTTTTAGAGGAGGAAAACAAGAAAAAACATATTCTGAATCAAATAGGCACATAATCACAGGCACATTCCCCATCACTTCCCCATGGGCTGCACCTCTGACAGACTTACTGCACACACACACTTGCTCCATAAGACGCACAGACATTTCCCCTTACTTTTGAGGGGGAAAAAAGTAAGTCTTATAGTGCAAAAAATATGGTATTCTGCCTAGTAATTAAACTACCTTGCTTCTCGAACATTCTGGCCACTTGTAACAAACCATATTAGAGACAGAGAAACAGAATGAGTCAGAAGGGGCCTCCCAGGCCATCTAGTCTGACCCCCGGCTCCAACCGGCTCTGCTCACGACATGCTTACCATGTGCACGTCCAGCCTGTCCTTGAACACCCGCACCGATGGGGCCTCAACCACCTCCTGTGGAAGCCCATTCCACACCCTCAGGGTCCTTACTGTCAGGAAGTGATTGGAACCTTGGTTCCCTGAGCTTTGCTCCGTTGGAGCATGTCCTGCCTTCCTCTGCAAGGGAGAACAGGTCTCTACCCAATAATTATGCATGCTTAGTTGAAAATAAATTCTACTTTGTCTGATGCAGCTCCCAAATAAGTTTGGGAAAGAAAGAATAAGAAAGAAGCTCTAGCCATCAAGAACATAATCTTGTTTACTATCTTTTTCTTGTGTACATAATCTGTCAGTAAGCAAGCCTAAGTACAAAATACGTTTGATGCATGTCCAGGGTTTCCATGGATGTTGTTAGTCGCGAAGTTGTGTCCAACTCATTGCGACCCCATGGACAACATTCCTCCAGGCCTTCCTGTCCTCCTCCAGCTTAGGAGTCCACCTAAGCTCATGCCGACTGCTTCAGTGACTCCATCCAACCACCTCATCCTCTTCCTTCCCTTCTTCTTTTGCCATCCATTGTTCCCAGCATTAGGCTCTTCTCCAGTGGGTCCTTCCTTCTCATTAGGTGGCCAAAATATTTGAGTTTCATCTTTCGTTCGTTCGTTCGTTATTTATTAAAACATTTCTATGCTGCCCCATCGCAATAAAGCCTCGGGGCGGCTTTCAACAATAATTTATAAACAAAACATAAAAATTCAATTAAATCTTCAATTAAACGTTCCCTTATCTGGCCTTCCACAGAGCAGTCAGGGTTGATCTCCTCTAGGACTGACTGGTTTGATCGCCTTGCAGTCCAAGGGACCCGCAAGAGTCTTCAAGAGTGCTATTTCACTCCTGTCCTACTTGTTGGTTTATGGACAGACAGAGCACTAGACTAGGTAGTCCTTTGGTCTGATTCAGCATGGCCCATGCTCTTATAGAGCCTCCATTTCTGTACAAGCCCAGCATGTGCTAATTGTTAGAATTCATTCTAACATTCAGTTAGAAATACGAATTTCAGTATGGGAGTTATCATTTAAACTACAATTGTAATTGGCTGTATGTGTGTAAGGGAGGGAATGGTCTGTTGTAAATCAATCCATCCTATCTGAGCAGACATCCTATGTTTATTCACATATTTTCTTAAACTGTTTTTAAAAAGAGAACCTAAAACAATTAAAATTGAGCTGAAGCCAATAAGAAAACATTGAATTGAAAATCAGATGTTATTTCTATTGGTTTATATACCATTGTTAGTTCACTGTTCTAATATGTAAAATGGTTATTTATCTGCCCAATAATAAAGGTTTTCTAAGTGGAGTATAGTGCTAAACAACATAATGCAAAAGAGAAATATACGTATTGTAATTAAAACAGGTTGGCTGGTGGACTGATTACTTTTGTATGTCTCTGATCAATAAACAAAGGTTAATACTAATCTTTGTTTTAATGGCTGCTAAATATCTTGTAAAAGTAAATGAAGAGTTATTGAAGGAGGAACAGTAATGTCTTGGCTGAGATTATTCAGCTGTAAATATTTGCCTCCTGCTGCAGGTTATTAATGTTCGAACCATTACAACCCAGCCAAACAAACTTAGGAGTATAGCACAGAAAATACTGTTGCAGATCAATTGCAAGCTGGGTGGAGAGCTCTGGGGTGTGGACATCCCTCTGGTAAGTCAGATAAAAGCTATAAAGCCCTTAACGGCTTGGGACCTGGTTACCTAAAGGTGCGCTTACATCCATATATGCCCTCCCACCCCTTGAGATCAGCAGCAGAGGCCCTTCTTCGGGAGCCCTCCGTGAAGGATATTAGGAGGGTGTGTACCCGGAGGAGGGCCTTCTCTGTGGTGGTACCCAACTTATGGAACGCGCTCCCCAGAGAGGTCCGCCTGGTGCTGTCGTTATTTGCTTTTCGGCGCCAGGCCAAGACCTTTTTATTTAAATGTTATTTTAATTGTTAATTTTATTTATTGATTTTAACAATTTTTTTGCCAGGATGTCTCCAATATTTTATGTAATTGTATTGATTATATTTATTTATGTTTGGAAGCCACCCCGAGGCTTATGTGAATGGGGCGGCATACAAGTTCTCTAATTAATTAATTAAATTAATTCTGTATGGGGGAGACCTAACCAAAACAGCCCTGCAATGTACTCCACTGTTAAGATTGCTGGTTAGCAGTAAAGCTGAAACAAGCTTGGATCTCTACTCAAAAATCCCTCACACCTGAGGTTGCGGTGAAGGTCCGCATAGTTAAATTGGGCCCTCAGGCCTTCTTCCAGGCCAGTCAAATGCACAATGTTATGCTGAAGTGTTATGCTGCACTGATTTTTGTGCATACTGGCTCTGCTTTTAAATGTGCTAGATTCTAACCTCCCATTGACCTGAGGTGGATGCTTTCCATGTGGAAAGGAGGTGCTGGAGCTTCTACCCTGCTCGGCGTCAGCATGGCTGGCACCTTCCTCTCCTGGCACGGGGCAAAGGCTGTAGTATGGAAGGGATGTGGTTTCTTTTAGGCATGTGCAGTAAGGTCAGCCTATCTCAAGGATGCCTGTCCTGCATGCTAACTATTTTTCAAACTCCTTGGCCAGAGGCACAGATCACATGTACACAGAAGATCTATGACATAGAAACAGAGCGAGTCAGAAGGGGCCTCCTGGGCCATCTAGTCTGACCTCCGGCACCAGCCGGCTCCGCTTATGACATGCCCACCATGTGCATGTCCAGCCTATCTTTGAACACCCTCACCGATGGGGCCTCAACGACCTCCCGTGGAAGCCCATTCCACGCCCTCGGGGTCCTAACTGTCAGGAAGTGCTTCCTGGCATCCAAATTGAACCTTGGCTCCCTGAGCTTTGCTCCATTGGAGCGCGTCCTGCCTTCCTCTGCAGGGGAGAACAGGCCTCTCCCCATCTCCATGTGACACCCCCTCACATACCTGTATGTTGCCAACATATCCCCTCTGAGTCTCCTCTTCTCCAGGCTGAAGAGACCCAGTTCCCTCAGTCTCGCCTCATACCCCATCCCCTGCAAACCAGCCACCATCCTTGTGGCCCTACGCTGCACTGACTCCAACCTGGCTATATCCTTTCTGTAATGAGGGGCCCAAAACTGAACACAATACTCCAGTTGCGGGCGCACCAGAGTCATGTAGAGTGGAAGTAATACCTCTCTTGATCTAGAAGCCACACTTCTGGCTATGCAACCAAGGGTGGCATTCGCCCTCTTGTCCACCGCATCACACTGCTGACTCATGTTTAGCCTGCGGTCAACCAGTACCCCGAGGTCCCTTTCACAAGTGCTGCTCTCCAGCCACTTGTCCCCTAACCTGTACTTATGACAGCTATTCCTATGCCCCAAGTGCAAGACCTTGCACTTCTCCACATTGAACGCCATCCTGTTGTCTCCTGCCCACTTCCATAGTCTGTCCAGA
>JAIXND010000621.1:22132560-22373134 GCA_023646645.1 Varanus salvator macromaculatus | reverse complement strand
CCTGCTCAGAATTACATGTCCAGGGTCTGACTAGCTGAGCATGTCGGACTGGTGTTTGGAATCTACCAACAGTTGAATTCATCCATTTTTGTTTAAGTTAGTGGGGGGTGTTACTTCAATCAGTTGGAAGTTTTGTAGTTGATGCATAGAGCCTAGTCTTGTTGCAGGAACTACCCGGGCCTTTGAGACATGCAGTAATTTCAGGACACCCAGGAAGCAGTGTGGAGAGAAAAGGTAGCATATGCTAGACAGGAAGGGAACTTACAAAGATGTGACAATAGTGAAAGTTTTTCAGGTTGTAACACTGGTATGCCATCCTATAGCAACAGTATTTCAATTGCATACAGTAAGCATAAAACAATTTAAATACAAAGAGAATATAAAACCATATCATCAAAAGCAAAGTAAAACAAAACTTGTTCCACCCCAAATCAAACATGCCCTTCTTGAAACTGAGAGGCCCAGACACTTTTCAACATTATTAACAGTTTGAGCTACAATTTTCTTTCCATACACTGCTCACAGGTTCTTGTGACGTTTTATGAGGTCAGCTGAGTTTGAGTATCCAGAATGAAATGTTGTGGCTGTGTTATTAAATAAGTGTGTATGTATCATGTATGTGCATCATTTGCACACATGTGGAAATGATCTAGATTGCTCAGGGAAAATGCCCAGACCTCCTTTCACATGTTACATGCCCTGTTTATTTTCTTGAAGGTCAACCATTGCCTTCCTGAGAAAATAGTGGTTTACAGAGATGGAGTGTCAGATGGTCAGCTGAAAATTGTGGGGAGCTATGAAATCCCACAACTCGAAAAGTGCTTTGAGGCTTTTGAGAATTATGAGCCTAAAATGGTGGTGTTTGTGGTTCAGAAGAAAATCAGTGCCAACATCTATTCAGCAGCCACTGGTAACTTCACAACTCCTTTGCCGGGTACATTGATAGACCACACAATGACCAGCCGTGACTGGTGAGTAACAATTCACATAGGCTGCTCTACTTTTGCAGCCGAGGGATCTGAGACTTTGCATTGGCTTCCTTTGTCCTCTGCCCAAGCTAAAAAAAAATCCATGTCAGAGTAAGTTTCAGTTGGCATAAATTCAATTTTTTTCTGTGTCATCCGTCACCTTTTCTTATGTGAGCCTTCTTGGATAGAGAAACAATTTTGGGAACTGGAAGAGTGGAGTATTCACAGCTGGTTTGAGATGGCAAAAAAATGAACTAATCAAGGTGCAGAAATTCCAAGAACAAAACACTAAACTTGTATAATCTGGCACTCACACTTGTTTAAAATATTCATACCTTTAAAACTAGAACTGAAACCTAGGAAATGAAGTGACTCTCTATTTACTCATTGTTTCTCTCCATTCCTACGGATTAAAGCAGGTTGAAAGCAGAATGGTAGTAATGTTCTGCACTTCTGATACTGGGTCATGTAGGTGGCACCTTAGTATTGGTTTTGGTCCTGGAAGCCTTTAGTCTACACAGGACCCTTAGCGTTGGATCCAAAGAGTCCAAGTCTGCGGCGGTGCTCCTTTTGGAGCCCTCCTTGCTTTAGGCAGAGTGCCTACTTTGACATCCTTTGTCTGTATTTTTAATGTATAGCTCATGCCACCTCTTTTCCATCAGGGAAGATCATTGCACCTTTGTTTTCTCTTGACAGCTTGCCTTTTGACAGCTGTCAAGGGGCATCAAAGGGGGAAAGAACCTAATTGGAGTTTCTTTGGAACAATGTCCAGGGCTGAAACCAGCTGGAACTTCAAATTCTTGTACTCCCACAACTGCAGCTAAAAATATTTGTCTAAAAAAATGTGTGCATTTTGTATACAATTATTTTTAAAGATCGGACAACCCATCCAATGTGATACTTGGGCAATTTACATGGGCTGTCAGTGGCTGGCAAAATAGGGATCACAAAAACTTGCTGCCAAGGTAGCTTTTGTAATCTCTGAAAAAATGCAGGGGGTAAAGTGCAGATGACTTGCAGCAAGCTGAAACTGGCTTATGATCATTGTGGGGGATGTCATGCCAGTTTGCCCCCAAATGTCACTCGAGTACTTGTGGAAGTGGCTGACAGTGATGGGTGCTGGGAGAGCTTGGCAAGAGCTGCTGGAGCCAGTCTTGCCCAGCAAATTGCTAGCTAATTCCCGGTAGCAATGATGGGGTTACTCACCTAGGTTCAGATCACATGGCAACCCATTGTGGGTGAAGCAAGCTCTTGAACGAGCCATGGGTTGTCAGGGTCGCTTGTTGCCATGGAGCTGCCACCATCAGCTTAATTACTCAATACTCCTTGGATGGGTTATCATCCAAACCTAGGTGACATAGCGTGGCTTGTTCAAACTGAAAACAGCCCTGAAATAATGTACAGCGCAATCAGTTGCATAACAATTGTTTCCCCATCACGCAAGCCATGCCACTCAGATGGGTAATAGTACCTAGCACACACCACTGATTTAAACAAAGCATGGTTTCCTGTTTTATCATGGGAATGGTCAGAGTGAGAAATGCTTTAGATGTCCATGGCTTTATAATAGTTAGAACTCCTGGGGAAAGTGCTGACACTCTGCATACCTTTTGCATAGTAAGGAAAGCAGTAAGCCAGCATTCATAATTTCCCAGAGCTTTCTAGAAGTTCCCAGCTAGTTAGCGTACATTGCACAGGTGCCTTCCCACATGTATGATTCATAAACTGCCTAGTTGAAGGATAATAGTTGCAGGTTAGTGTCTCTGTTTCCCAGCATTAGGAACCAAGGACCCCCTTCCCCCCCTTCTCTAAGTAAAATTAGTGTTAACTGCAGTTTTTAATCTCTCTTACACAAATTTTTTAAAAATAATTCTTAGGGTGGATTTTTACCTGATAGCTCACTCTGCCCGACAAGGCTGCGGTATCCCAACTCACTATATTTGTGTAAAGAATACAGCCAACCTCAGCCCTGATCACATGCAGAGGTAAGTGTATTTCATGTTTTATGTGAAAGCATTGTTTTTAGGATGTTGTCTTATGATGTTTAGGTTAGCTTATAAAGTAACTTGAGCATGAGAATGGTGAGTATTTTTTTAAAAAATCAGAAGCAGTGTGTGTTATATCTTATCATTAAAACCATTGCATGAACTCTCTGTTGGTAGAATGGTTTTCTGATGAGGATTTGCCATTTAGCTGATACCAAAAAAATAGTACATTTGGTGTCAGACAGACCTCAGTGGACAGCTTGTTTCATAACTGGGGGACCACCACTGAAAAGGCCCTTCTCCTATTGCCACCAATTGAGCTTCCTCAGAGGTGGCTGTCAGGGATAAATCCCAGAACATGATTGTAGTGTCTGGGCAGATGAAGGTAAGGATGGGTGTTCTGTTCCCAAGCTGTGTACGGCTTTATAGGTCAAACTCAGCACCATGAAATGGGCTCAGAAGGATAGAGGCAGCCAGTGCAAGTGGGTCAAAATTTGTATTATATGATCAGATCATCTGATCCCTGTTATTGTTGGCACAAGCTGCAGCTTCCGAACAACCTTCAAGGACAGCTCCGCATATAGTGCATTATATTAATCTATATTATAGATTACCAGAGCACAGATCACTGATAGCAGGCTATCTCTGTTCAGATAAGGGTGTAGCTGAGCCACCAGCTGAAGCTGGTGGAAGGTACTTTAAGCCACTGAAGCACCTGGGTCTCAGTGACAAAGATGACTCCAGGAACACCCCCTTGCTATGAACCTCCTCCTTCAAGGGGACTGCAGTGCTTTCAAGAACAGGTTGAATTCTTTCCATCTGGTCAGAAGAACCACCTACTAATAGCATCTCACACATGCTGTCTGAACCCAGATGAGATAACAAGCCATGATGAGCAACCCACATTTCACAACCCAACAAAAACCATGGGTGCTCTTCATCAGGTGAGTGTGGGTTATTGTGCTGTCTGAATCCAGTCATTGAGTCAGACCATTGGTCCATCAGGCTGGCTGGTAGTGCCTCTACAGCATTTCAGCTGGGTCTTTCCCAGCTTTGCTTGGTGGGCAAGGATTAAACTTGGCATGTTCTCCGTGCAAAGCATAGCTCTACCAGTGAAGTGCATGAAAGTGGCACTTGAACAGTGCATGCTACAAACACTTTTCTTGCTTTGCTATTAATGCAGAATACATGGTCAAAGGAACAATGTTTTCATGGGATTCACTGTGACCATGAGCTTCTTTACTCCATGATAAAGCAGCTGGTGTTGCCCTGAACTGTTTGAGAACTAGGCAGCTCCAATGTCTCCAAAATCCTTTGAATAATAATTAGTGTTCTTTAAAGTGATAATAGAGAGGCTGCAGCAGATAATGTTTGTCTCTGTAAAATCAAAACCATATTTCTGGATCAGTGAACTGGAATCACCATTCCATAGTATTCCTCCTATCATGTACCAAGTTCACAGAATGGAATTTCTTCTGCCTACCCGGAACCAGGAGGAAACATCTCACCTTCATATATCTTACTTTTGCCCAGCTAGCTTGTTGATGGGAAGTGTTAATTGTTCATTTCCCCATGCCTATGTGCTGAAACATGCCATATTTCCAAATGTGCAGGAAAATCTCACTGAGATAATGAGATATATCTGATTGGTGGATTTTTCCCGCCTGTCGGTTCCCTCTCCCTGAGACAAAGGGATAAAACATAGAGGTTAATTGTTTGGAATTTGTTACTAATATTTTGCCACCTTGGAATATCATGGATACTCCTTGCTTTAAGATGGTTAGTTTTGAAATCTCTATTTTAGACCTTATGTAGTGTTAAGTATTTAGAAACTAAACCATTTTGTTTGTATGCTTGCTACTGATTTCTCTCTCATCCTTTAATCTTAATAAAGCTTCTAAATTGGAAGCCTTGCGGGGTGGGGGTGGGGGGTTGATTGCACACTTTCTCATAGCCCAAGGATCTGCCTTCTTTGGTAAAGCATGCAACATGGACAAATAATAGGCAATAAGAGATGTAACAGGCTTATTTTGCTCAGCACTGCCTGGGGAGTCTAGCTAGTAGCTGTGTCCTCCCAGGTAAAATTACTCTGCAACTCTTGGAAATTCCTCTTACACCTTTAGAAATGGTGGAAGATTTAAGGGAAATGCAGTACATCCACAGGGCAGTGGGTACATTTGCTCAGCGACTTCCAACTGAAGCTGTATTAGTTCAAAAACAAATTCTTTTGCATAGGTGCTCAACATAGTGCCTAAAACAGTACCTCTGATACAAAAATAAGATCTTTCTCTCTGTATGGGGGCTTGTCTTCATCTCCTGCCACAACTTTAAAAGCCCTTAATTTTCCTTTTCTCTTCCCTGCATTCCCACCTAGTTGTTCATTGACTGGGTTTGTACAAAACAACAGTGTATCATAGGTGACACACCTGGACAGCTTCTTGTTACATTCAGCAGATCTGGATAAAATCTTGCAGGGTGGCTTGTCTGAAGACTTAAGAACAGTGTCCCATCTAGTCCAGCATGAAATTCACACAGTGCCAAACCAGCTGCTAACAGGATCCCACCGGATATGAGTGCAACCCTGCCACCCATGTTCCCCAGTAACAGATGTACATAAGCTCACCACCTCCAATAATGAAGGTAGTATATAGCCATCAGGATTAGTAACCATTGATAACCACCTCCTTCATGAACTCATCCATTTTCCTTTTAAAGGTGTCCCAATTGGTGGACATGACTACATCTAACACATGTCATTTCCCCAGTTTAAGTATATACTTGTTCTGGGGGTTCTATGCCTAATTCGTTGCCTTGTCATCTGAACCCTTTAAAATGAGTATTCCTCACAGATCCAACCAGGTTTTTTGATGGGATATATTAATTTGTTCATGCCCCGTCAGAAACAAAGTGCATAGCCTGTCAAAATCCTGTTTCAAAAGGATGCCTGAATAGCTAGCTGTCAAAATGTCATGCTCCCATAAAATGGGTGGCTTACACATTTCCACCATCCTGGGCATCTAGAGTCTCAGAAAAGGGTAGAAAAAATGCAAGACTCTTAACAGAGTTCAGCCAAGAAACTTTTAGGATCTTGCTGCAAAGGAAATGATCTACTACCATCCATCTTTCATGAACAAATATGAAATGATGATTAGATCACTTGCAGGTTTTCTTTCCTCTGGCAATCTCACTTCTTGACAGCTGTCAGAGGAAGGCAGAGTAAAAGACACTGACTTTGAGAAGCTTATGGGCTATGTTTTGTGTCTCCTGTAGTTTGGCAACAAACATATCTCGGAATATTGCCTAAGCGAGGCTTCCTGTTTTGGACTAGCACAAGTGTATTCCTCTGCAGTTGCCCAAGTCTGATTAAAATTATATACAAAATATTTGTGCACATATGAAACCTAAATAATGGCAAAATAGTTTCAGCTCATCCAGTGTGCCCCTTTGGCACGTCAGTGGGATTTTCACTAGCAATCAAATCAGATTGCAAAGAAAACACAGGCAAGGCGGAAGCCATGTTGAACAGAAAAGGGCTTATGGTTGGCAAGGGGAGAGGAGGCAAGATGATTCCTGCTGGAGCATCCCTTGGCATACCAGTGGGAGGACCTTTTGGAGTAAAGCGAACACGATAAGTCTGCTCATCGCTTAGGTGTATTGTGGGCAGTCCTGAAGAACCAAAACTATAAGCTTATTTGCAGGGTCTGTTTTCCTGTTGTGTGAACCTGCTGAGTTGTTTCCCTGTGTTGCTCTTCTCTCCCAGTTCTATTTTCTCCTTTATAGCTAGCATTCAACAATGTTATCTCTTCCCTTCCTTTTTTTCCTTGTGTTTCTTGTCACTAATTCAGATGAGAAGCCTGCAGGTGCAGGGCCTTGTGGCTTTTAACTAATGCACAGTATTTCCAACATGTGAAGGCTTTATCAGAAGGGTTGTGCTGATTCAAGGCCAAGAATCAATGGAGATGATTCGCAGTATTCTCTATAGGGCAGGGAAGAGTATCCAGAGTATGAGACCAGGAATTCTAATCGGAATTTTTCTTCTTCTCCCATTCTCCCATCCTGGTTATTAATAGGCTGACTTTCAAGCTTTGCCACATGTACTGGAATTGGCCAGGAACTATCCGAGTACCAGCCCCCTGCAAGTATGCTCACAAGTTGGCCTTCCTTTCAGGGCAAGTTCTGCACCATGAACCAGCAATTGAGCTCTGTGAGAAACTCTTCTTCCTGTAGCTCCTCCAGCCAGCCTTCAGGGCCATAAATGTGGGCTCCTCAATCCCTAGTCCTACCTACGTTTATTTTGGGATCACAAATTTACATATACTTCAGATTTCAACAGCTTGTAATGAAGAAGAAATTGTGACATCACTCGTCCATATTATTGGCACCTTCTCAATCTGTGAAACTGAAAATTCCAAGCAGCAAGATTGTGTGTGTGCATTTGAATTGCCATTTTCTCTCTCCCCAGCCCTTATTCTGTCCAAATTCAGAATCAAACCAGACTAATTTTCAGTTTTACATGACAGTTAAATAATAGCATTACACCACAAGCACTAAATTCCTTTTTCTTAGGATTATTCAAGGGGTTTTATGGTTATGCACTTTTAGTTTTTGTACTATCATGTTCTTTAAAGCAAAGCCCTTTTATTTCTTGTTAAAAGTAGCAATTTCTGTTAGTTTGGAATAAAAACTTTTTTTCCTGTTGCTAAAATAATTTTACGGTGCATTGTTACCTACTAAATGGTCATTTAAAGATGGCATTCACATCTTGTTCTTAAGCTCTGTAGATTGTGTGTTGAACAGAGAGTGAAATACCTGAACTGAAGTATATTCTTTTAGCCAGATTTAATTTGCATTGCCAAAGACCCTGAATGTTCACATTCTCTTTGTGACAAGCATTGCCAGAGCAAGCCTTTGGTATTGATAAATTCTTAAGTAAGTACAAACTTATATTGCCTGCTTAGACTTTTCAGCAACTGGCAGATGCAGTTGTTACAGTAGAGGGCAATAGGGTGCCAAAAATGTTGGGTAAGACACTGTTTTAGTAACAAGCCTGTAGCATAATTAGATATGTGTGTCTCTCTACTTACTGCCAGTCCAAAACTGTACCCCCCGCTTCATAGCCGATAGGAGTCAAGATACCAGTGGAAGAGGACACAGCCGATAGTTAAACCGAAGTGCTACCTACGGTGTGGAAGTTATATGGGTGCAGGCTGTGCTGGTTGGTGCCATCCAGGAAAACAAGCAAGGTCTGCCGACTGTATAACTAGGAATGGCAGAGCAGCCCCCGGTGCTGTGGTGCAGCATTGTCCTGGGGAGTTAAGGCCTCTGCTGGGTTATGCCTTGCCAGTGTGATCCTTTTGCTCTTTAGTTGCTAAAAATGTGTCTGTCACCCTCTCTCCCAGGCATGCACACACATCTATCTGGAGCAGAGAACTCAACTAGAGGATGGCTTCCTTCCATCTTTAGGAGAAGCAGCAGCAGCAGGGCTCTCTAAAGATGATATGGCCTGTGTGTCTCTATTGCACTCCTTATAAGCCATGCTTCTCTACAGTCTGGCGTTTTGAGGAGCAGTTGGTTATCATGATCTCTTCCAGGAAAGGTATACGGAGAATAGGATTCGTAATTTCCTGAATTACCCATTTATAAGTTTGCATTTGGTTGCCCTATCGCTAGATACATTCCTGGAACTGAAGCAGATGTCTCCCCTGCCTTTCTTTTTCTATCCCCTTTTCCTTGCAAGCAGTGGCGGCATTGCACTTCCATGCTTTGAACTGGAATATACCCAGGCACAATGTGGATGCTTGTTTCCCAATTCTTCCCCCAGCCTCATTTGTCAGTTACAGCAGTAGGCAAAGGGACATGCAGACACTCCCTGAAAAATGTGGAAATTCTTCTGGCTTTCTTGAACGTATCGCAAGGTGTATCATCTCAAAATTCCTTCAAACTTGGATAACATCTAAGATTTTGGTTCTCCACCCACACAGTCTGTGGTTTGTCTCAGCAGAACTTTTTTGTTTGCCTTGTTTGAAATTCAACCTATGTTTAGTCAGAGCAGAAGCAGAAAGGTGACTAGAATATCCTTTTGCAATTGAAGTTTGTGTAGCTCAAGCTGGTAAAACAGCAGGATTTGCACTTCTCAAAGAAGTGTCTGTCCTGTTTCACTGAGAGCTGGATGAGAGTGGTTAACCATTTCCTTTCCTGACCCTTCTAGGAAACTGCAGGTGGAGGTGTTATATGGTAGTCCCATATGTAATTTCTCACTATAAAAGACCCACACGCAGCTGGATTTTGGTTGAAAGCAAATTTGATAAGGATTTTGTGGAGTGGGCTTCAGTGGAGAGAAGAGAATATTCTGATTTCCGGGTACAAATATCTTTGTTGGACAGCTTCTTTAGTCTGTGATGTTGTTGTTGTTGTTGTTAGTCGCGAAGTCGATTCCGACCTATCGCAACCCCATGGACAACATTCCTCCAGGCCCTCCTGTCCTCCACCATCCCCCGGAGTTCACTCAAGCTCACACCAACCACCTCAGTGACTCCATCCAGCCACCTCATCCTCTGCCATCCCCTTCTTCTTTTGCCATCTATTGTTCCCAGCATTAGGCTCTTCTCCAGGGAGTCCTTCCTTCTCATTAGGTGGCCAAAGTATTTGAGTTTCATCTTCACTATCTGGCCTTCTAAAGAGCAGTCAGGGTTGATCTCCTCTAGGACTGACTGTTTTGATCACCTTGCAGTCCAAGGGACTCGCAGGAGTCTTCTCCAGCACCACAACTCAAAGGCCTCAATCCTTTTGCTCTCGGCCTTCCTTATGGTCCAGCTTTCACAGCCATACATTGCAACTGGGAAAACCATAGCCTTGACTATACGCACTTTTGTTGGCAGGGTGATGTCTCTGCTTTTTAGTATGCTATCTAGATTTGCCATAGCTTTCCTCCCCAGAAGCAAGCGTCTTTTAATTTCTTGGCTGCAGTCCCCGTCTGCAGTGATCTTGGAGCCCAGGAAAATAAAATCTCTCACTACCTCCATTTCTTCCCCATCTATTTGCCAGGAAGTGAGAGGACCAGATGCCATGATCTTAGTTTTCTTAATGTTGAGTTTCAAGCCAACTTTTGCGCTCCCCTCCTTCACCCGCATCAAGAGGCTCTTTAGTTCCTCTTCACTTTCTGCCATGAGAGTGGTATCATCTGCATATCTGAGGTTGTTGATATTTCTCCCAGCAATCTTGATTCCAACTGGCGATTCATCTAGCCCTGCCTTTCTCATGATGTGCTCTGCATATAAGTTAAATAGGCAGGGTGACAGTATACAGCCTTGCCGAACTCCTTTCTCAATTTTGAACCAATCAGTGGTTCCGTGTCCGGTTCTCACTGTTGCTTCTTGACCTGCATATAGGTTTCTCAAGAGACAAATAAGATGGTCTGGTACTCCCATCTCTTTAAGAACTTGCCACAATTTGTTGTGATCCACACAATCAAAGGCTTTAGCGTAGTCAATGAAGCATAAGTAGATCTTTTTCTGGAACTCCCTGGCTTTCTCCATGATCCAGCGTATGTTGGCAATTTGATCTCTAGTTCCTCTCCCTCTTCGAAATCCTGCCTGTACTCGAAATCCTGCCTGTACTCGAAATCCTGCCTGAAATCCTGCCTGTTCTCGGTCCACATACTGCTGGAGCCTAGCTTGTAGGATTTTGAGCATCACTTTGCTAGCATGTGAAATGAGTGCAATGGTGCGGTAGTTTGAACATTCTTTGGCATTGCCCTTCTTGGGGATCGGAATGTAAACTGACCTTTTCCAATCCTGTGGCCACTGTTGAGTTTTCCAAATTTGCTGGCATATTGAGTGTAGCACTTTAACTGCATTGTCTTTCAGGATTTTGAATAGCTCAGCTGGAATGCTGTCACCTCCACTAGCTTTGTTGTTGCTCAGACTTCCTAAGGCCCATTTCACTTCACAGTCCAGGATGTCTGGCTCGAGGTCAGTGACCACCCCATTGTGGTTATCAGGGATGTTAAGCTCTTTCTTGTATAGTTCCTCTGTGTAATCTTGCCACCTCTTCTTAATCTCTTCTGCCTCTGTTAGGTCCCTGCCATTTTGGTCCTTTATTATGCCCATCTTTGCATGAAATGTTCCCTTCATATCTCTAATTTTCTTGAAGAGATCTCTGGTCCTCCCTATTCTATTGTTTTCTTCTATTTCTTTGCACTGTTCATTTAGGAAGGCATTCTTATCTCTTCTAGTTGTTCTCTGGAATTCTGCATTCAATTGTTTGTATCTTTCTCTTTCTCCCTTGCCTTTCGCTTCCCTTCTTTCCTCAGCTATTTGTAAAGCTTCCTCAGACAGCCATTTTGCTTTCTTGCATTTCTTTTTCTTTGGGATGGTTTTAGTTGCTGCCTCTTGTACAATGTTGCGAACCTCCGTCCATAGTTCTTCAGGCACTCTGTCTATCAGATTTAATTCCTTAAATCTATTTGTCACCTCTACTGTATATTCATCAGGGATATGATTTATATCATACCTGAGTGGCCTAGTGCTTTTCCCTACTTTCTTCAACTTAAGCCTACATTTTGCCACCAGAAGCTCATGATCTGAGCCACAGTCAGCTCCTGGTCTAGTTTTTACTGACTGTATAGAACGTCTCCATCTTTGGCTGCAGAGCACATAGTCAATCTGATTTCTGTGTTGACCGTCTGGTGATGTCCATGTGTAGAGACGTCTCTTGGGTTGTTGGAAAAGAGTGTTTGTTATGACCATCGTATTCTCTTGACAAAATTCTACCAGCCTGTGTCCTGCTTCATTTTGTACTCCAAGGCCAAACTTGCCTGTTATTCCGGTTATCTTTTGGTTTCCTACTTTAGCATTCCAATCCCCCATGATGATAAGGACATCATTTTTTGGAGTTAATTCTAGCAGGTGTTGTAGGCCTTCATAAAACCGGTCAACTTCAGCCTCTTCAGCACCAGTGGTTGGGGCATAGACTTGGACTATTGTGATGTTGAATGGTTTGCCTTGGATTCGAACTGAGAGCATCCTGTCATTTTGGAGATTGTATCCCAGTACTGCTTTCCCTACTCTTTTATTGACTATGAAGGCTACTCCATTTCTTCTGAGGGATTCTTGCCCGCAGTACTACACCTGATGGTCATCTGAACTAAATTCACCCATGCCTGTCCATTTTAGTTCACTGATTCCTAAGATGTCGATGTTCAGTCTTGTCATCTCTTGTTTGACCACATCCAGCTTGCCTTGATTCATGGATCTTACATTCCAGGTTCCTATGGAGTAAAGATCTTTGCAGCATCGGACTTTCCTTTCACCTCCAGATACATCGGCAACTGAGTGTCCTTTCGGCTTTGACCCAGTCGCTTCATTCTTTCTGGCGCTACTAGTATTAACCCTCCGCTCTTCCCCAGTAGCATATTGGACACCTTCCGACCTGAGGGGCTCATCTTCCGGTGTCATATCGTTTTGCCTTTTGGTTTTCATGTCCATGGGGTTTTCATGGCAAAGATACTGGAGTGGGTTGCCATTTCCTTCTCCAGTGGATCACGTTTTGTCAGAGCTCTCTGCTATGACCTGTCCGTCTTGGGTGGCCCTGCACGGCATAGCTCATAGCTTCATTGAGCTACGCAAGCCCCTTCGCCACGACAAGGCAGTGATCCATGAAGGAGTAGTCTGTGATAGGTTCCTTAAAATACTTCAAAGGAACTCCTCCTTAGAATGGAAATTATATACTGCTGCAAACTTCCATCTGCTTATTTGGGGATTTAGTTCTTTATGTGTCATTTTAAAAGTGGCAAACTCCATCTCTTGAAAAGGAAGAAAAGTAGTGTGTCTTGCTTCCTAAAGGTGAAACATTAGGTCCAAAGGCTTTCCTGAACCAAGAATTTAGTCCTTCAGTTTCCTCAATACTGCTATCTAGAATTCTTTCCATTAATAGGTTAATGATTTACTTTTCTTTGACAACTTTAACTCCTGATATGCCATTGATAGTGCCTGATTCAGCTTTATTTCCTAATCTTGCTGCAACCTGTCTGGACTTTGTCCGGGTTTACCAAAACATAGTAAACAGTGGGTGCCGATCTGTTGAGTACTTTTGGAGGGGAGTAGGAGACAGCTATGAAAATGTGGCGAAACTGACACCCTCACCTAAGGGAAGGAAGTTTGGGTGGGTGGAAGGGGTTGAACAGCAATTTCCTTTTTTTTCTTGGAACAGCGAAAACGTGAGTGGGCCAAAGGTCCCTTGAAACCCCTCTAAGTGGTTCTGAAAATCTGTTGTGGGCTGGTGGATTAACTGCCTCAGAGGAGCACCTGCTGATCTCTAGTTATGATATGCTTGTACATTTGTCAAGCAGATATTACAAAGTTGCCTTAAGCCTCCATTGCACGCTCATCCAAAAGTAATGAGACCCAACATCACTGCTTCTAAGGACGTGGAAGGAAGTTGGGGGCAACTAACATTGTTATGCTTAACACTTACTTACTTACTTACTTACTTACTTACTTACTTACTTACTTATTAAAACATTTCTATGCCGCCCCATCGCAATAAAGCCTCGGGGCGGCTCACAACAACATATGGAAGGTCATATTGAAAGGAAGCTTTGGATGAAGTCCAAAGCCCTCACAAAGCCGGCTGAAATTAACAGAAGGTGCACAGGAGCACCACTGCTCATTTTGTGTGAAATTATGCAAGGGATCTTCCTGATAAATTATACCCTGTATGTCACTTAATCTCCTGTTGTGGTACCTTGATGTATGACAGCACTTTCTCCTTGTTTCAGTGGGTCATAGCTGAGGATGCCTGCTTTTCATGTACAAACATCTGGGTTGAATCCTTGCTATTGACCTGATGCATCATTTAATGGCTATGCAGAAAAGATGGTATGCATGGTGGACCAGTAGTGTGAAACAGTTTTGTATAATGGTTGTACCTCAGATGATGTACTTCCAGTGCCTTTTTAACCTTGAGGGTTTTACCAAAAGCAATTGGACTTTCCTGGTATCTATAGTACAGTATACTGTAGAGTTGAGCTAATCTTTGTTTATTGCAGTGGGGTATTGAGAAAGACCATTCTGTCCACTTCCATTGGGATGGATCCAGGCTTCGTCATGCTTAGAGTAGAACTGTTGAAATAATGGAATATGTCTAATGTACTTGGGCTTTGTTTTCCACAAGGCAAGAAGTTAAAACTGAGCATTTATGCACAGAAAGGCTTAAATCCTTTCTTATTTGAGAGCCAGTGTGGTGTAGTGGTTAAGAGCATGGGACTGGGACTCAGACGACCTGGGTTCCAGTCCTCGCTCGGCCATGGAGCCAACTGGGTGACTTTGGGCCAGTCACAGACTCCCAGCCCAACCTACCTCACAGGGTTGTTGTTGTGGGGATAAGATGGAGGAGATGTAAGCTGCCTTAAGCCCTTTGTAGAAAAAAGGCAGGATATAAATCCAAAAATAAATAAATATTTGTATTCTAGCATGAAGAATCTTCCATCAAACTTTCCTGCTCAACAAGTGAAGGTCTGAGGGTGCAGCAGGAGGTAGGGCTAGTGTGCATGGTCCTACTTGTTCCATTCAGAGCAGGTGTTTTTGGACAAAATGGCTTCTAACATTTATGATACCAGAGTCATTTTTGTTGCCTTGACCAGGGGACCCCCCCCCCCCAGGTAACAAATGTTTTTGGGGTTTTTTTATGAAATTTTATTACAATTTTAAACTACAAATTTAAAAAAAAAACAATCATCAAATACATCGGACAAGCTGGGTCAGCCCCCTATAACATATCTTTTAACATTCTGTAATCATAATCAAATCAATTTATAAAAGCTTAAAGGCATCTTTAAGTCTACGCCAAGTCCCGTTTCTCTAGCCAGTCATAAAAAAAGTTCCAGGTTTGATAATAGTCTGTATCATCCTTTTTCTTCAGTAGTAAAGTCAGTCTATCCATTTCTGTACAATCCAGAATCTTTTTCAAAATCAGCTCCTCAGTGGGTAGTTCCTCACTCTTCCAGTATTGAGCAAGCGCGATCCTCGCCGCTGTGATTAAATGTAATATCAAGTACATTTCTTGTCTACCAACATTTTCCAGTATAATGCCTAACAAAAAAAACTTCAGGTCTAAAGGCTTAAGATTTTTTTAGTATTTTCTCAAGCCATTTGTGTATTTTAATCCAATACTTTTTCACATAATCACAGGTCCACCACATATGGTAAAATGTACCTACACCATGTTTACACTTCCAGCATCTGTTGGACATACTTGAAAACATCTTAGCTAATCGATTTGGCGACAAATACCATCTATAAAACATTTTATACAAATTTTCTTTATACGAGGTTGCTAAAGTTACCTTAATATTTCTCTCCCACAGCTTTTGCCACTTTTCAAATTCAATATTATATCCAAAGTTTTGTGCCCAAGTTATCATGGTATCCTTGACCTATTCTCCTTCCATCTTTCTGTTAAGCAAAAACTCATAGATTCTCTTGATCATTTTCTCATCTGCTTTTAACATCACTTGATCAAAGTCTGTTAAATCTTTATAAAACCCCCCATATTTTGCAGTCTTTGGCATATCTTGATTGTATCTGCACCTTATACCACCACGATATATTAAGTCCCTGTTCTTGTATTTCTTGTTCCAGTTTTAAGCCTCCATCCTCATCCAAAATATCATCATATCTTATAATCCCTTCAAAATTTAACACGTTTGGATAGACAAAGGCTTCCATAGGTGAAAGCCATCTTGGTAACTTCTTATACAGTTTTGGCTTTAACTTTTCCCATACTGACATTAATGATCTTCTAATAAAATGACTTAAAAAAGTCCCCTGTGACTTAACCACCTCATACCACATGTAAGCATGCCAACCCATTTGTAAATCATGACCCTCAAGGTACAAAATTCTCTTATTTCGCAAGGTTATCCATTCTTTTAGCCAAGTACAAATAGACGCTTGATAATACAACATCCAGTCCAGTAGTCCAAACCCCCCATTCTTCTTGGTTTCTTGAAGCATTTTTAGTTTAATCCTTGCTTTTTTTTCCAAATCTCGAAACTTGACGATTTAAATCCTCAAAAAACTTTTTATCAATTTTTACAGGAATCATTTGGAATAAAAACAATTTTGGTAAGATGTTCATTTTAATAAGTGCTATTCTTCCCATCAAAGACAACTGTAGATTGGCCCATCTCTCCAGATCATTTTTAGTATCCTTCAGTAATTTGTCATAATTACCTTCTTTCAAGGTTGTACATTTAGCTGTAAGATAAATTCCCAGGTATTTTACCCTCTTAATCTGTAAGTCCACTAGTTCTTGGAGTTCTTTTTTCTGCTTTTGTGTAAGATTTTTAACTAAAAGCTTCGTCTTCCCCGCGACCTCCCCATATTCCTCAATCTTTTGTAAAAGCTTAGGTATAGTTACAAATGGTTCCTCTATTATAAAGACCAAATCATCTGCAAATGCTTGCAGTTTATATTTTTCGTCCCTAATTTTAGTGCCTTTGATGTCTTCGTCATCTCGAATGTTTCTATTCAGGACCTCTAAAATCAAAATAAACAGTAGAGGTGACAATGGGCATCCCTGCCTTGTACCCTTTTGTATCTCTATTGCCTTTGTACAATCTCCATTAATTAAAATCCTGGACGACAGTCGGCCAAGGTAACAAATGTTGTTAGTCGCAAAGTCATGTCCGACCCATCGCGACCCCATGGACAACATTCCTCCAGGCCTTCCTGTCCTCCACCATCCCCTGGAGTCCATTTAAGCTCACACCAAGTGCCTCAATGACTCCATCCAGCCACCTCATCCTCTGTCGTCCCCTCCTTCTTTTGCCATCTATTGTTCCCAGCATTAGGCACTTCTCCTTCCTTCTCATTATGTGGAGTCCTTCCTTCTCATTATGTGGCCAAAGTATTTGAGTTTCCTCTTCAGTATCTGGCCTTCTAAAGAGCAGTTAGGGTTGATCTCCTCTAGGAAAGTCCAGTTTGATCGCCTTGCGGTCAAGGGACTTGCAGGAGTCTCCTCCAGCACCACAATTCAAAAGCCTCAGTTCTTCGGCACTCAGCCTTCCTTATGGTCCAGCTTTCACAGCTATACTTTGCAACTGGGAGCCAGTGTGGTGTCGTGGTTAAGGGCATGGGACTGGGACTCGGAGGATCTGGGTTCTAGTCCCCGGTTAGCCATGAAGCCACCTGGGTGACTTTGGGCCAGTCACAGACACTCAGCCCAACCTACCTCACAGGGTTGTTGTGGGGATAAGATGGAGGAGGAGAATGGTGTAAGCTGCCTTGAGCCCTTTGAGGAAAAAGGCAGGATATAAATTGAATGAATGAATGAATGAACGAACGAACTGGGAAAACCATAGCCTTGACTATATGCACTTTTGTTGGCAGGATGACGTCTCTGATTTTAGTATGCTGTCTAGATTTGCCACAGCTTTCCTCCCCAGGAGCAAGCGTCTTTTAATTTCTTGGCTGCAGTCCCTGTCTGTGGTGATCTTGGAGCCCAGGAAAATAAAATCTGTCACTACCTCCATTTCTTCCCCTTCTATTTGCCAGGAAGTGAGAGGACTGGATGCCATGCTCTTCTTTTTCTTAATGTTGAGTTTCAAGCCAACTTTTGCGCTCTCCTCCTTCACCCGCATCAAGAGGCTCTTTAGTTCCTCTTCACTTTCTGCCATGAGAGTGGTATCATCTGCATATCTGAGGTTGTTGATATTTCTCCCAGCAATCTTGATTCCAACTGGCGATTCATCTAGCCCTGCCTTTCTCATGATGTGCTCTGCATATAAGTTAAACAGGCAGGGTGACAGTATACAGCCTTGCCGAACTCCTTTCTTAATTTTGAACCAATCAGTGGTTCCGTGTCCAGTTCTCACTGTTGCTTCTTGACCTGCATATAGGTTTCTCAAGACACAAATAAGATGGTCTGGTACTCCCATCTCTTTAAGAACTTGCCACAATTTGTTGTGATCCACACAATCAAAAGTTTTAGCATAGTCAATGAAGCAGAAGTAGTTGTTTTTCTGGAACTCCCTAGCTTTTTCCATGATCCAGCATATGTTGGCAATTTGATCTCTAGTTCCTCTCCCTCTTCGAAATCCTGCCTGTACTTCTGGTAGTTCTCGGTCCACATACTGCTGGAGCCTAGCTTGTAGGATTTTGAGCATCACTTTGCTAGCATGTGAAATGAGTGCAATGGTGCGGTCGTTTGAACATCTTTGGCATTGCCCTTCTTGGGGATCAGAATGTAAACTGACCTTTTCCCATCCTGTGGCCACTGTTGAGTTTTCCAAATTTGCTGGCATAGTGAGTGTAGCACTTTAACTGCATCGTCTTTCAGGATTTTGAATAGCTCAGCTGGAATGCTGTCACCTCCACTAGCTTTGTTGTTGCTCAGACTTCCTAAGGCCCATTTGACTTCACATTCCAGGATGTCTGGCTCGAGGTCAGTGACCACCCCATCGTGGTTATCAGGGACGTTAAGCTCTTTCTTGTATAGTTCCTCTGTGTAATCTTGCCACCTCTTCTTAATCTCTTCTGCCTCTGTTAGGTCCCTGCCATTTTGGTCCTTTATCATGCCCATCTTTGCATGAAATGTTCCCTTCATATCTCCAATTTTCTTGAAGAGATCTCTGGTCCTCCCTATTCTATTGTTTTCTTCTATTTCTTTGCACTGTTCATGGAAGAAGGCATTCTTATCTCTTCTAGCTATTCTCTGGAATTCTGCATTCAATTGTTTGTATCTTTCTCTTTCTCCCTTGCCTTTTGCTTCCCTTCTTTCCTCAGCTATTTGTAAAGCTTCCTCAGACAGCCATTTTGCTTTCTTGCCTTTCTTTTTCTTTGGGATGATTTTAGTTGCTGCCTCTTGTACAATGTTGCGAACCTCGACCATAGTTCTTCAGCCACTCTGTCTATCAGATCTAATTCCTTAAATCTATTTGTCACCTCTACTGTATCCATAATGTATCCATAGCCTGGTTAACTGATTCTGGTCTGGAAAGAGTAACTGGGCAGATTAAACATGTACTAAATAAATAGCCTGTTTTGATTAGGCATGACCATTATTCAATTCTAGTGCATTTTCCCAGGTTCAGTTCATAGCAACTCTGGTTTAAAGGCCCTTGAGGGCTGTTGCTGATCAGAGCAGAGAGTATTCCGCTACCTTGGATGCTACCCCTGCTAGTACAGTTTCCTGCTCAAAACTAGATTGAACCAGAGACCTCCTTCCTGCAAACCTGTGCAGGAAGTGAATTATGGAACCCCCTCAGCACATGACCTCTTCCTCAAATGGTCTCCATGCACCTCCATGAAAGCAACCTTGATGGTTTCCTCCAGAACTCTGGCTCTAGATAGACAATTTTGGCCCAGGACCTTTGGATACGATATTACTCAGATTGTTTCCTGATTGGAAGAACAGTAAGGTTGAAGGGAAAGCTCTTCTCAAGGACAATTCCTCTGCCAGTAATTTGACATCTGCCTGACAGCCAGCCAATTAGGCTGCCATTTCCCCAAAGCAAATGCCTATTGGAAGAAAACAACAGGGACAGAGTGTGCTCAGGTTGTGCTGGATTCAGGAGCAGGAAACAGACACCTAACTAGAACTGCTATCTTTAGCCTTGCTGTGATGAAATCTATTAGTGCTTTACTTTTCCCGGTTGTCCTCTGTCAAGAAATCCTGGAGGCTCAAATATTGATATATTGCAGCACAGTAGCTGAGTATCTTCACCCACCCTTGGTAATTGATATGATCTTATTTATATATTGTTTTGATGATTTTGTGGGTTCTTGGTAGAAAGACGGGGTGCAATCAGATAAATTAATCCTGCTTCAGCTCAAGAATTCACTGAGCAGCCCTTATTTGCTTTTTTCAATCTTTTGAAGCAGCTTTACTCCACTGTTCAATTTGAAAAAAGGAAGAATCCCAAAGCACCTTACAAAAAATGATTTTAAGGCAGTCCTGCCGTCAGGCTTCCATTCTAAAAAAGGATGAACCATACAAGGAAATGAGATTGGGAGGGAGAAGGGGAGAAAGTATGATCATATTGAATGGTTCAATTGCAGAGATTGATAAAAAGAAGCCTATTTTAATCTCTGTCACAGAGTGGTTCATCGCTGTCCTGATTTGTCCACTTCTTCTGAAGCACATGTTTGGGTCCATCCACTCCTTGGCTCCTCACACAGTGGGGCAACAGTGTTTATGTTCCTCTGAAGATATCTATTTGGCTTGCTAGAACCAAGGGTTATGCATTTCATCCTTAAAGGCAGCCTTAACCTAATTTTTAAAACATGCTTTTAATTAAAAATCTGATGGATTTTAGATGGTAGCTGATCAAAAAAGTGTCCAATTGGCCAGTTTGAATATGTGTTACTAAGCTGTTTGGGGGTGCTGAAAAATCCTGTCGTGTAAGAGCTGTGGGAAATGTATTTGGCAGGGGCCCATCTCAGCTTGTCAAGAGCAAGCCATGTTTGCTTGCATCTACTTTTCCTCTGGTAAATGGGTTTTGGCAGTTGCTGTACGCAGAGTGCTCTCTAGTGCTTTGGTTTTTTCCTTGGTCACGACTTTCAGAATGCTTTAATAACTTTTGGGGGACTGCTGTTCAGCTTTCTGTTAATGAACTTATTGCATTAAGAAATGCATGAGGGTCTAGTCAGTTAGCTTGGTCCAGGCAGTACACCATCCA
Source organism: Varanus salvator macromaculatus (assembly GCA_023646645.1). Classification (NCBI taxonomy): domain Eukaryota; kingdom Metazoa; phylum Chordata; class Lepidosauria; order Squamata; family Varanidae; genus Varanus; species Varanus salvator. Next base: position 22,352,501 of record JAIXND010000621.1, on the reverse strand, counting down.
GATAAGAATCTAATTGTTGTGTTCTGGGTGATGATTTATGGTGGGACTTTAGGAAGTTCAAGATGTCATTAAAGCTGTTTGTGGGAATACATTTTAGTTGAGGGATCTCCTTATATAAGTTCATTCCAGTTTCCATTGAGACATATAGTATTTTTAAGCAACTGTGAAATCCGTGTGTTAGGTACTTGGACATGGACCCGTTTTAAAGGTTTGTTATAAAGTTCTCCAACCTTCTGGGACTGGTGAGAACATCTGTAATTTTCATGAAGTGTCATGGGCACCAGCACAAAATGGCTGTGATGGTGGATGCCAGCCAGTCACAAGGGCCAACTAGTGAAGTTTCAGATGGAAAAGACTCCAGGGCCTTTTCAATTAAAACTACTACTACTACTACAGGCTTGTTAAAACAACTTGATGATGAGTCCTATCACATACTATTAAATGTCTGGGAGAAGAGAGCAGTCTGAACCTGGTTCTGTAAAAATGGCAACATGGTCGTCAGCCAGGAGCCAAGGAGGACACCATTTCATGACTGGGGGGCTGCCACTGAAAAGGCCCTCTTCTTGCCACCCTCTAAGCTTCCTTGGAGGTGGCACTCAAAGGAAGACCTGAGATGTAGATTTTACTGTCTAGGAAAGCTCAGGATGGGAAATGTGTTCCATCGGCTGTAAGGCAGCCTCCTATGCTCCTATCGAAATGTGTGCAAGGCTATGTTAGCAGTTTCTTAACATAAAGTTCACGTGACGTTTAGAGTGCACCTGATAGCCTGCATGGATTAAGAATAAATACACTCCCTGAAACGTCAATGACAACACCCTGTATACAAACAACTGAATCCTGGAATCAGATTGTCTCCCTGCATCCTGCCACTATTTTGAAATAGAAATGTACAGCAATAAAATAGGTTATTAAGTTGGGAATATTTTGTCCTGTTCCTCAAGGCCTTGGATTCTTGCACCATTTTCACCTACCTTATCAGGAAGCACTTTTTTCTTTCTGTTTTGCTGAAGTGCTTTGCAAAAGTCACTGGTGATGGCTTGGCTTGCAAGAGCAGTGTTGGGTGTTCTTTGCTTCTTTCTCCGCTTGTAAACTCCAAGGGTAGAGCTCATCTTCTGTTTCCTTTGGAGGAGGGAGCACTGAACCCGACTGCCTTTTACCAATGTTTGGTTTATTTACAAGCATTTAAGGGGAGCATAGGTGGAAGCAAGCACCGCAGGCTCTCCCTAACCCTGAACCACATCTTATCCCCAGAAATGCTTCCCAGCTCTTTCTCTTCACTTCTTCATATTCTGGTTGCTTCCTAATGTAGTTCCTGGGACTTGTGGCGCTATACTGTCTTTCCTTCCTTAGCAGATGTATGCTTTAAAATCTGGGTGTTAAGGCAGACCCTAGAGTTAGACAGTAATCTTACAATGCAATACAGTACAATACAGTAATCTAGGGGCACCTGAGCTAGCCTCCAGACCATTCCTTCTGGTAGGCCTGCCTCTGCAGCTACGTACATTGTGAGAACATGGATCAGGATCAGGCCATGGGATTTTCGCCAGCCCTGTTGAGGGAGCCTTCACAAGGAGTTCTTTCAAGTGTCAGGGCCAGAAGCCATTCTCCTGAAAGGGAAAGCAGGGCTATGGCACCATCCCATCTTTTACTTTGTGTCACAGCTTTTTAAATTGCAGTGCCGCAGGCAGGGACTGCTTGATTTTACATATTGCATGTAAGTCGCTACAGGCACCTTTTTGCCTGGAGAGAAAACTGAAAATGTTTTAAATAAGTAACAGCATGGGGGTGGAGTTAAGTGCTAGATTCCTCAGTGCAGATATCTCTAACCCACCTTCCAAATTGCAGCCAGTTACAGACTAATTTTTCAGACCCAGAGTGTCAGGGTCAGTGGCTGGGACATAAGTAGCCAGAGGCAAGGCAAGGCAAAAGCAACAGAGGCAGAGGGACCTGGGCAACAGAAGTTCAGGAAAGACAAAAACTGGACTTAATGGAAAGTTCAAGTCATAGTCATAGTACAGGTTGAGGTTAGGAATCAGAAGAATGCATGAGGGCAGAACAAAGATGTGGTCAGGACCAAGCCAAAGATCAAAAGCCAGGAAGATAAACAGGAGCAAGTACTTTTGACAGGATGAAAGGGCAGGAGACACGGCATGGCAAGATACTGAAGGCAACAGGAACCTGATACAGCAAGAGTCAGGCAAGATGCAGGAGCTCAACCACAGCTTGCAGGAGGCCCTGTGTCACTGGGGCAGGAACTACAGCAAACAGGAGGACTAGCATTGCTGAGGCCAGTTGTGGAGGTAGAAACTTGCGCTTATAGAGCTTTCCCCCCAGGACTCCCAGCTGGCACTCTTCAGTAGAATGATTGGGTTGGGCCAGATGACTGTCTGGCCCCTTGCAGCTCTCCTGTGACACTAGGATGAAACACTCTACTTTGCTGCATCCTTGCCTTGGCCTGCATCTAGATAAATGCTACAACTGCAAGTCTCTGGGTGGAAGTAGGGGCTGTTTTCTGCATATGGAACAAACAGAAGCTTCTCTGTCTCCTCCCCTGGCTGCTTTGGGGTAGGACAATCACTGCCTTCATCTTGAGGATAATGGTTGCTCTCACTTTAGTATTTCATCTCAGATGAAGATATTACTTAGGGGGACCCAGAAGCCTCAGCATCTTCAGTATGTCCAAAGACATTGGCCTTGCAACATCAAAGCAGCTATACAGGAATGCTTGCTTTTAAGCCCAGAGATGATAGGAGGTGCCATTGTCTTTGTGGTGTAATTTTTGTGCCAATTCAAATGGTTGTAATTGTGGGAGAGCTTCAAGTAATGATGGGTTTTGACCAGTGCTTCCAGATGGAGGTCCCCTAGCACTGCCCCTCTCAAGGTATTGTGTAGTTCCTCTGTCTTTCCCTCCTTAGTGGGGTTTTTTTGTGGTAAGAAAAAGGATGGGCAAAGCAGTGGTAAAGTCCCAGGGGTTTGAAACATAAGATGTCATTGCTCCACCCAGATAAAATGCAGCAAATGAAGCAGAGCAAAAGCATGATTAAAAAAACCCCTTATCTGGAAACACCCAAAGGTAAATCATGCCTACCTCACCCATTTACCTGAATTCAGTAGGACTGCCTATTAAGTAGACATGTAGGTTCCCTTCACATGTTACAGTAGCTCTGTAGAAGGCCCCTGTACCTGAAGAGGCCTTGCCAGAAGACAACTAGGATAATTAAAACTTCGGCATGTTTATATCAGCTTTTCACTTGGGGGCTCCTTGCTTCCTTCTAATATTGTGCAGGTGGCTTGCTTTGCTCAATTTCTGCATTGGCCTGGACACTGCAGTCTACATACACTCACACTGAACAACAACTTACAGATGAGGTGAGATGCTGTCAAGGGCCTCAACTTGACTGGGGCGTGATGCCATAGCTTACTTAGTTTAATGGTTAAGCCACCCCTGGAAGGCTCTGTTACTGTGACTTTCCTCCAGCTCAAAGACAAACAGGCTATCATAAACTCATTTGGTTCAGTATCACTGTGAATGTCTTGCGCAGAGGGTGTGCCAAGGGCAAAGGATCGATCTTACGCATTCATTATTAATACCTCGTAAGCAAAAGAAAAGGCGGGGGTCCTGGTTGTCTTTCTGTTGCTTGCCTCCCCCAGCATTTGCTGCCAGCTGATCCTGTGGGGACTTGGTGTCTGTTCAAGCATCCTTCATGCTCCCACACCTATACCAGGAAATGCACATGCTTCTTATATCCACTATAAACTGATAGGGGTTTCACTTAGCTGGTTTTAAAAGGAAAAGGACTACCCATGTTTATGGAGGATCATTCTTTTGAGAGCTGTTGTAATTATTTTGTTTTATGAAGCCACACAATGATGGCTTCTGCTTTGCTGGGGGGCGGAGGGGCACAGTGTAGGCCCACAGTGAGTGCCCACTTTCAAGAATCCCGTAGAGATGCTTCTGAGTGGCTCACCTGCCTTTCCCTGTGCCCAGGTTTGGTGTGTAATGATGAGAAAGGGAGTGTGGACTGACAGCAGCTAGGTCAAATGTAAGAAAGTAGGTTCAATGAGGGAAGGGACTTGTGCAGCCGGGATCTGTCCCCATTCCCTTTGAGCTTATTTTATTTTTACTTTATTTAACACATTTCTATGCCGCCCCATCGCCGAAGCCTCGGGGCGGCTCACATACATAAAAAAATAATTCAAAATTAATAAATAATTCAATATTAATAAATATAAAAATAATCTGAGTCACCCTGGCCAAAAATTAAAACTAATAAAAAATCTTAACAATTAAAATAGCGTTTGAATAAAAAGGTCTTCGCCTGGCGCCGGAAAACAAATAACGACGGCGCCAGGTGGACCTCTCTGGGGAGCGTGTTCTATAGGTTGGGCGCCACCGCAGAGAAAGCCCTCCTCTGAGTAGTCACCCTCCTAATTTTCTTCACGGAGGGTTCTCGGAGAAGGGCCTCTCCCGCCGATCTCAAGGGGCGGGCGGGCAAGTACGGATAAGCGCTTAGCTGCACTCCTCATAGTACCTGAGGGAAAATAAGATTTTCCCAGCAAGACTGACAGACTCCAGACTGCAACCCACAATTACTACAATTTAGCATGCAATTCCGGATCAGGGTAGGGGTTCCCATGGCTAGAAGCTGACCGTGCTCTGGGTGTGGGTGGTTACTTTAAACACCGCAATAACCCACCCTGTGCCAGGTGTGAATGATCCAGCAAACGCTCGTGTTTGTATTCTGAGTTTGCTTTTAAGGGCACATCTCTGAACAGGGCAGTGGCTGCAAGGTAAGAGTTGTCCAAGTCAGCCGGAAGACCGGCGCACCTTAGGGACCGACGTTTGCCATGGGTAGCCCAGAAACCGCGTGAAAAATCAAACGGTATTTTAAAAAAAAAGCACGCGCGCACACAAAAGACCATTTTAAAATCCAGAATTAACATAGGCAGGAAAAATGTAATAAAACCCATTTAAGAACGCCTCTTAGGGTACGCGGGAAACTCGGCTTCCTCCTGGCTGCAGCGTGGTAAGGCCACGTGGTACCGGCTCCTTGACGGGGGGGGGGGGCGTACCGGCTCCTTGGCTCGGCGGCCTATGCGAGCGCGGCGCCCGTTGGCGCAGCCGACCAATGGGAGCGGAGGGGGGCGTGTCAACCTGCTGCAGCGCAGGCAGGCCCTCCTCCATGCTGGAGAGCATGCGCGAAGTGGCGGGAATCGCTCGCCTGTCAGCCAGTTTCTCCGTCGCTCGGGTCGGCGTGCGGACGCTTCTCGCGCGCGGGCCTTGCCTGGAGGGAGCCGAGCGCCGCGGCGGCAGATCGCGAGGTGAGGAAGGGCGGGACGGGGGCGGCCTGAGGAGAGACTCGGGGACGCTTTCGGGAATCGAAGCTGGGCAGGGATGGAGGAGGACGAGGAGAGGGCTGAGGAAACGCGTGTCCTTCCCAACCGCGACCCTTCTCAGTTGACCTCCCCTTCTCGAGGCGAGGCGCTTGCCCCCTGCGCCAGAGTTGCCCCTCCGGTACACCCACACGGCGGTGCATCCTTCCCGCTTTCCCCATCCCACAAGAGCCTGCCCCCAGACCCAGCTCCCTTTCTCCCTCCCCTCACAGCCCTTCCTCCGTGGCTCGCTGGGTCATCTTTCAGGGACTGCTCGCTCTCCCCAGTCCCACATTCCCACCCCGTGCACCCAGTCGCCTCTTATGGGAGACCTCCACGCGCCCACAGCCTTGGGCCCAGTGTCACTCCCCCAAGAGTACAGTGCATCCTGCCTGCGTTCCCGCTTCGCCCATCCCACAAGAATCTACTCTGGACCGGTTAAACTTTTCCTCTCCTTTCCATTTGCTCTTCCTCCATCCCACAAGGATGCAACTTCTGGACTCATGCTGCTCTCCAGTCCTCCTCTCTCCATCCCGTAAGGATCGAACTCCTGGGTCTACTGCCCCCCCGCCCCCCCCCACCCCGTGGGTTCAGAGCACAACTCCTTCCTATCCCCAGCTAGGCAGACTGCCAGGAACCGATCCCTCTCACCAGTGCTCCCTCCCCCCAGTAGGACACCCAACTGGGTCTTCTTAGAGAACCAGTGTGGCAGAGCAGCTGGAGTCTTGGACTGGGACTTAGAGGATCTGGATTCTAGTCCCAGCTCAGCTATGAAGCTCAATGAGTTTGGGCCAGTCACAGAATCTCAGCCTAACCTACTTCACAGGGTTGTTGTGAGGATAAAATGGAGAGGAGACCTTTGTGAGCTGCTTTGTGTTCCTTGCCAGTGGAGGAAAGGTGGGATATAAATGTGATGTGCAAAATTTTACTTCTAGGCCTTGTGAGTCTCCCCAGCACAATTAGGCATCTTTCCAGTATTTACCTCTATCCCACAAGGATTTGACTCTGAACCTACTTCTCTTTTCTTTCCTCATTGTATGGAGAGCAAAATCCTTCTTCGTAATAACAAGGCAGTCTTTGAAACACTGATCCCTCTCTTCCAATACGATATTTCCTGCCATTCATGTAACATCCAATTGTTTCTAGTTCAGGATCACAAATTCCCCCACAAAAGTATTTTCTTTCCGGTATTTCCTTTCCCTTCATCCCACAAGGATATGATTCCTGAACTCACTTTTCCTCTATTCAGTACCTAAGCAGGCAGAATGCCAAGAACTGATCCAGCTCTCTGGTGTTACACACCCTCCACTGCTTCATATCAAGTATCTCTTATCCAAGATCATTGCTCCCCTGCCCCCACACCTCAGAGATTCGACTCCTGGGCCCAATTTATTTCTACTCCCTGCTACCCTCATGGGAAGTTGCCATCTGTTGTGTCAGAGCCTTGGTCCCAGTATTGGTGGCACTGACTGGCAGCAGCTGTCCAGGGTTTCAGGCAAAATTACATCCCAGACCTTCCTGGGGGTGCCAGGGACTGAACCCAGACTGGTCTGCATGCAGAACAGGTTCTGTGTTGCTGAGGTATGTTGTCATCAGCCATGTGGTCTGTCTGAGGCTTAACAAGCCCAGCGTGCCCTCCTGTGATTAATCATGCTCCTCTGCTGCCCAGCATTCATTCAGAGGCTGGCTCTTAGCAGACCCTCACCCATTCCCATCTGTTTGTGCTGCTCATACAGTCCACACTTACCTGGGGTTCACCTGGATTGCCCTTATTCCAGGATCCAGTTTTTTCCTTACCTCTAGATCACTCCCCTTGGACAGCCATACAATCTGACATATCCAGTAAGTACTGTTCAGCCCTGTTGAAGTCTGATCTTGTTCAATTTTAACTTCCTTTAATAAATGTCTTTCACATCAGAGTCTCACCCACTCTCCCTCCACCCCGCGCACATCATATATACATGAAACCAGCATTGCTACAGGATTTCACTGGGGACAGGAGTAAATTTCCTGTATTTTAGGTGCTGCCAGATGCCGGGTGTGGATGTTCTGCTACTTTCTTTCTTGATGTTTACTAAGCTTTTGCTCTAAGTAATGCTGCACTTGCTGGACAGGACTGAGCATGTTACTCAGAGCCTGTAGCACACACAATAGATGAGAGAAGTGGTATGTTATGGATTTTTGCTTCAGGAATAGAGTTCTGCTCTGTGAAAGGGAATCTGTATAATTTACTGGCAGGAATGCATTAATCAACATTTCCGGTAGGAAATAACTGCATTACACACACATCCTTGTAACTGAACCATGATACAGCTTGTTAAGCTAAACTGTAGTTTTGGAAGATTCGAATGTAGAGTAAAGAAATATTATAAGGACTTTTCCTGTCCAATGTTTCCCATTCCATAACCTTTCCCTCCACAAAACTCCAAAACTGTGTTTGCTGGGACAAAAAAGCTGTCAGAACTTTATAGGGGAAGAAAAAGTCACTTGAGAAAGCTGAGAAAGAGGGTTGGGTTTTAAATTTGGCTCTGCTCTTCACTCCCTCTACCCTTAATGCACTTCCGTTATTGAAATGTTTAAATCAGACAATGGGAGAACATCAATGAAAGGAATAAGAAACTCTAAAGGGTATCAAATGTTCTTGCAGTAAAAACATCTATTGAACTAAGTCAGTAATTTTATGGGGTCTAAGGTTAGTCGTGTTAATGTTTGCATCTAAAAGAAAGAGGAGTAATTCAACAGCAAAAACAAAATATAGCATTGGTCAATAAATGAAAATTCAATCTGTAGGGATGCAGTTGAGAAGGTTTGATAATTGGCAAGTCTGGTTCATTAGTTTGAATATTCTTAAACAAAAATAAGTTTCATAATCAAGTGCTTCTATTAAAACATTCCTGTATACTTTTTGATCTTCTTTGTCCTGTTGAAAAGATTGAAATCCTCTCTCATATTTATTTTCTATAATTAAAATACAGACACTTAGCAATACATTTTGCAGACCTTCATACAATATCTAATGTATACATGTGCACTTTATATCTTCTGTTTGTATGCATTGAATCCTATCAGATGCGTTGTTAAATGTCTAAATTCTGCTTGAGTCTTAATGTAAGGATGAAAATATCAGTGACATATGAAAAGCAGTCCTTATTTGACTTAATTGCTATGATATAACTTAACGCACAGGTCCCCTGTGCAATATCTGTGAGTATCTCCTGTGGTACCTAGACCACACTTTGTTCCACACTTCTATCACACAAACAAAATGATAAAAAATTGAGACGTACTTAGAGCACCATCTTTCTTGTTCCTAAACCTGCTAGTGATCAGGAAGAGAAAGCAAGGGAGATGGGAGAGAAGGAACAAGGCTAGAAGTTGGAGGGGAGGAAACAGTGTGGTAAAAATGTGTGTGGGGGAGAAATAATGGGGCTGAAGGCTGGGAGTGAAGAAAAGCATCAAGATGGAGGGTGGAGTGGGAGAACAAGAGCTAGACTAAGGAGAAGGCTAGAACAGGGAAGGGAAGGGAATGGTGAGAAGAGGGGTTGGGTAGAGAGAAGGCTGGGTGTGGTGAGACAACAAAATGGAAAAGTCCATGTAGAGGGAAGAAGATTGAGTGGGCTGGGAAGTGACTCTTTTCATTCATTCTCCACCTTGCAGCCTCTAGTCTTGCTATTTCTGTTCCTTGCCCTGATTAGCCTCTCTTCTAGCCAGGCCTGTATGGCAACTGATCTGTGACTAGTTAGATACTTCATGGGAGCCATTTTGTGGTGATGCCCACAGCAGTTTCTCAAATTCCCAAGTGTGTTCAAAGGTCCAAAAAAGTTTGGAACCCCTGGCCTAAAATGAACTCTTCATCATCTCTGTTGTAGGTCTTTGTAACATCTCTCTTAAGTGTCTTGTCCTGGTGAGGGAATGCAGAGTAGGTTAGCTGATGGGACAGCATGCAGCATGGAGAGCCTTGTGACTTGACGGGTTGCTGCTGGCAGCTTGCTCTTAACTTTGCAAATATATCTTGGAAAACTGTCCTTTTGATACATAGGACAGAAAACAATTCTCTGGAAGTATCTGGAGAGACTTCTGTCTTGTTACTATTAAGGTCTGTTGCTTTCTTCATTGCAAGCCACATGGCACAGTAAAAGCACTTGATGTAACACTTGTTTGTTTTATGCACTTGAGAGGTTGTGTTTGGGGAACCTGTGTAAATAATCTTCCCCCCTTGACTTTAGAAGGAGTGTGCATGTGACTTAGTGTACTGGAGAACCCTTGTGAAACAGGCTGTTATTTTACAACTGATTGAGAAGAATTTTGGAATATAATAGTGTGTACTGGCTAGATACAACAACCCAGTTTGCACTTAATGGCTATTGTAAATTCATGAACTCACAGCTAGCCACAATCTAGTATGAGTGAGCAAGAATCTATCTACAGTGCTCTCCTGCTTTTTGTTTACAACCTGCAGTTACCCTTTTTGTAGGTTGATCATGTAATGTCTGAACCAGGTTTTCTGGATTAGGGATTACACAACAGAAAGTAAACCTACACTCTGTTCTTGGGTTGACTTCGGGCAATCATGGGTTTTTAACTGAAAACAGAAGTGAGGAGCAAGTTGGAGGCAACGCACTGGCTGGCTCCCCCTCATGTCCACAAAAATCCATGGTTTATATAACCCAAGGTTTGTTGTTGTGTGCAAACCAATTCAATATAAATAAAAGGTTAGTTCTAAGCAAGATATGTTTGATTTTTCTTGTCTTAGAAATCCATTTCCTCTCCCATGTTCTCTCTCATCTCCCTCTCTTCCTTTTTCCTGGTACCTAGCCAAGCATGGTGCAACATGTGGGATATTTCTTGCTATACTCAGTGTCTGTAGGGATTTTTGAATCCCAGTTTAATTATTGAAGGAAACAATGGAAGCACAGATGCTTGGAATGCAAAGGCTTTCATTTGTTTTGTATAACTGTTTTGCCATTGAGACATTTGGGAAATAGGAGATTTTAGATAGTTTTATATATACCTGTTAGCAAATAAACCTGCTAGCTTTGCTGCAGATAAACATTTATACTCTGAACCTGTATATTGTATTCAGTGTAATGCAAAAGCTGAACTAAGTATCTAGGTTTTGCTTCTTTCGTGGACTCACTAGATAGTCTCGGGTAAACTACTCAGTCCAGTTCACACTTTGCCATAAGGAGTTGCTAGCACTGACGTACCTTGCAGGATTGTGATAAGGATTATATTGAGCATTATTGTGAAAAGGGAGGATAGACATATTTCAAGTAAAGATTACATTAAGCATTGGGAACATTTGGTACCAGTACTACAGAAATGCTAGAAACTATTCTCACATTTTTAGCATCTCTGCAACAAGCATAACATGTGGTGCAAAAACTGTAGCTTACCTTATATGCAGATTATTTCCTGGGTAGCTTCTTCATTGTGATTTTCTTATGCCCTGAAGAAATAATCTTGGTGGGAGGAGGATATCAGGTCAGAGCATATCTTTTAATGTCTGCACAACAGCATTTTATTATCACATGTATAACACCTTTAAGTGTACAGTGTGTACCACTGAATTGCAGCCCAAGGTCAGCAGTTTCCATTTAGTTTTATCTCCGTTTTGTGGAATTGCAAGCTGTGTTTGTTAATGGAGCCTTAAAGAAACAAAAAACACATTCCACCCTGAACATGTGCAGTTGTACTTGGACATCCTCAGTATGTTTTGTGCAGTGTGCTAAGCAGTAGCATGTGAGGGTGGTAGTGATATGGAAGGAAAAGTTAAGGTTATGGAACAGGTTGTGGGAAGCTGTGAAATAGCTTTGATTACTTCTGCTTACAGGAGTGAGCAAATTCTTGTGATTTAATGGGCACTCGGGTATAATGGTGCATGTTTCAATAGTCCCTCCCCACTGTACTATTTGTACTGCTTTTGGAATTGTTCTTAAAATTTGTTCGTGTCTCTTGGCAATTTGAAATATTGTTTATAAAAGTTACCAATGCAAGCTTTTATGCACACCGTTCAAAGGTGAATTATAAACTGGCAAATCACAGATCAAGACCCAACAATCCTCCCCACTACACAAAATTTTCTGTAGCAAATTGATTCTAAGAGAGTCTTGTGAACACCCTGTGAGGTAGGATCAGCAGCCATATATCAGATGGTAGCATTTTTCTGGTGCATGAGCCCCGCTGTAAGGCATATTGAGATAACAGTGACAAAATAGTTCAGATGCAGGGGTGGGGGTGTCCTGTGACTGCACTTGACAATGGCATTTCCTAGATGTCGGACCTGAGCCAAAGCAACAGTACCTGGGAAAGAATTTGACCCATGTATTAGGGGACAGATCTCTTGCCTCCCTGTTAATAAGTGCACGCACACACACACACACATCTGTGATCAGTGCTGCCGTCTTGTGGACTTTGGTACTTTTTAGCAGGAGTGTTTCTGGTGCTGGGACTGCCTAGTTTGACAGGGACTGATCTGCACTTGACCTGTAAGAGTGCCTCTTAGAGTCTGTTGTAGTGGAGGGCTTTAGTGTGGCATGGTAAGGACAGTAAAGTAGTAAAATACCTAGATACTTTTCTGTGTGTATAAAAAGGGGTGTTGTTTTCTACGCTTTCTGTGTGTCTATTAATATGTACTTTTTCCATTTCAGCTTGCAGTGCAGTCTGGGAGTTACTCTGTAGGGATGTTGAAGGGAAGGAGAACTGGCATCTTGTGTGTGCTGCACCATAATCCCTCTTGGAATGTCTTCCCTCAATTTCAGTGTAATTTGAGGAACAGCCAGAGCGCCATCCTGGGTACAAATTCTGACCCCCCCCCCCCCCAGTTTGTGTGGCACTGATGTACATAACTCTTCATAGTCTAACATAAGTTTTAAAAGGTAGGATACTGCCCTGAGGTACTCACAGTATGAATGACCAAGCCACTCCAGGTCTGCGAGGCATACCCAATTCAGCCTATAGCTGGCACCTCTTCATATTTTTCCTGTAGCACAGTCCTGATTAAGGCTATTGCCAAGGATGTGGTTCTGCAAAGAACAAAAGAACTTCAAGCATTCATTACTACTAAAAACAGCTTTTGGTTCTGTTCAAATTAACCGTGCTGGAACCAACAGCCTGTTCTGATTAGAACCAAGTGTGGTTTTCCTTTGATGGCCCAAATGGGGGAGAGACTCTTTCTCTTGCCACCTATTCTCTTTCTTTCACTCACAACAGCCCTGTCCTTTTGCTTTGTCCCCTGTTTCTGGAAGGCAAAGGACTGGACAGGGATAGCCTGATTTCAGTAATCTATGATTACCAGATCATCTCTAGGTTATCATCTCTAGGTTAGATTACTACAATGCACTCTATGTGGGACTGCCCTTGAAGACAGTTCAGAAGTAAAGGTCCAATTATATAAGGCCAGTTCTGACCCATCTGCACTGACTGCCTGTATGCTTCCAGTCCCAATTCAAGGTGTTGGTATTAACCTATAAAGCCCCACATGGCTTGGGACTGCAAGACTTGTTGGAGTGCCTCTCCCAACCCCAATCTGCCTGAACACTATGCTGTGCCCCTCGGGCTTTTCTTGAGAGGCTAGGAGGATGGCAACTAGGGGGAGGACCTTTTCTGTGGTGGCCCCTATCTTTGGAACAACCTCCCTGCTGTGGCATGCTTGGGGCTAAATTTGCCATCTTTACAGAGGTCATTCTGGGGCCTGATATGATTAGTCAGGTGCTTTTCTTTTACTCTTGGCTGGGTCTTTTTAAAATGATCTTTTAATGTGCTTTTGTGTTCTTTTAATTTAGTTCATAATGCTTTTATCTATTGTATTTTGCTGTTTGGATACTTTGTTGTAAATCTCCTAGAGTTCTTCTGCTATGGGTGATATATAAATGAAAATAATAATAATAATAATTAATGGTAATAATAATAATAATACAGACCGTATTTTTTGCTCTATAAGATGCACTTTTTCCTCCTCAAAAGTAAGGGGAAATGTCTGTGCATCTTGTAGAGCGAATATGTGTGTGCAGTAAGTCTGTCAGATGTGCAGCCCATGGGGAAGTGATGGGGAATGTGCCTGTGATTATGTGCCCATTTGATTCAGGATATTTTTTTTCTTGTTTTCCTCCTCAAAAACTAGGTGCGTCTTATGGTCAGGCGCATCTTATAGAGTGAAAAATACAGTAATTTTATCAGAACCAATAAGTATCCAAATGATCTAACTGTGTAGGGGAATGGGTTTGGGAGTCATTAAATCCAACCCTCCTTCCCATAGGAGGCTAACCCCACTATGCCCATTACTCCAATGGGATGGTGGTGGTTCAAACCATAGCATGCCGTAAGGAGAATCATCATACCAGAGCTGTTTATATGAGTTCTTTTTCAAATGGCTTGAATAAACAATGTTGTCTGTGTAGGAAAAATAAACCCTAGAATTATTTGATTAGTATGAATTATTGGAAATCCCCTGCCCTCTTAAACATACAATGTAAATGCATGATTCTAATATATATTGAGTCCTGGCACTGGAGAATGCATAGGTGTCAATATCAGTGGAATGTTCTGACCAACCATTAATCTTTTCTGTATGCACCCATGATCAGTCCATCTTCCAATGCTGTGGGAATGTTTCCATAGCTCTGTCTTCCTGGAACAGTGTTTTGCATTCACTTCATTCTCCAGGAACCCTGCCTCTTCCTTAGTCAAAAGCTCACACCTCCCAAGATCTAGCTGTAGCTCTCCTTTCAGCTATAACTGCATTCCAGAGTTTTCAGGAAGAGGAGTTTATCTGTTTATTGTGTCCAGTTATATTATTCATCCCTTGGCATCTAGTTCAGTATTATCCGCTGCCCCTCATACTTTGTTTTCTTCCATCTTCTTTGCTTTTGAAGCTCTCATGTTGTCATCTCTGATACCTAAAGAAAGGGAATTGTTGAAATTCTTGTGAGGGGAGAATTGTTTTTTATCATGAGCTTCTGCAGATAGATCGGTATTGCTAAAAATATTCCTGAGACTTCTTTGTGTTGTATCCTTTGCCCAGGCATTCCACTGACATATGTTCATTTGCCACGTATCACCAGAGAGCATGTTTGGCCTAGAGACTAAATATCGATAGCCCTGCCCTCTCTTTTTACAATCTCCTGTCGTGCTTTTCCTCTCTGGCAATGAGTGGCTTCACAGCCTGCCTTTTACATTTCTAGGCCAGAAAGCTTCTGTTGCTACCTGCACAGCACTGTTTGCGCCTGCATCTTGGCACTTGGCAAAGGAGAAGCTGCACAACACAACCTCAGTAACTTACTCAGAGTTTCCATGAATTCTGGCAGTATGTATTCTAGAATGCTTTGGGCTTCCTCCTCCCTCTCCTGAGTGTTTAAAGAGTCATTCTCATTTATACCCATCCATTTAACTCAGTAATTTCTGTTTCCAACCCAGAGTGGTTTGCCCTGGTTCTGGCCACACTTGTATAGAGTTGTTGCATCTGAATGTGTATCCCTTGTTTGATTTCAGAAGATTTTTCTCATGCATACTGGTTCAGATAAAAGAGAAGAAAAGGGAAGAAGCACTATTGGTTTAACTTAGCATGGCTAGCTAGGAAAGAGTAACAACACTGTATGCATTTAGAGAGCATGACTTTGACATTGGCCCTTTGTGTGACTGCCATTTGGTAGAAAAGAGAAAAATCCCTTGCATCTTACTGCCCCTCCAACCTCACTGGGTGCCTTTTATAATCCTTTTTGTGATCCATCCCTTCAGGGGAAGAGCAAAGTTGGCTTTATGCAGCAACAGTGTCAAAGCAGTTACCCCCAGTGACTGCTGGTAAAGTGTGAAGAGTTGTCTCTCTTCAAGTCCTTTTGTTCCCTAGCATGAGTCTGTTGAAAACTGGGAGAAGCAGGCCTTGCCACTTGCACTTGATTAGGCCACTGAAGTAACATTGGATGTGCCTTGGAAAGTGTGAAGCAGATTTAGGAATGGCATTCAGCTGAACTAGGCTTGGATGTGAATGAATCTTTTGGGCCTTTGGATTTGCTTCGATCCGTGTCCTGCTGAAGCAGCAGAATACCGCCACACATTTTTACTCGTGCATGGCACTCATTGTATTCCCAAATGTTCCAAATATTTAACAACTGCCTGCCCTTGAGAACCAGTGCCATGTAGTGGTTAGGATGTTGAGCAGGGACTCAGATCTGGGTTCTAATTCCCGCCTACCAGTGAAGCTCAGCTGGGTGACTCTGGGTCAATAACTGATTCTTGGCTTAAACTACTTCACACAGTTATTATGAAGATAAAATGGAGGGGAAGAACCTTGTAAGCCGTCTTGGGTTCTTTGAAGAAGAAAAAGAGATGAAAATAGGTATAATATAGTGACCCGGAGCAAGTTAGTACAATAGAAATTTAAATTGGCCCCTTATTCCACCAAGGGCCTAATTCATTTCTTTTAAAAAGGCTAACTCCTCTCTACCCCTACAAGCTGACTCTGTTTCTCAAGGAATTCCTGTTACTTCTGTGAAACAAAGATTTCAAAGTTAAGCTAAGCTGTTAAGACTATGGGAATGTCAATCTCCTTTTAATAAGAAAGCAGTAAATTTTGTGCAACAGCATAGGGAGCCCCTGTCAGGACTGTGTGTGGAGGATTGACAGAAAAAACGCTTCTTGCCCCATCTTTTTATGCTTTGGGGAAAGAAAACAAGTCTCTTTGGTGGCCAGATGGGTCCAGTCAAGCCTTACCACTCCGGTGATGGTTGTGCCTGTTCTCTGTCTGGCAGTGGTCCAGAGCTGTTCTGGGTCAGACTCTACAGGAGACTGAAGTCTGTAACACATAAACAGAACTTGTATTTAATGTGGCCAGGAGCCTAGTAAATGGGCGTGGAAGTGTAATTCCTCTTTAGGTCATAAGCAGTGTGTCTTGGTAACGGCATGGATTGCCAGAAGACACACATGCCTCATGTGAGCATAATGATGGAATCCAGTGATAGTTTGATATTGATCCCTCTGATATCCCTGCACAATTCTGGATGACTAGTGCAAGGAACCCTAGATTTCTACCCTTTTAGGCCTAGTGAGGTTTACACAGATCAGATTGCATGTGAGTCTATCCATGGGATGGTTAAATCATGGGTGTTTGTCACTATGCCAAACCAGTGAGATTGCTGTTGGCGAGTCACTTGGCTGTCTGCTTCTGCTTGCATATTAACCCAGGAAGTATGCACACCACTCCTGGCTTGTGAGCATGGTTTTAACCCAGCAAGAAATCATGGGTTGAATATCTACGTTGTTTCTCCCCCAACAGTTTGGATACTATAGCAGATAACCTGGGATAGCAGGAACAGGGCGTTCCTGGGTGGTTTTGCAAAGCAGAAATGGATGTGGGGGGCAACTTTTTGGTTTAAAACAACATGCAAACTGTGTGTCTGTTGATGCAGAGCATGAGTAGGCCATTTGGTTCATTTGTCAGGGCATATCCTTCAAATACCAGGGAGCAGATAAGTGTGTTGCGGACAAGCTGAACCTCCCATAAAATGGTTGGCTTGCAGATTTCTGCCTTCCTGAGCACCTAGGGTCTCAGGAAAGGGGTGGGAAAGTGTGAGGATTTGTGTCCAAACAAAAAGGTGAGAGATCTTGTTGTGAAGTAGGTGATCTACTGACTGAGTAAAGATCATTTACAGCTTTGCATTCTCTTGACTGCTTGCCTTTTGATGAGGGTTAAGAAAATACAAAGTAAAAAGTAAACTTTTGTAGGCAACTTTCCTCAGTGTCATGAATGGACATGGCACTTTGACAGGAGACATTTCCCAAGGCATTGACAAGGGTGGAGTTTTTATTCTTTTCACCTGAAAATGCACACTTGTGAAAGATTGGAATATTTTTTTAAGGATGAAGGCATTTAAAGGCAATTAAAAAGTGTAGGCAGTGGAATCTTCAAGATGCCCATGAGAGGACAACCCATGGTGGGCCCAGTTGTCAGTCATGCACACCCTGGCTCTTTCATAAACAACCCCCACTGTATAGCTTATTTGCAAAGTGTGAACTCATCCACTGAGCTGTATGGAATGCAAAAAAGACAGCACCATGGATTCACCACAGGCCATTTAACCTATTAGGTATTCGGGCAAGAAACATTCAGCCACTTGCTAGAAGTAGCCTTCAAGTCTTTTCAGTTCTGAGACTCAAGTCCAGAGTGAGTTGATTTAAATCACTAAAAATTAAATGGTTGCTTTAGATCAAGTTTTCCTCCCATTTCATTCACATATTTTGAAACAAAAGCAGCAAAGGCTACAGATCTAAATAAAGATCCAAAGAAAGAGTACTTTTTCTGTGAGGCAAGGGAGCCATTGCTTTAGTGCCTTGAAAATCTGTATCATGTACAGGATGTGGAAATAAGTGCATAGAAAGGTCTACTGCAGCTTTTTTGTGCTCCTCCCATGATCACTGACAGGCTCTTCAAATAAAGTATGGTAGCTGAATCCGAGGGAGAGCAAAATCACGAGTGGTCTTTGCTCATGAAAATATGTGGCTGGGAGAGGAGCTTTGGTGGTCCAGGCTCTTCTCAGTGTTTTCATACCTTTTCATGCTTTCCCTAGACTGTAGGTGCTCAGGAAGGTGAAAAAGTGCAAGCTACCCCTCTTACAGAGCTGTCAGTTTAGACAGTTAGCTTTCAAAACTCAGGCTCCCCTTTAAAACAGGTTTTTTGACAGAGCTACCCAGAATGTTTTGTCTGGGACATGCGAAGTGCAGTGTGAAGTTTACTATAATTTGCAGCCAAGGATAAGGACTCCAAGATCCTTGTTTTGTTTCTCCTCCCCACCACACTTTAGCTTCTCTGTTTGGATGCATTCCAGTAATGGCTTTTTACATATGTGTAGCCCACGCATGCAAAGAGCAGCTTGGGTATGAGCATCTTACCTGCAATTTCTTAAATGTTGTTAAGGAATTATGAACACAGTTCCTGGGCATCTGCAGAATAGGTAGAAAGTTAACATTTGTATTTACTCCATTGATGGGATGGGAACCCTGTGTGCTTTAGCTCAAAGTTCACAAGTAGTTAACATCTGTGTGTACACCTTTGTTCTAGAGACAACCAAGGTACAGTTTCATCTACACTGGCAATATAATTAACATAGCAAACTAGATAATATCAGTTGCTTTATCTTGGATGTTTAAACAGCATTTTCTTAGTTGCCTGTTGTGCATGAGTAGAACCTTTAGGTGGCTAGATGGAATTTTTCCTAAGTCATCAGTGTGCTCTTAATTATAACTTTGGATATCTCTAGGCTGGCTGGCTAGTAAGGGTGATTTATAATCTGCTAGTGTCTCATTCAGGTTTGACTAGTTTTATTTATCAACAGGTATACACTGATCTGATTTGCACCCCATTTAACCACCCACTGTAAGGGTTTGGGGCATGGGCAGCATGGATGCACTGAAACCCAGGCAACTGAAACCAAAGTGAAGCAAGTCCAGCATTCAGTAACAAATCCAAGTTGCAATCCAAAACAGCCCAAGGTCAGAACAGTGAGTAGACAATGGAACAAGGCAAGGTGTTATCCGATAAGTAAGAACATAGTTGGAGCAGGCCAGAAGTCTGGAACTGATAAGGCAACATGACTAGGAGCTGTTACTTTGCAGCAGGAACAGGTTCCAGAAGCAGGCAAGATCCAAAGCACAGGGAAGGACTTCAAACCCTGGAGAGCCATATTGCTGAGGAAGCTCCTGGAAGGAAGAGCCAGCTCTTAAATAGCTCTTCCCCCAGGTTGCCCAAGTGGTGCTCATGGAGGCCCTGGTAGCTCCAGTAGAGTCTGAGATCAACCCTGCACCTACCTGTTGAGAGCTGAGTTTCCTCCTTCAAGCATTCAAAAGCCACAGACCATTTTCCTTGCAATGAGTTCTTTATTGACCCAAAAGCACAAATAATCCAGAATAAATATGTGAGCATGTACAGAGTGGTTTGTTGAACCCAGTCAGGAGTTCATCTCCTGATTAAGAGCATGCCTGGGCCCCATCCTTTTGGAGGGAGCCTTCCGAAACCAAGCACGTCTCCTCTCTGTGTGCAGATCCTGTAATTGGCCTGCCCTCCTCTGCTGATGCCTCATTATGGGATCAAGAGCCAGGGCTGCTCACAGACCCCTCCCACCTGCTGTCCATCTTGAATATTCCCATGGGCCACCTTCCCACCTGCTTGCCTCTGCTTCTTTCATCTCCAGCCCATCCATGTTAGTCCTCACTTGTTCTGTTTCACATTCCAATTTGGATTCTTCTTGAGAAGGAACACCCAAAGTGGCCATCCTTCTCACTCCCATTATTCTGCTGCTAGGCCAACACATAGAGCTCTGGAGCTACCCAGAGCCTGACACTCACAATGGTTTTTCAATTCATGAAGACCTGATATATTTTCTGTACGGTGACTTAACTTTTCACTAACAAGCCATAGTAATAACCCATGACTTGTTTGAGGGATTGTGCGTGCTCTGATGGGTTATCCTGTCACTCAGCAAGAGTAGAACCTCACACACACCATTTTTCATGATTTTGCCAGTCCTCTTCCCATGACTGTTTCTCCATTGATGCCCAAATGGCTGTGAGTTTGTCAGGTTTTTTTGGCCCCTGAAATGTAAGCAAGGATTTTTGTAATTTTTCTTTTTTGATGTTTTTGTTGGTCTTTCACAAGCAAACTCTTGCAGCTTTCCAGTATGTGTCACCTTTCCTGGTCAATTTTTCTTGTATACTTCAGCAGTTAAAGGCATGAGGCAAATGTACAAGAAAACTGAAAGGACTAATTTGTGCACAGTTGAAAAGTACCAGGGAACAATAATAGTAAGGGAGAAGCAGGGCTCATTTGTGCCAGGTTAAAGGACTGAAAATGGCAGAATCAACAGGAGAAAAATGGGGAGGCACAACATCTCCCACTTACCAGTGCAGTTCTTTCAATTATAAGCTTTGAGTGAAAGTTCTCAGTATCTTCCAACTTTTCAATGTTTCCCCAAGTCTGTGGTTAGTCCAGAACTGGCTCCCCTCCCACACACATATGCATATTTTCTGTGGCTCCTTTTTAGAGTACTTGCTGCTGCTCCCTGAAATATACACACACATCATGACTGAGAAGTAAATGGAGGAGGGTGGAGTCAAGCCTTTTGGGAAAAGAAGGGAAGAAGGAATTCAGTTATAAATCTACTCTACATGTGGGCAAGAGCTGTTCTCACAACCTGAAGGGGATGCAACTCTGGCATTGCTGAAAACAACCTTCATATGAAGCACCCTGTAGCGCAAAAAAACCTGTCTAGCTCAAATAAAGAATTATATTTTCAAAGCTTTCTGCTTAGATCTGCAGGAATGGGAAAAGGGGAGATTGGTTCTCATGACATGCTTGATACTCTAGCCTTGGACACCAACTGTGGGAAAACTGGATAATGGGCATACTTGTGGACTTCTGGAGCAGGAACTGGGAAGGTTGCTAAACTTTATTATGACCTGAGAGACAAAGTTGAATTAGGCTGAAAGGAAATAGCAATGCTTCAGAGCCAGTAATTCCTTGCAGAGCTTTTAGGCTAATTATATGGATATTGTTTGACGCTTCTGGCACTTGGCTGTTCCCATGCTCCAAGTTGGAGACTAAGGGTGCTGCCTAGGCATATATTCTCTCCTTGCCTCTCCATAAGGTTATGACAAATGCTCTGTGCCTGAACGAAAGCTGGAGTGGTGGTGGTGGTGTTAACAATTTGCATTTCTCTAGTGGATGGGGCAAGCTGATGAGGGAGCATGTGTTGTGCAGTCATTATCTGGATAAGGACCAATAAACTGAGACTCGGTCCAGGCATGATGTTGTGGGTGGTCTGCCTTTCTAATTAAGTGGCAGTCAATTTGTGTGTGTTTGTTTTTGTTTGTTTTGTTTTGCAGTGGGGGGTCCTTCCCACTGCAGGGGCAGGTTAGTATCCTTAGGGAGTCTATGCATTTATGGGCTTAACTCTTCAGGCATATTAAAATTAGTTTGTGAGCAGTTTTCTGTGCCTTTGCTTTATTCTTAAAATATGATGATGTAAAGGAATTATATGTCATTGGGTTTCATCTCTTAAAATGTTTATTTATTCATTATTCATTTCTACCTTTTTTTAAAGAACTCGAAGCAGCTTACGTAAGTATCCTCCTCTTGCTCTCCGTCTTATCCCTGCAACAACCCTGTGAGGTAGGCTGGGCTGAGAGTCTGTGATTGGCCCAAGCTCATCCAGTGTCTAGTGGGAGCTAGGACCAGATCTCCTGGGTCCAACACTGGGTAGTCATCTTCTCTTTGGGGTGTTCTTAGAAGTAGCATCTTCTGGGTAGAGCATATTCCCTGGCATAGTTGTTGGCCAAATCCATCTCTCATGGCTTCCATTAACCCTTTTATAAAAGAGGAGTGAGGAGCCTTGGTGACATCTGTCTTTCAGTGGGATTGAGAGGGCTAATTAGAGATTTAATGATGGAGACTGTGAGAGGTGCTAAATGGTGCTCAGTTCCTTCACTAAGAGTAGAACTGTTATAGAGGCACACTCCCTTCTGTACCATGAGTTCCTTGTGGATTTCTTCATAGTCTTGACTTTGTGGCATAAAAATAACCTCTCCCAAGGTCTTGTGCACATAAGAAAAGTTTCTGTGGCCTACGTGCTGGAAAAAAAATCTTCCATGTGGTAAAAAATTCCATTATGCTCTGTTCTTGTCTGACCAGTAGATGGTGTATTCTGGAAGTATTCTTGCATGGCTCTGTTCATTTGCCATCTCTTTGCTTTGCTTTCTAGAGTGTTCTTAGCTGGTCAGGTACTGAGCAATCCTGCTTCAGTAGTTCTGGGTAAAAATAAACTCTTTCACATATGTGTGCCACTTTTCTGTTTGCACAGGGTAACCCACCCTGACCTTTCCAGAGGCAACAGCAGCTGTTCTGTTTCTTTTGCCTCCTTCCATAACAGTTGTTTGTATGCCTCTACTAAGGAAGCAAAGCATGTGGAAAACCTAAGTGACTGACTCTTAAAGCTGAAGGTAGATGAGTTGACTAGAATCATGTACCTGATCCTGCCTAATCTTGGAAGCTAAGCAGGGTCAGTCCTGGTTAGAATCTGAGTCCTGCATGGAGCAGAGGGTTGGACCTTCTAGGCCTCTTCCAGCTGTATGATTCTATGATTCACATTTTTGATCCACTTGACCATGGATTGTTTATCTAGGTTGGACTTGGGAAGCATGGCATTATAAGTAATTTCCAATCTTAACTGGAGGAGCAAGTACAGTTGGTGGTGCTGGGGGACTTCCCTTCCACTCCATGGCTCTTGACCTCCTGTGCTTTTTAGCATCTACATGAAACTGCAAGACAAAGCCATTTGGAGTTTTGGGCTGAAGTTATGACAGCGTACAGGTGATACCCAGCTGTTTCTGCTGCTCCTAGGAAGACTGTGAAACTTTTGAACCTTTGTCTGGGGTGGGGTGGGGGCGAGTAAGTTGAGACTTCTGCCAAACCAGATGAGCAGGAAAACCGACCACTCTACATGGAAGTTTATAACTGACCTTAGCTGAGGTTGCACTCTTCCTGAAAGATTAAGCATGCTTTCTTCAGGATTTGTTGCTCACTAGGGAATCTTGAGTGGCAGTGGGGGCCGTGAATGTTTTTTACCAGCTCAGGCTGAATGCCAGCAGCAACCTTTTCTGGAGAATTCTGGTCTTGCCTTTGTTATAGGTGCATTAGTAATGTGCAGGCTGGACCATAATGCACCATTCATGGGGATGCATTTAACAACCGTTTGGAAATTGCAGCTGGTGACAAACACAGATGTTCAAGTATTGATAGGGGTTAGTCCATTAATATGACCCCTGTAATAAGCCAGCCCATCCTCAACCTACATCTAAAGTGCTGGTTTTATTCTTTGAAGCCTTGCAGCAGTTTGGGGCTGAGTTATTTGAAAGACTGCCTGCATTTTAAGGCAAGGGAATTCCTTTTTGCTCACCTATCCCTTGAGAACAATTGTGTTGAAGAGCATAAGGGAGAGAACCTTTACTGAAGTTGCCCCACGTCACTGGAAAGCATGGCTACATGCTATTCATTAAACCTCATCATTGCAGCTTGTCAGGAAAGCCCTCAAGATTTTTTATTTTCCAGGGCTTTTTCTTGTGTTTTAAAGGAACCCTGATAATTTTGACTGCAAGGGGTTTTTTACTTGAATATTTTGGTGAGAGAACTCTTGCTATTGTTACTGGCACTTATTTATTCTGTTATTGCCTCGTATTTTGCTCTTGAGAGGGCTGTACCTTAAAAGGTTATTATAAAGTAAATTTATATGACCAGGGACGGGCAAACAGCATTGACCTCAAATGCTCCCAGATTTTGCAAGCATTCCTTGCAGTTTTCAAAACCCCTTGAGGGGTTTTGTTAGTACATGCTAGGAATGCTTTCAGAACTCAGATGATCAAATTAATGATAGCTGAGGAGAGGTGCACACAGCTGTCATTTGGTGCCAGGGATCATGGGGGTTTTGCCCCAAAGCCCTGCAGTCTTTAGCTGGCAATAGTGGAGGTAGGGCATGAGCCCCAGATGGAATTAGAACAAGCTCAAAGTGGGCTTTATCCAGCTTATGTTAGGGCTGCTGTATTTGAGTGAGGCAGGTCACAGTTTGAGCTTGTACCACCCCCAGTGATGGGTGCTTTCCTCAGGCAATCTGGAAAGGCCATGACTTAATTAGACCTTACCTTGATTGTGGAAAGTAGAACCAGTTCTCTTAAGGTTTAGGGAGAAGGCTGTGATCCTGACTTTGAACTGTGTATCAAAGAAGAACAAGGAAAGGAGATGGAGTAGAATTGCTAGAGATTTGACTTGCATAATCCTGGCACTTGATAACCAATGGGCAACTGTCTTTTCAGCATTGTTGCCATGCATTGGAACATAAGTCTTCAAAGATGTGTCTTGGTGCTGCACCTTTGGTTTTTGGGTTTTGCCTGCTGTATGTCAACCAGCACAGAAGCCCTGCCCCAGCCTTCCATCACAGCGGCCTCCTTCCTGCAGGACCTCTTCCTCCGGTATGGCGAACATGACAAGCTCACTTTGCAGCAGCTTAAATCCCTGTTGAATCGCCTAGATGTGGGGGTTGGACGGAACAACATTAGCCATACAGAGCAGCAGCAGAGGAATGTCTCCTGGGTAATGTATTATACTTATTTATTTAAGATATTGGCCTCCTCCTTGTTAATCTAAACGCACCCACAAAGCATCATACAGGAGTTAAAACCTCTAGCGCTCATAGATATCACCACT
This sequence comes from Varanus salvator macromaculatus, assembly GCA_023646645.1. Classification (NCBI taxonomy): domain Eukaryota; kingdom Metazoa; phylum Chordata; class Lepidosauria; order Squamata; family Varanidae; genus Varanus; species Varanus salvator. Next base: position 22,327,888 of record JAIXND010000621.1, on the reverse strand, counting down.
TAAAACATTAAAACAAGCCTAAAGAGTTCAAAACGGAGTACCACAAGTTAACTTCACTCAGTTGATTGTGAAAGCTCTCTAACACTGCCTTGATTTGATGACTGCAAGTTAACACAGCAGGAACAGGGTGAGTCTCTTTGGGGGAGCTGGTTGGGAGCCAGTGGTTAAGAGCACAGGACTGGACTCAGGAGATCTGGATTCTAGTCCTCACTCAACCTTGAAGCCCACTGGTTGACTTTGAGCCAGCCACTCCCTCTTAGCCTAACCTTCCTCACAGGGTTATTGTTGTGAGGATAACATGGAGAGGAGGAGAACCATCCAAGCTGCCTTGGATTGCTTGGAAGAGGTGGGATATAAATTAAGTGTAGCAGCAGCAGCAACAGTCATCCTCATGCTGCTACTGAAAAGGCCATGTCCCAGCTCACCACAGTCCTTGCTTCTGATGGAAGAAAAGCATGAAACAGCATCTCTGTTTCATATTTATACAGTACAAGTTGTCTGTGGGGCACCCAGATCTAGGCTGTTCAGGTCATTAAAGGTCAAAATCAACAACTTATGTATTATGATTATGCTTAAGTGAGATTATACACCATTCTTTGACCAAGAAAGCCTCCCAAAGCAGCCTACATAAGATAAATAAAAACAAGAAACAGGAAAAACAGCTCCCCGCCCCTGCCGCCCATCTACAGGGTCACAATATAATAGATGTGACTTACATGGATAAAGGCAAGAAAAAAGAGTTGGAAAAGAATCTGAGCACAATTCTTATAGTTATGAAATTTACTAAAATGATCAGCTTGAACAGTTCAGGAGGAGGATTCAAATGAAATTCGTGTCTTAAGAGAACTGACAGAATGGCCCTTTCTTTCCATTTTGCCCTCCTTCACAGCTTGATGGAATAGCTGCCACCAGGTGACTGGTGAGGGAGGGAGGAGGTTGATGGAGCTGGTCTTTCAGCAGAGTTAGCAAAATGAACTCTATTCCCCATTCCTCCCTCCCTGTGTTGCGGCATAATGGAATGCACTTTGAATTGGGCCTGGAGAACTTGGGCCTGCTGAAGCTGTTACAGAATTGGAGGAGATAAGTCCTATCCTGTACGAAGCCCTACACTTCAGTTGGTCCAAAATCTGAATGCTTGGGAAACCTTAGAGGATTCCTGGCAGAGAAGTGTACAGTTCTGTAATTCTCAACATATCTTTCCCTCTGTCCTGCAGTGCTTCAGTTCCTCAGAGCTCTTTGCTACCCACAACCTGAGTGAAGGGTCTCACCTGGGCCAGAGTGAGTTCCAAGAATTCTGCCCAACTATCCTGCAGCAGCTGGAATCAAGAGCATGCAGGTCAGAGAATCTGGAGAATGAAGAAGATGAGCAAACAGAGGAGGGAAAGCCCAGTTCTGCAGAAGGTCTGTATATCTGGTGCAAGACAACCAGGTTCAGCTTGTGTAGAGAGAAATGCTGCATGTTCTGGCCTTCCTTGTTCCCTGCAAGCTAGAACTGTGAGCTATTGTCCTTATGGAGTTTTTCTCTTTTCACAGTAGGATGACCTTATGACCAAAGAATGGACTTGCAGAAGATTTGAAGTCGGGGATGGTGTTTGTCAGGCTATAACAGTTATGGCTTTTCTCTTTCAACTATCTCATTCCAAGGATCTTTTTTCACTTACAATACTATATTGCATATAAAAGCAGAGCGTATATAAAAAACACAGATCAATCTCCCTGTAACAAGAACACCCTAACGCTGGAGAAAATGTAGCAAGAGCATTGAACTCTGTTCTTTGGAAGCCTAGAGAAAGCCGTTACATCAGTTAAACAAAATGTCAGACATTTTGCTAAAATGATAGCCCCAGGAACTAGCTCCTTGCACAATATATTTACATATATTATGGTGTGTGTAATTTTGCACACACACACACACTTTGTTAGAATTGAAGTTTTCCATTCTTAGTTGGCCAAATAAGTTTCTTTTCCATTCCAGGTAGCACAAGCAATTTGGTGCTTTGGAAATGCGCTGAGCTCTTAAGAAGGCCATTCTGAACTTCTTGCAAAAAAGAGCTGCAAGAGAGTTGAAAGCCCTGGAACTCTCCTTTAGGATATTATCATTTTGGAGAAAAGAGTGATGTTGTCACTGTTTTTCTGAGTCTATTGTGGTGAAGTGTCTTACATTTTCATCTTGAACCTAAATAATTTTATAGAATGTTAGTTATATAGACATATTGTTTCTTGAGGTCCCTGTACAAGGAATGCCCTTGCCTAGGAAGCTGAAACTTAGTTCTCCCCTACCTCTGAGAATACGTTTTAGCTTTGTCCCAGATAATTGAGTTGCTAGTGTTGTAAGCTAGCTTTGATCATATGCAGTCTGTATAGGTCAGTGAAAGAGATCAATGGATGTACAGATGTTGCCCTTTCTGAAGGCCAAAACTTTATTTGCTTTGGTTTGTGCTGCAGAAAGTGTGGCTTTTACATTTTGTGAAGCAGCCTGTGAACTTAAATAGAAGGTTAACTGCTGTATGGGCCACCTCTCAGTTTTAAGCCAAGAGCCTCCTTGCATCCATTCACAGAGGATGCCTGTGCACAGGAGATGTAGGTCTGTCGTTCTGAACTGTAGGGATTTGCTATCATTATATCCCAGGCTTTCTTTAAATTGCAGCACAATTTACATTTTTCTAGACAGTGAACTATGACAACCATTGGGTGAAAGCAACTATTTAACAGCACTGTTCTGCTGGGTGCAGCTTGCAAGCCCATACTCATCTACTCAAGTGTAAATCCTGTTTACCACATTTGGACTTAATTCTAAATAGACTTCTTTAGGATTGCACTGCACAGCAGAATGGAGAGAGAAATCAGAGATGAGTGTTGGCAGAGAAACTAGTAATTACAGCAGTTTCAGTAGATCACAAGATAAATATGAGTCAGCAATGTGTAGCTATTGCCTTTTTTAAATGAAAAGGCAGAGAAGAATGAGAAAAAAGGCCAGCATTATTTGGCATCACAAATACAGGCATGGTTAGAACACAGGAAGCTGAGTCAGCCTGTTAATCTGTCTAGCCCTTGTTGCCACTGACCAGCAGTGGCTGTCCAGGTTTTCAGGCAGGAAATTTTCCAGCCATGCCTGGCAATGCTGAGATTGAACACAGGATCCTCTGCATGTGAGACATGCTCTACCACCAACTTGCACCTCTTTCCCAAACAGTGTTCATGATGCCTCTGAATCTGTCCAGTGCTGGAGTTGTCCCTCTGGAGGCATTGTAAGCATTGTATCCAAAGTGGATTTCAAAATAGTAAAATGATGGTGACTTTTGCCTGTGGCATATAGGAAAGCTGAATGAGCAAGTCGTTCTGAGGTGTCACGCACAGCACAGCTTGACTGACACAACCCTTCCAGGTTTGGTCAAGGGGAGGAGTTTTCCAAGTCAGATTCATGTCCTTGATATGCTCTGTGCAGCATTGAGTTTGCTAGCTTGGAAGCGCCTCTGCCTGTGGATCTGTTTATTCAGATCTGTAGGTGGGGAGAGTCCCAGCTTGCCATTTCAAGGGCCAGGCTGTGTTCGTCCTAACCAGGCCTCTAGGATCTATGCAAGATTAAAGTCGCTGTCTAATTTTTTTACTTTGAGGGTGCAAACTTCACACCTGCAAAGAACAACAGGCAATTTTCCCCTCCAAAGAGGGATGCTTTGGGTCTGCTGCCTTTAGAAGACCAGATTGTAGAGAGACATAGTGTTTTTCTCTCTCCAGAGTTCTGCAAGGCCATGTTAGCAAAGAGGGAGAAATAGGGCTGAATGTCACCACCACCAATTACATTTCTATACTGCCTTTAACCAATGCTCTCTGGGCAATTCACAACATTAAATCACCCATCTAGATGTCAACCAGGCCTGACCCTGCTTAGCACCTAAGGCAGGATCAGGCACTTCAGGCTATCTGGAAGCTAGTTCCTTCTGAAACTCCATTTGAGAATATGAGGCAGCGAGGCTGCCATCACCTTGACAAGTCCTTTGAGTAACGGTGACCCAGTTCTTGGCTGGTGGGGAATAAGTTAGCCTCTTCTCCTGTCAATTCACATCAACCCTGGAATACCATCCAAAGGAAGGGGGGACACCAGGGTTTGAGTACCACTGTTGTACATACACATAAAAAGGGAAGACACAGAAGTCTGCATAATCTGTTATATCATAGAACTTCCAGAAATGAAGGCGTGGGACTATTCTAGGATTATCTTTATAGTTTTCTATCTCATTCCCAATGTCCCCTGTAGCCCGTAAATGTAGACTTATAGTTAATGAACAACAGGAATTTGACACCTTTCGTGTATTTTTTTTTTAAATAATGGCTAACACAGTTCCTTTTTTATAAGCCAACAGACCATGGCAGATTTCAACTCACAGCTAAAAACTGAGCGGTGGTGCTAGCACTGCAAAAGCACCTGTTCAGTTTTTTGTCTTGAGCACCTTACTTACATTGAACTCCTAATATTTTAAGTTACCCGAGATCCTTAATCACAAACCTTGACTTGATGCTTTTAACTTGTTAATGAGCTCTTCCCAAATGTAAATCAGATTAGTTTCCCACAACTTCCCAAGTGTGAGCAGTGGAACTGAAAGGATAAGGAGCAAAGTCCATGTGTTGTAGCAGTCCTGGGGCTGATCATCATAATCTCCCACTGGATTGCATCAGACTTAGTGGAGTCAAGGTATATACTCAGTGGCATACAGCTTCTGCTGGATCTAGAGACCCCTTCCCATTTTCAATTAGTTGGGTAAACTTCCCCTCCTTTCTTCTTGTTCACAGTCTGGGGCTTTGGCTTTCTCAGTGTTTCGCTGATTAACCTGGCCTCCCTCCTTGGCGTCTTCATCGTGCCCTGCACCAAGAAGAAATTTTTCGCCCGAATCCTAACTTACTTCATCGCGCTCTCCATCGGAACGCTGCTCTGTAACGCACTGTTCCAGCTGATCCCAGAGGTGCAGTAAGACACACCCGCACAGCTCCAGTCATAATCACTCCACCTTCCCCTGTGCATTGGTTCAATAGGTTTCTCTGCTCACAACTGAGAGAGAGAACACTTTTCTCTCCAGTGGCTTTTGAGGCTCATGGTTCCCCTCTGAGCAACAGGAAGCTCCCTAGGGTCAACTGAGAGATTTGGAGCAAGTTCTTCTTTGTGGTCGCTGCATGGACACATCTATGACTTTTGTGCCTGTGTACAGCACATTATGGGGATTTTCCTGAAATAAAGTCTGGGAGCTGGTGCTGATACCCCCTCTCCTCAAGGGCCGAGACTTAGCACTGAACTCTGGTTGCTGCATGTCATTCTCAATTGTCTAGAATGAGTGCGCAGGAGCTAAATCTCCAGATGTTTTGGACTTCAACTCCCAGAGGCCCCTGCCAGTGTGGTCAAAGGTCAAGAATCCTGGGAGTTGGACCAAACACCTGGAGATCGGTTTTGCACTCATCTGTGGTCAAGAAGAGCAGTGTGAATTTTTACAGAGCACCTTTGAGGTGTTACACTTTCTTGAACTTTCATTCCAGGGTTGATGGGACTCAGTTGATGATGCTTCTGATGAAAAGTTCTCTTCATTGTACTAAATGTGTTTGAAAGGGACTGGATTTGGGGCATATATTGTTTCTTTGGAAATATGGTAAGGGCATTTTCACTGAAACACTGGATAATAGTACCCTTCAACCAGACTGCCAGTTAATTGCCTGGAATGAGGAAGACGTGGATGGAGTGAGACTCTCTGGCACTCAGATTTCTTCACTGGGCTGATGAATAGTATTAGCTAGGAAGCAAGGTATAGCTGGAGACTGCAGATGCTTTTGTTCAAAGAGTAAGGAACAAACATCATACAGGTTTCTACTGTATTGAAAGAGCTCTTCTCTGTTGAAACCCCAGGTTTTCTTTTGGTTCCTCTTTCAGCAATTGATCTAATAATTCCCCCAACAAAGAGAAGCAAATTCTTGGTGCCATGATGGGCTTTGTCAGATACTGCCTTGAGTTAATTTTGGATAAATTGCATGCTTGGGGGCTGCTTCGATATCACCATGAACTCTACTTCCTAGTTTTGAAGTCAAGTTCTTCCTTTACTGCTCTTCTTTCTTCAGGCTTACTGTTCTAACTTTAGCTGTGTGGCATACATCTGTGAAGTGTGGTGTAAGGCTTAGAGTGTTGGACTGGAGACCTGAGTGATCTGGGTTCTAGTCTGCATTCAGCCATAAAGCTCACTAGGTAACTTTAGGCCAGTCACTCACTCTCAGCCTAGCCTACCTCACGGTGTGTGAGGATAAAAGGGAGTAGAGGAGAGCTGTATAAAAAGGCATGATTGAAATGTAATGTAACAATAACAACAATAATAATTTTTAAAATATATTTTGTGGGCTTGTAAATCCAGCTAGTTCCTCACACATCAAAAATCAGGGGTTTAAATGAGATCTCATTTGTCCCTGCTGTGAAATATTGCAGATTAAAGGCTACATTTGTAGTCTCTGTCCCAACCATCTCTGTCACCTCTTATTGTAATTTGTGCAACTCTCATTTTGTATAGCTAATTCCTGGCTATCCAAAAGCATTGTTCACTGTAATCCATTTTCTTTTGTAGATCTTATAGTCCGGAATTGTAAATCTAATGGAGGGGAGGCGGGGAGAGATTTGTTTCTTGCAAACAAAAACATCTTTGAGATCCAGCAGGAATAAAAATAATACTATATGCTTCACTGCCATTGTTGAGTTCTCTGTCTTGTAAGAGCAACTGAAATGAAAATGTTCTTTCTGGTGAGGCCTTCTATAACTTTGGCAGCAGAGGCTTTTTCAAGTTCTGGGGCTTGCCCCTATACCTGGCAGGTAAGGCCACCTGTGTAATGGCTCCCTCTGGCCATGCAACAGACTATGGAAGTGAAGTATATAGGATGCTGGGAGCAAAACTGGGTGTTCTGCATGGCACTGGAACTCTGTCATTGTTCCCTTGATGGGACCATGTGCTGCAAAGATAGAAAAATATCTGCTATGAAGATAATAGCCCCGCCAGCAGTTTGTGGGGCTGGTGACTTGTGCACTCTGCTTTCAGCTGAATCAATGCCTGATAGCTGCGATCCAAAGCACAGCTTGCTGTTTGGGGCAGTTTGCATTGGGACTTCCTTATGAACAAAAATGCATAGGATTGGATGCTAAAGGCTATTTATTGTGGGGCTGTGAGGAGGATCACTGGATAGGGACTGCATGGGAGGGAGAGGGGGTGCCCCTCAGTCTCTGCTTTGCCTGTGAGGAGAGTCTTCCCCATCTCTCCTTCTCTGAAGTGAGTGAAAAAGTCCAGGGCTGATTTCCCACTGACTGCAGGGGGCTCAACTGCACTTGCTGTTCTTCAGTGGTTTCTCAAGAGTTCCAGAGCCATAGTTAACCAGATTGCTTCCAGCATGCCTGAATCAGTCCCTGATGACATGCCAATCACTAATAAATGTCCCATTTCTTTCTCTCTCCTCCCCTCCTCCCTGTTGTGAATTCATTCCTGCATCTTCCGGCCTGCTGACTTTCCCCTTGGCATTTCCTCCCACCTGTGGTTTCACTGGGGTGGGGTCGATGCTGTCTCCACAGTCTGGGGTTATGGTTTCCTCTGTGTGACCATCATTTCCCTCTGCTCCCTGGTCGGGGCCAGTGTGGTGCCTTTCATGAAGAAGACCTTTTACAAGCGGCTGCTGCTCTACTTCATAGCTCTGGCGATTGGCACTCTCTACTCCAATGCCCTCTTCCAGCTCATTCCTGAGGTATGACCAAGGCACCTGCTGCGGGCCTTCTTTGTGTGGCTGTCTGTCTTTTGTGCCATCTGCATCATGAGAAGGCAAGTCTGGTATCAGTCACTCTTTGGCAGAGTGAAGAGCAAATGTCTTCATTTCTGTCCAGTCTGGGAAGCATTTAAACCTAGATAAAACCGAGGAAAATAGCATTGTGCTGGTATTGATACTCAGATATTGTGGAACAGTTGGCACTTGGCCACCTCCATGGCATTTTCTGGGTTTTTTGCTCCACAAGCCCTTGAATGTCAAGTGAAGTTAAAAATGACTTGGAGGCTTATCTCAAACCTGCATTTTGGCACCTTAAGTGCTACTGCTGTTAAGATAAGGAAGCTGTTCCATGCTGAGGGTTCCGCATTGGGCGCATGCCTTAAACGGCGGGAATCCTGTGCTACCGCATGTCAGCTGAGTGGCCTTATAAGCACAAATGCCATTAATCCGGTCCTTTCTTCGTGCACTGCCAGCTCCAGGCAGCAAACGCATCAATGTCAGGAAAGTAATTTTCCATAAAAGATTTGTTCTTGAGCAAATGGTTTGCTGGGAAGCCAGGGCATTGGTGAGGAAAGGAGCTATTCACACACATGGCCACAGACTTCTCTAGCAAGCAAGAAGGTATTCCCCCTCCAATTTTCTCCACCATTGTACTGTTTGAGCTAGAATGAAAAGGGAGAACTCGCCTATTTGCTCTGTGAAGCATTTGCGGAGAGGATATCCTCGCTAAAAATTAAGCACAAGGGATTTTTGGGATGTTCTCATTACATGGATCACTGCCTTGTCGTGGCGAAGGGGCTTGCGTAGCTCAATGAAGCTATGAGCTATGCCGTGCAGGGCCACCCAAGACGGACAGGTCATAGCAGAGAGCTCTGACAAAACGTGATCCACTGGAGAAGGAAATGGCAACCCACTCCAGTATCTCTGCCATGAAAACCCCATGGACAGTACCAAAAGGCAAAAAGATATGACACCAGAAGATGAGCCCCTCAGGTTGGAAGGTGTCCAATATGCTACTGGGGAAGAGCAGGGGGCTAGTACTAGTAGCACCAGAAAGAATGAAGCGACTGGGTCAAAGCCGAAAGGACACTCAGTTGCCGATGTATCTGGTGGCGAAAGGAGAGTCCGATGCTGCTAAGATCTATACTCCATAGGAACGTGGAATGTAAGATCCATGAATCAAGGCAAGCTGGATGTGGTCAAACAAGAGATGACAAGACTGAACATCGACATCTTAGGAATCAGTGAACTAAAATGCACAGGCATGGGTGAATTTAGTTCAGATGACCATCAGGTATACTACTGCGGGCAAGAATCCCTCAGAAGAAATGGAGTAGCCTTCATAGTCAATAAAAGAGTAGGGAAAGCAGTACTGGGATACAATCTCCAAAATGACAGAATGATCTCAGTTCGAATCCAAGGCAAACCATTCAACATCACAATAGTCCAAGTCTATGCCCCAACCACTGGTGCTGAAGAGGCTGAAGTTGACCAGTTCTATGAAGGCCTGCAACACCTTCTAGAATTAACTCCAAAAAATGATGTCCTTATCATCATAGGGGATTGGAATGCTAAAGTAGGAAGCCAAAAGATAACTGGAATAACAGGCAAGTTTGGCCTGGGAGTACAAAATGAAGCAGGGCACAAGCTGGTGGAATTCTGTCAAGAGAATACAATGGTCATAGCAAACACTCTTTTCCAACAACCCAAGAGACGACTCTACACATGGACATCACCAGATGGTCAACACAGGAATCAGATTGACTATGTGCTCTGCAGCCAAAGATGGAGACGTTCTATACAGTCAGTAAAAACTAGACCAGGAGCTGACTGTGGCTCAGATCATGAGCTTCTGGTGGCAAAATGTAGGCTTAAGTTGAAGAAAGTAGGGAAAAGCACTAGGCCACTCAGGTATGACCTAAATCATATCCCTGATGAATATACAGTAGAGGTGACAAATAGATTAAAGGAATTAGATCTGATAGACAGAGGGCCTGAAGAACTATGGACGGAGGTTCGCAACATTGTACAAGAGGCAGCAACTAAAACCATCCCAAAGAAAAAGAAATGCAAGAAAGCAAAATTGCTGTCAGAGGAAGCTTTACAAATGAAGCGAAAGGCAAGGCAGAAAGAGAAAGATACAAACAATTGAATGCAGAATTCCAGAGAACAGCTAGAAGAGATAAGAATGCCTTCCTAAATGAACAGTGCAAAGAAATAGAAGAAAACAATAGAATAGGGAGGACCAGAGATCTCTTCAAGAAAATTGGAGATATGAAGGGAACATTTCATGCAAAGATGGGCATAATAAAGGACCAAAATGGCAGGGACCTAACAGAGGCAGAAGAGATTAAGAAGAGGTGGCAAGATTACACAGAAGAACTATACAAGAAAGAGCTTAACATCCCTGATAAGCACAATGGGGTGATCACTGACCTGGAGCCAGACATCCTGGAATGTGAAGTCAAATGGGCCTTAGGAAGTCTGAGCAACAACAAAGCTAGTGGAGGTGACAGCATTCCAGCTGAGCTATTCAAAATCCTGAAAGATGATGCAGTTAAAGTGCTACACTCACTATGCCAGCAAATTTGGAAAACTCAACAGTGGCCACAGGATTGGAAAAGGTCAGTTTACATTCTGATCCCCAAGAAGGGCAATGCCAAAGAATGTTCAAACTACCGCACCATTGCACTCATTTCACATGCTAGCAAAGTGATGCTCAAAATCCTACAAGCTAGGCTCCAGCAGTATGTGGACCGAGAACTCCCAGAAGTACAGGCAGGATTTCGAAGAGGGAGAGGAACTAGAGATCAAATTGCCAACATACGCTGGATCATGGAGAAAGCTAGGGAGTTCCAGAAAAAGATCTACTTCTGCTTCATTGACTACGCTAAAGCCTTTGATTGTGTGGATCACAACAAATTGTGGCAAGTTCTTAAAGAGATGGGAGTACCAGACCATCTTATTTGTCTCTTGAGAAACCTATATGCAGGTCAAGAAGCAACAGTGAGCACTGGACACGGAACCACTGATTGGTTCAAAATTGAGAAAGGAGTTCGGCAAGGCTGTATACTGTCACCCTGCCTATTTAACTTATATGCAGAGCACATCATGAGAAAGGCAGGGCTAGATGAATCGCCAGTTGGAATCAAGATTGCTGGGAGAAATATCAACAACCTCAGATATGCAGATGATACCACTCTCATGGCAGAAAGTGAAGAGGAACTAAAGAGCCTCTTGATGCGGGTGAAGGAGGAGAGCGCAAAAGTTGGCTTGAAACTCAACATTAAGAAAACTAAGATCATGGCATCCGGTCCTCTCACTTCCTGGCAAATAGATGGGGAAGAAATGGAGGTAGTGAGAGATTTTATTTTCCTGGGCTCCAAGATCACCGCAGACGGGGACTGCAGCCAAGAAATTAAAAGACGCTTGCTCCTGGGGAGGAAAGCTATGGCAAATCTAGATAGCATACTGAAAAGCAGAGACATCACCCTGCCAACAAAAGTGCGTATAGTCAAGGCTATGGTTTTCCCAGTTGCAATGTATGGCTGTGAAAGCTGGACCATAAGGAAGGCCGAGCGCAAAAGGATTGAGGCCTTTGAGTTGTGGTGCTGGAGAAGACTCCTGCGAGTCCCTTGGATCGCAAGGCGATCAAATCGGTCAGTCCTAGAGGAGATCAACCCTGACTGCTCTTTAGAAGGCCAGATAGTGAAAATGAAACTCAAATACTTTGGCCACCTAATGAGAAGGAAGGACTCCCTGGAGAAGAGCCTAAAGCTGGGAACAATAGATGGCAAAAGAAGAAGGGGACGGCAGAGGATGAGGTGGCTGGATGGAGTCACAGAGGTGGTTGGTGTGAGCTTGAGTGGACTCCGGGGAATGGTGGAGGACAGGAGGGCCTGGAGGAATGTTGTCCATGGGGTCGCGATGGGTCGGACTCGACTTCGCGACTAACAACAACAACAACAACAACATTAGCTTGAGGAAAAGAATGAGTAAGGAACATTTCTTCCACACTGTAATATGAAGTCTGTGAGACACGCATCAGTCGAGAAGTGGGTTACAGTATCAGAACACTGGTTCTTGCATCAGACCTTCTGTCGGATGGCTCTGCTTTAGGGAGCAAGTTAGCCTTCCCTTGGAAATGGTTTCTAGATAAAAGGAATGTATTTCCATGGAGGAGTATTTAACCATATTAATTTCTTTTAGGGTATTTTTAGACTGCCTCTCTGCTCTGTGAGTGTGTGGGGTGCTATACAAAGAATAATACCCACAACGACCAAGGTGAAACAAGCAATCAGTAAAATAACATCAGGAATCTTGAAGCATCAGAAAGTGACATTAACTATCAAAACCTCACCAGAACATCATTGCCTTAATGTGGGCCCATACATGGCATGGCATAGCCAAGTCATCCATCTGCTGCTTTAGTTATGAGACTTTGCAGCCAGCTGTCACCAAGAAATAGCCCTATAGCTCAAGGGGCATGTCCCTGAGCTCTGCAGAACTTTTTACTTCCCTGTCCCAGCCTCTCTTAGAGATGATGAGACAGGGAGCTGAAATTGGGGGGGGTGGGGGGGGTAAACTCTTTACGCATTTCATTCTTTAATTATGTGCTTCATCAACTCTTTTCTGCCCTTATTTTAGGCCTTTGGGTTCAGTCCTGGAAAAGATGATTATGTCTTCAAATCTGCTGTTGTCTTCGGGGGCTTTTACCTATTCTTTTTTACAGAGAAAATACTGAAAATGCTTCTCAAGCAGAAAGACCAGGTGAGATGGGGCAAACTCTGAAGGGTGTGGGGCATTTCTATTCTTTGCTGAGAAATGACTTGTGGATGCAACTCTGGTAGAGATCTTGGTTCTTTTACTTTAAGTAATTATTTATAAATCAGTTAGCATCAAATACTGGCGCACACTAACAAGAAAACAAGTTTTGTATTTTTTTCCATGCAAATATATTAGGAGCAGGAATCCTGCTGGGACTTCAGCAGTCTAAGAAGGTGGCTTGCAAATGTTTGCAGTACAAAGAATTCTTTTTTCAACTTAGATTTGTTGGCTGAGGAGTCCCTGCGGTGGAACGCCTGCTTGTTACAAAGTATTCTGGGATGTGTGCTTGGGAGTGCTCACCAGTAAATGTGGGGCAATAGCCATGCCCAGGCCTTTTTGTTTCCACACTCCATTTTGTTGAATTCCTAGTCTACCAAAGTGTTCTGGAGAGCTTGGGAACTTGTTCCCAACAAATATTTAGGATACTCCCAATGAAAACCTTATCATAATGTGATTAAGTGATAGCTTATACTGGTTTAAATAAAATAATATAAATAAATAAGATGAGAACTCTGAAAGAGAATATGAGATTGCTGAGCTAGTCCGTAGCCTTCCCCTGCCATCCTCACCAACATATCCTGGCTTCAGCCCCAGCAAGCATGGCCAATATCTGAAGGGCACCTGGTTGGGGGAGCCCACTTCCAGTGATAGCTTTTGTAATGGCAATTATTTAAAAAACCTTCAAAAAGTTGAGTCTGAAAACCTAAACCCTGTGGGACTGCCACTGAGTGCAAACTACGTAGGAATAGGCCACTCCAATCCCTGCCAATGCAATGCCTGATGCATGGAAATCCCCTATAACTGCCCCTTTTCTTTCCCTGTGGGAAGCTGGCCTTGTCCATGAGGACTATGGTGTGCAGACCGTGGGCAACATTGGGACCTTGTTTATTTGAAGTTTATCTCGCCTCATTCGGGCGCTTGGTGCTGATAACAATCAGAATAAGCATGGAACACTACTTAGAACTGAAGCAGCTGAGCAAACCATGCAAATAGATACTGTATGGAACAGTCAACAAGGATTTGACTCATAATTATATCTCATAAGTAGACTTGTTGCGTGTTCCAATATACACACAGATAGTGTACAAAGATATTGTATACAAAGCTGGTGCAGTTGCTTCCTAGTACATGGGACTTCAAAAACCAGAAGTGCTGGTCCCCTGCTCCCCCCCCCCCCCTTATTTGGAGGCTTAGAAACCACGAGTTGTCAACCCTTGTTGTGGAAGTAAGTGGATGGCTGTGGCTAATGAATGGTAAAAGTGCCACCAGGTGAGGAGTGGGTAAAACCTAGAGGAGGATCTGCAGCTGTGGATGCTGGAGAATATAATCTGAGTTATGCTTGCCTGCTGTGGTCTGTGCTATTCTTTGCTGAAGTTATCTCTGCCCTCCAGCATCTTCACGGGCACAGCCACAGCCACTACAGCACTGAGACGCTTCCTTCCAAGAAGGACCAGGAGGAGGGAGTCACTGAGAAGCTGCAGAACGGTGACCTGGATCACATGATCCCTAACAAGAACAGCAATCTGGAATGCAAGAATCCGTCAGTTGATGAGAAGATTGTTAGCTCCTTATCAGTTCAGGTTAGTGGACACGCGTATTTAGATCCTACTCCAAAACTCATCTGTTTGTAACGCTCACATTTGTAGCCAGCTTGGATTGATGTATTTTCTATTAAGTTTGAAATTGACTGAGAGTTTTGCAGCATGCATGCAAGGAAAGTACTACACATCTTCTCCCCACACAAAATGTTCAGTTGTCCTACACCCCCCTGGCCTCCCAAAAATTGACCTGAAGCCTTCTTATTAGCTGCTTGCTATGCTGCTTCTCCTGCAGCTCCAGCTCAGAAGAGGAGCCAAAAAAGGCATTCTAGGTCCATCTTCAGGCTGCTGCCAGCAGGTAAACCGCAGCAACATCACAACACAGGCAAGTCATGTGAAAACAACCAATCAGATCGGGGCTCCAAGACATGGTGATACATGACTTCATGCTGCACTATGTGATTCCAAACTTTAAGCTCCCAAGATGCCCCTTGATATTTAATCAATCAATTAATTAATTAATTAACATATTTGTATGCCGCCCCCTTGCAAACAAGCCTCGGGGCAGCTAACAACAATAAAAAATACAATTAAAAAACAATACACTATTTAAAAACTGGCCCATCTCAGAGTCTAAATATAAAAATAGAAATATATAAATAAATATAACAATAATATATAAATATAACAATATAAAATTGATAACTAACAATTAAAATATTTCTTAAATAAAAAGGTCTTTGCCTGGCGCCGACAAGCAAATAATGACGGCGCCAGGTGGGCCTCTCTGGGGAGCGCATTCCATAGGTGGGGAGCCACCACAGAGAAAGCCCTCCTCTGGGCACTCACCCTCCTTATTTCTCTCACAGAGGGTTCCCAGAGGAGGGCATCAGCTGCAGATCGTAGGGGGTGGGAGGGCATATATGGTCGCAGGCGCTCCTTTAGGTAACCAGGACCTAAGCTGTTAAGGGCTTTATAGGTAAGAACCAACACCTTGAATTAGGCCCGGACTTCAATGGGAAGCCAGTGTAGCTGACGGAGAACTGGGGTGATAGGGGAACCACGCCCAGTCCCCGTCAGCACCCTGGCAGCTCTGTTTTGCACCAATTGAAGTATCCGGACCGTCTTCAAGGGTAGCCCCACGTAGAGCGCGTTACAGAAATCTAACCAGGAAGTCACCAATGCATGTGTCACTGTTGCCAGGCAGTCGAATTCCAGGAAGGGACGCAGCTGATGGATCAGCCGAAGCTGATGGAAAGCACTCCTCGCCACCGCTGACACTTGGGCTACCAAGGTCAGCTCCGGGTCGAGGAGCACTCCCAGGCTGCGGACCCTGTCTTTCAGAGGGAGTGCAATCCCATTTAAGACTAGGGTCAGGTCCCCCACTCCGAAGCCCGACCCACCCACCAACAGGACCTCCGTCTTGTCAGGATTGAGCCTCAGTTTATTGGCCCTCATCCAGCCCATTACCTCGGCCAGGCACTGGTTCAGCACAGCCACTGCCTCACATGGATCGGTGGAGAATGAGAGGTAGAGCTGGGTATCATCAGCATACTGATGATTCCACAGCCCACACCTCCTGATGACCTCTCCCAGCGGTTTCATGTAGATTTTAAAGAGCAAAGGGGACAGAATGGAACCCTGCGGAACTCCATGGCAAAGCTGCCATGGCGCAGAGCCATAGTCCCCCAGCACCACCTTCTGGAATTGGCCATTGAGGTAGGAGTGGAACCACTGCAGAGCAGTGCCTCCAACTCCCAATCCCACCAGCCTATCCAGAAGGATACCATGGTCGATGGTATCGAAAGCCGCCGAGAGATCCAGGAGAACCAACAGGGACGCACTCCCCCTGTCCCTCTCCCTGCACAGGTCATCGTACAGGGCGACCAAGGCAGATTCAGTGCCGTACCCGGGTCTGAAACCAGACTGAAATGGGTCTAGATAATCAGTTTCATCCAAGAGTGCCTGGAGTTGTCCCGCCACCACCCGCTCCAGCACCTTGCCCAAAAATGGGATGTTGGCCACCAGTCTATAGTTGGCAACCACCTCTGGATCCAGGGATGCCTTCTTTAGGACTGGCCGGACTACCACCTCCTTTAAAGGGGCAGGCACCCGGCCGTGTCTTAAAGAGGCGTTGACCACCTCCAAGATCCATGGCACAATCCCGTCCTTGGTGCTCTTTAATAGCCAAGATGGGCATGGGTCCAGTAAACAGGTGGTTGGGCAAACTGATCCAAGCACCTTGTCCACATCATCAGGCCACAAAAACTGAAATTCATCCATCAATGGGGGACAAGCCGGCACGGTTAGCCCCTCCCCAAGAGAATCTGTGTCAACAGTGGAGTCCAGCTCGTGACAAATCTGAGCAACTTTCTCCCTGAAATGCGTGGCAAAGTCGTCACAGCGGGCTTTCGAGGACAGTACCAGATCTTTTTTGGGGCCAGGTTTAATCAGCCCCTGAACCACCAGAAAAATCTCCGCTGGACGGCATTGTGAGGAGGCAATGGACGCGGAGAAGAATCTCTTCTTCGCTGCCCTCACTGCCACAGCATAGGCCCGATAATGGGCTCTAAGATGTGCTCGGTCGGATGCGTCCCATGATTTCCTCCACCTACGCTCTAGCCATCTACCAACCCGCTTTATCGCCCGTAATTCAGATGTATACCATGGGGATGAACGGGCTCTGCCCGGTTGGAGAGGGCGCTTAGGAGCGATCATGTCAATAGCCCTAGTCATCTCCCCATTCCATATTTCGACCAGGGCATCAACAGGAGCACCAGCCTTGTCAACCGGAAAATCCCCCAGAGCCCTCAGGAATCCATCCGACTCCGGTGGCGGACCATCACAATCTGGTCCGCACCCTTACAGAGGGAGAGGCCACTTTCAAGCTCAAACCTCACGAGGGAGTGATCCGACCATGACAAGAGCATCAAACATAGATTCTTCACCCTCAGATCACCCTCTTCCTGTCCCATCGAGAAAACCAGGTCCAGAGTGTGTCCACGTTCATGGGTTGGGCCGCTGACATGTTGAGACAGCCCCATGGCTGTCATGGAGGCCATGAAGTCCTGAGCCGCCCCGGAAAGATCAGTCTCGGCATGGAGATTGAAGTCCCCCAGGACCAACATCCTGGGGGTCTTCAACACCAGGTCTGAGACGATCTCCATCAGCTCAGGCAGGGAGTCTGTTGGTGTCGTGACCGGGGGAGCCCCGCCGGCCTGGGCACTTTGGTTGCAATTAGTCACACAGACGTGAGCAATAAAACTAAATCTGTTTATTGGTAGTTATCTACAAGATTTACGACTCTACTGTTAAGCAAATAGAGGAGCCTCTTTGCTGGAAAGACGTTCGCCTGAGAATGGAGATCTCTACTCCCCTTCACGTCATCTCCTACCCCTCCAGCCGTTCCTCCCGCCTCCTTTTCAGTCTGTCCATCCTGATTTGATATGAATGGATCATACGTCTCTGGGAAGCGTCAGTCATATTCACATATCCCATCCTTCCTTCTGCTTCTGGCCCCGTCATTTCCTCTTCAGAAGAGGAGGAGGGCCCTCCTCCCTCTCACAGACTGTTTGCTCTAAAGGGCTAGGTGCTTGGGAGGGGGTCTGTGGACTTGTGACGCTTTCAGGCAGAAGCTGATTAGCCTCTATCTCTGGCTGTGTTTGATCCTCCCGGACTCTCGTAACTACTGTTACTTCCTCCTCACGAGGAGTAGTCCCTGTCGTGACCTCCTGCACGGCAGTTGGGCAGAAGGGTGCACGGTACACCAACAGAATCCCCAATCTGTCTCAGTCGCCCAACACCAAGTGGAGACACTCCAGCCCCAGTCTCGAGGGGACAGGAAGCCCCGTGAGGGAAAAAGAAGCTCGATAAACTAAAGCAACCCCCTCCCTTCCCCTCCGGGCATGGACGGTGCTGGACTAGGTACCCAGGCGGGCACAGTTCCGAGAGGGCAACATCTCCCCGCTCCCCCACCCAGGATGATACAGGCCAGGTCGGCCCTCTCATCCACAATCAGGACTTGAGGGTTCCATCTGGGCCTGAATAACTAAATGTGAGAAGAGAAGAGAAGAGCTGTGCTTATAATCCATAAGCATATAATCTTTGATGGCCTGTTGCTGCAGAGGCAGATTGATATATTCCCCATTTATCAATGGGTTGTTCATAGTGATGCACTGGCAGAGTGAGAATGATTGAAAGGCAGATGCTGCAGCATTGCCAAGAAAATATGGCTTCCCTGTACATTAAATAGGGTAGAGAGGTCAGTTTAGATGCTTGTTTACATTCATGATCTTTCATTTGGACACCAGGATGGGAGACTTGACTGTCTTTTCTCTGCTCCAGCTTCCCCCCAGTGTGGTATCTCAAACATATCTGTGTGCATATGTATACAAAATAGGCAAGGCTTTGGGTACCAGTGGCAAGATGTGCATATTGAGTACAAGCAGCGATATGTGCCTATTAGATGATGCAAGGCCCGCACAGGAGTATTGGTTCACCCACTTTCCTGTGTAGTAGGGGGTTGCGAGCTCTTGTTTCAAGAACTGACCTGCTGCCTTGTGTGTTCCTTTTACTAATGCCTTTTCAGGATCTCCAAGCTTCTCAAAGCACATGCTACTGGCTGAAAGGTGTACGTTATTCTGACATTGGCACTCTGGCCTGGATGATTACCCTGAGTGACGGCCTTCACAATTTTATCGATGGTTTAGCCATTGGGGCATCTTTTACTGTCTCCGTCTTTCAAGGAATCAGCACCTCTGTGGCCATTTTCTGTGAAGAATTCCCCCATGAGCTAGGTACATGCTCCTTAAGCTATGCAACAGGACTGGAAATTAAATAACATTCCCTTGAGTGTTGCTAGATATTATGAATACAGGTTTGCCTACAATGAAGTCTTTATTAAGGTGCAAATAAAGGGACAACCTGGGACTGCAAGTGGCGCAGTGGTTTAAACCGCTGTGCTGCTGGGCTTGGTTGATTGAAAGGTCGCCGGTTCAAATCTGCACACGGGGTGAGCTCCCGTGCGCTGTCCCAGCTCCTGCCAACCTTGCAGTTCGAAAGCATGCAAATGCAAGTAGATAAAAAGGTACCACTTCGGTGGGCAGGTAACAGCGTTCCGTGCACTTTGGTATTTAGTCATGCCGGCCACATGACCACGGAGACCGTCTGCGGACAAACACTGGCTCCCTTGGCTAGGAAACGGAGATGAGCACCGCCCCCTAGAGTCAGGCATGACTGGATGTAACATCAAGGGGAAACCTTTACCTTAAAGGGACAACCAAAATGATCAGGTCGTAGGAGCATCTTTCTTGCGAGGAAAGGTGAAAGTATTTTGAGCTTTTTATTTAAGAAAAAAGACAACTTGAGGCTTAGTGCATGGAGTGAAAGAAATGGATAGAGAACCTTCTTTTCCACAATTATTGAGTGAAATTGATTTGCCTGTCTTGAATCTCCTTCACATAATGTATAGTTAATGATTGGACAGAGGAATTGACTGAAGTAATCCGTAACTGACCAGGAACCAAAAACTTACTCTTATGTCTGAACCAGAACTCCTGGAAACAAGGAACTGAAAAACAACTACAAACCTGGGTACAAATCCAAACAACCCAAGAAGAGATTGTGAATTGTGGGTTATTTGTGGTTAGCACACCACAGGTTGTGCGTCGTGTTGTGTTCAGACAACACAATAAGCTAAGTTTCAGCAGTAACTCACATTCATCCTTTGAGTGTTATCTGAATCCAGTCACTTAATACCAGTTGGTGAGGGACAGCAAGAAGCGAGAATTCTATTTTCAAATCTTAAGATACCTCAAGGCATCTGATTGGCCACTGTGAAAAGAAGGTTGCTGGAGCAGATGGACCTCATGATCTAAGACCCTTGAAGGCAACAGAGGGCAGTCACAGGAGGCTAGGTATCAAGGGAAGGCTTTTGTTCATCACCCAGAAAGCCTCAGCTATTGGGCTGTATAAAAATTAAATAAAATATTTGGTCTTAACAGCCAGACCTTAGAGGCTGGACTGAGACGGCAGTGTTAAAGGTAGCTTGGGGTACCTCTGTCCCACTGTGAACTAGTCTTTTAAGAGGCAAGCAACACTACAGTTGAGACAGAAAGGAGAATCAGCTGGAATCAGCTGGAACAGACAGCTTGCCAAATGATGCTGTTTTTGGCCCTCCATGCAGTGTTTCTTAATAAGGCTTGGAAACGGGAGTTCCTTGTCCAGGCCTGCTGGGAAGTTACTGAAATAATGTTCTGACTTTGCCCCAGTGGGCGAGTGAGTGTAACCAGAGCTCAAGGCCATTTAAAAGTTCAACATATTTGAAAGTCTTTAAAAACTTCAGCATGAAAACAGTGAATTGAAGAAATGAAAACACACCACACAGGAAATATCAAGAAACAATTTTTTATATGAAAAAATGAATGCAGAAGAACATCACATGCAGAAGTAAATGTGAAATGTGGAACAATTACAGAGAAAATACAACTGTAACTGTGAACCACAAAGTGGTGTGACGTACATTTAAAAATTACATCATGTAAAGTAGACTACAGTTTAATTTGCCGACGCCTGTTAGAAAAACATTACTAAAAGCATATACTAGCTAGCAATGGTTGGAATTCTTAGTTAGTTCCACTTTAAATCCCAGCAGTTTAAACTAATTAAATGCAATTCTTAAAGCTGCCAACTATTTATTTATTTATTTAAAACTTTTATATGCTGTCCCTTATGCATGGCATCTCAGGACTATGTAGCAGTGTAGGACTAGACTTTAGAGAAAATAAAAATTATAGCTACCTATCCAAAGCAGAGATCTGAAGAATAGGTTTCTGTGGACCCAGATGTAGATTGGAGGAGACTTCTCCCAATGTCCAAGATTTAAGACCCAGCAGAGTCTGGACAGGAAAATTAATCCAGGTAGAAAGCTAAGAATTTTTAAAAAAATATATGTATGAGGTGATGAAAACAAAACTTAACCAGTGAATAAAATAAAACAGAGGAGGAGAACCAAGCCAAGTATCTGGTTCAGAAAACTGGCTTCTAGGGAAAGGTGGGGTTGGCCCAAAAAGCTTCATAGGACATAGCAAAAGTTGGGCCACAGGTGTGTAGAAAAAAACCCAAATCTGCTAACAAAACCCAGAGTTGAGTGAGAACAAAAGGGGTTCTCCTCCTCCAAAAAGGGAGCAACAAAAGGGGAGTTCCTTTCACATGAGGCAGTTTCTTGTTCATTCTGCTGACATTCCCCTGGTACTATACGACATGTACTGATGTACACAAGTTAGATTTTCAAAATGCTACCTGAGGAGTTTATTAGGCAGGAATCTGATTATGAAGACATGGTGCACTCCCCTGGGTTTAACTTCATTGTCCTTCATCTTGCAGGTGACTTTGTCATTCTGCTGAATGCTGGAATGACAATCCAGCAAGCGCTCTTCTTCAACTTCATCTCAGCTTGCTGCTGCTATGTAGGACTAGCCTTTGGTATAGTGGCCGGCAACCACTTCTCTGCCAACTGGATCTTTGCTCTAGCTGGTGGAATGTTTCTCTACATTGCGTTGGCGGATATGGTAAGTGGTAGGTTGATACACTAAGCACTTGGCTGAAGTCTTCCTCATCAAAAGAGTCTTGAATCATCCGTGAGAAATATTGCATGCACAGTGTAATTGTACTATACAGAGCAAGGACTTTGGGGCTGAATTTGGCTTTGCTAAATAATAATGATAATCCAGATTTCTAGTCCCATGGTGGTGGTAATCATGATGGTAATTAGGGTGGTGGTGATGCTGATAATCATGGTGTTGATGAAAGGGAAATATGAATAGTAGAATGTCTAAAAAGACCAGAAGCTCTGAGGACCTTTCTCAGAGGTAAGCCGTATCTTTCTATAGTCCTTTGCCACCCGACAGTGGCAATGGGTATTTCTCTCCAGGTTATAGCATTCACTTGGAAGTGTGTCCAGTTGCTTTCTGCTGCTGCTCTGCTTTTATAGCTGATATGGATTAAGAGATTCTGTAGTACTTGAAATCTTCTCAAACTGACTAGTGAAGTGGGGCTTTACATATTCTGTAATGTTTTATTTTGAAATCATCAGAACTGCGGAGTTAAACCCTGTTTACTGCTGAAAACCCAAATTCTGCATTTTCTTGTCTGTTTTCTGTAGCTGCAAGTGCATTCAGAGAAACAATTCTGTGCTAAATGCAATTTTTTTCCTTGTCCAATAAGTTTCCAGAGATGAATCAAGTCAGCCAAGAAGATGAAAGGAACGGCAGTGCTTTGATTGCCTTCGCTATCCAGAATGCAGGACTGCTGACAGGATTCACCATCATGGTGCTGCTCACCATGTACTCAGAAAAGATCCAGCTGGGGTAGAAGCATGTGTCTTGCTAGCTGCCGGGTGTAGGGACTGTGTAAAGCACAGCTTCTGTCCAATGATTACAGAAAGAGGCATGTTTATTCAGCCTGCTTCATAGACTTCTTATGGACTGACTTACAGTGGCTGACAAAGCTTGTCACTGTAGGATTAAGTGACCTAAGCACCATTTTTTTAAAGTAGCAACCGCTTCCTTCTCCCTTTTCTCCTTCACATTCTAATGGATTCTAAGAAGAAAAGGTTCCCGTTCCATACGTCCTCTTAAGGGCCCCCACCCAGAGGTTTTTGAATTCCCACATCCTTTTTGGCCCAGCAGTGGATGACACAGCAAACTCTGTCTGCTACAACTGTTGCATCAGTCAGTTTGAAAGCAGAAAGCTGTTCTCAGAATTTTAAACTGAGCATCCATGGTTGGTCAATTTGAGAAAAATGCCCCGAATTTGGAATGGTTAATGGTTTGCAGATCAAGAATAAATATTTTCAGTAGTGTAAGAACTTATAAAAACTGTGGGTGGTAGGGACCCACTGGAAAAAGCTTTCCCGTGTTTGTGTGTATGAGAAAGAGCTTTCTGTGATCTGTCTAAAATCGAAACGTGAGAAATGCTTTCCTGTTAAAGCATTTCTCCTATTAAAATACACATACACATTAATGCAAGTTTTAAAGGTTGACAAGGAAAAATGGTGTGATTAGTTGATCCAGGATTTCTTGACAGGTGATAACACTAATTGCAAACCATTTGGGATATTCAAAAAGAAAATGACTGTTCTTCAAGAACGGTTTTGGTCCTCTTTAGATCCTTTGTCCCATCTTTTATGTTTTAAAGAATTTAACTTTTCCTTAAACACTGTGGGACGTAAGCCCTCCCTTTTAATTTCCTCTGTCTTCCTTGAAAAGAGTCTCTCACATACTGGCCTGCTTCTTTTCAAAGTGTGCTTCTGAAGGGTGACTGGCCAGTGGTGAATCTTTTTATCCATGTCTGGCAAAAACTCCTAAGCAGTTGCTCTCCGTCCTCTGGTTGGTGTGAAGAGGCCTTGGAGTAGTCTGTGAAAGTGAAGCCCAGATTTGGGGAGGGGGACAGTTTGTCTTAGGAAGTGTACTTCAGGATGAGACTTCCCAGAGTCACTAGGTGAACTGATGTATTATCATATTGATAATATCAAGCCCTTCAGCTTAAGTGTATAGATTTTCCACCTGACACATTCTGTATAAGAGTTTGTAGTTGTTGTGCTGTATAAACAAGAGGAAGCCTAGGTCTTTGGCAGAAAAACTAAGATGATACCTACTCTGTCGGGTTTTCCACACCCTCACAGCTAGGACTTCGTATATCTGAATTGATTTATCCTGGTGCATAAGGGAACACATATCTTTGCTCTCCACCCTTTCCCCCAGATTGGTTTGTGATGCAGAAAATGACTGGATCACCTACCTCCATTATATTTTCCTGTCATGGGAGGATTTCACTCCTACTTCAGCTCCAAGATGCATTAGTGTGCAGTGCATATCCAAAAGGGTCACATCCTCAGCTGCACTGCAACGAAGTCATGTAACACTCAAAAGGAAATTCTTTTGCACAGATAAAAGAATGTGTATCCGGGAGCCCTCAGTGCGCACTCTCTTCCTCACTGTGCCCATTAATGAGACTGCCTCTTCTCTTAAAAATAAAAGGTATACAGGTGCCAAATCAGTTTGGCAACATGGGGGGAGGGTTAGACCCCTTTGCCCAAATCAAGTTCCCCCCTTACCTGTTTTTTTACTCTTGTGTAAATTGTTCCTTAGTGACTTGTTCTACCCTGTGTAGACAAGAGGCATTGATATCTCCTTTCTTTTACAAGGCTCTTGGGATTAAAGTCCACCTGTGTGGAGCTGGGAAAAGTGATACTGAGACTAGAAGGCCAGAAGCAAGTACCAGCTCTATTAATTTTCAAAGCCTTTACTGGCCTTTGTTTGCAGAAACTGTGAAGTGTAGCTGACTGATAAAAGCTGTTCACTCATTTAAATGATAACAATAGAAAATGAAGGATTTGAGCATCCCTGGAAAGTTGAGGTCCCTGGTAGAAAACACAGAGTACTTTCGAGGAGGTTGTTATAGTGGCATCAATTCATTTTCAAAATAAGGAAGCACGAACTTGAGTTTTCCCGGCGAGGTAAACTGCTGCATCTCCTTTTGAGATCTCTGTTAATGTTGAGTATTTGCTTAGCTGTGTATTACTCATTCATTTCTACTAGCACAACTGATATAGTTACTAGAGTTAGAAAGTACAACTAGCCTATGGCAGAAATTATGTTTATTCCATTGTTAGGACCTTTGTAGCCATTTTGAATGAAGAGGCTTCAATAGAATTTTACAATATACCTGCCTGATCAAATAGTCACTTGTTATTGGTTTGAACCAATGGATGTTGTTAAAAAGCATTAACACCATTTTATTCAATAATTCTTAGGATCTTTCCAGTGATATCCCTAGGACGCCTTATCTGTATTTATGTTCATTTTAGGAAGAAACATTTTTGACCATGACTTTTGAGCTGGGAAACCATCATTCAGATTTTGTAGTGGGGTTTCTTTGATAATTTTAATCCTTGGCATGTTAATAATAAATATACCAAAATGAAGAGCATCCTTTGTTCTTGGAAAGGTCAGAACTGAATAGTCCAGCACTAACCATTCGGGTCCTGTTCTTTGACTTGAGAGCAAACGGATGAAATAGGCCCTACTCATGTCATTTTATGGCTTCATTTAGGAATTAAATATTTTAGAACAAATTTTCCAGGACTGCAGCAGAGAAATGATTCTCTGGCCAGCAAAGTAGCTTGCTGTAAGGTACTAAATACTCAGCTAGCTAAGTCAATATCTGTATTTTAAGGTTATTTTTGAGATCAATCCAGTATTTGCACTGGGTAAGAATCTTTATTAAATCTCTTCACCTCAGCTATATAGATTCCTTGCCTACAATATTGTCTACAATATTTTCATAGCCTTGAGTTCCCTTTCATTGCAGAACTGAGTTAATGAAATGCATTTTGAGAAAAAGGAGCGTTGATCAAACCTGGCAACAGGGACAGTACAAAAATAATTCTGTAACGCCTGCTCCAGTGTAACATGCAGCCCGACCCTGTATGTACTTCTTCAGAAGCAAGTGCCACTGAGTTCTGTGGTGCTTTTCCACAGCAGTGTATTGGAATATAGGTTCAACACTCATGGAATTTAATGAGGTGGTAAATAGTTATTGCACTCAGAAGTTCAAAGGGCACACATCTCTCTTGCTTGTGCCAGACCCATTTAAATCTTTCAGGAAAGGGACTGAGAAGGGTGAAAGCAAAACTGACCAGACTGTGAGCAAGTGTTGATTTCTTATTTGTATTCCTAATGAGTGTTTTCTTGCAGGTTGATTCCCCCACTGCCTGTCTCAGTATTTGAATAACTCAGGTGTTGTAAGAAAATTTACTGAAACAAAGAGCTTAACTTATGTCACGTGACTTGTAAAGTTGTTTGTAAAATGCCATGAATAAACTATATTCTGTAATGACAATAAAAAGTGTTTTCTTTTTGTAGCTGAAGCATGGCCCCCACTAGTGCTGGGGAGGGACCCAAACAAGAGATGCTGCTTTCTTGAAATTCAGTAGTTCTCCACTAGAGGGAGCAAAAGCTCTTACTAAGTATTTTGGCTTTAGAAGCAATTGAACAGACTCCATTTTGGTGCATGGTTAATAAGTAGGATGCTTTCTTTCCCAGCCTCAGTAAATTATGGTACTGAAAAGGGATATAGATGGTCAGACTTCTGGGGCAGGTGCCCCAAAGGTAGGATGCTGTGGCCAAAAAGGCCCCTTCCCATTACTACTTTGGTTCCTCAAGGCAGAAGCACTGATAGATTCAGAGAAAGACCTGACTGATAAGGAAGACTGCAAAGAGGACTCAGAATCTACTGAGTCAATTTAGGGAAGTTCGAGCACTTGCGTTAGGTCCCAGGTTCAGTTTGTTGCAACTCCAGATAAAAAGAACCCTGGGTAGCAGGCGATATGAAAGGCTTCTCTGTGAGATGCTGGAAAGCCATTATACCAAGCTGCACTTGGTACGCCTGATCTGCAGACTGCCTCCTGTCCCCTAAGCCAGTCAAGCGTTTCCCAAAAAGCAAAGTGCCACTGAGACTACTTCTTTATTGTTGCTAATAATCGTGGTCAAGAAGTGAGTATGGCCAAGGTTGCTGGCATGAGAGGAAGCCCTGGCACTTAATGGGGGTGATAACATTATCAACAACTAGGTCCTGCTTTTCCCAGTGACCCAGATCACTCTTTCCATGGGGCTAAGCAAAAGCTAGCTAGCAATGGAGGCTAGCAACGGACTGGAAATCCATGTGTAGCTAGCAATCGTGTTACCTGAATGAAGCAGTAAGGGTGCATCAATTTCTGAATGTCCAGTCATGGACTACCACTCAGGAAGTTTCTGTTAGATGTAGTGCTGCTCTTTAAGCAGAAGATGGCAGTGATGCCTATAGTGTTAACATGATTTATGTTTTCTTGGGATGTGTCAGGAATCCAATGGGGTAAAGATCCAAAGGATTTTCCACCATATGGCCCCTTGGATTCCAGTTTGTTACATCCGTGGTAGTTTTGACTCCCTGTTGTGGATGTTGAGCCACCTTGCAGATTTTTGTCACTAAGATAGGCTGTGCTTTGTACATGAAAACACACCAGGGAAATTGGAAGCTGAACACAATTTGTACAATTTTCCTTAGTGGTTTTTTAATGTGCAAAACACAGTCCATCTTAGAAACATAATTTTGCAGGACTTCCCCCCTCCCCAAATAGGCCTGCTTCCAGTCATCGGATCAGAAGCAAGCCAGACTTCCCAGCATCAGCACATCCTTATTTTGAGCCTGTTACCCTTCTTCATGTGTGATTAAAAGTTCTGTATTTTACACAGTGAACATACCCTGGAGTCTTGCATAGAATGCCAACTATAGCTAGTTTGAAGTGTGCTTTTGGATTTCAACTTTTCAAGTGAAATTAAGCATCTTGTCAATAACATCCTGGCTGGAAATCAAATTGAACTTCACCAACTGCAGCAAATAAAAGGGAGGGTGTGCATAATAGGGGCCCTTAAGTTTTGCATGCATGTATGTGTATTTGCAAACAAAGCGCCCAGCAATCCACATTTCAATCTCACAGCTTTTAGAGACATCTCTGAGCGAAGGGCGAGTTACTGGAAAACCAGGACTGTCACAATACTAGCCTATCAAAGATCAACTATTGGAGTCTGTATTTTTTTAATCATGCTTTTCAGACAAAATTAGTTAAACTGGGGCATGCACACTAATCTTAAAAATTAAGATGTGCCATGCCTCAGATGACACGAGAGAAGGAGGGATAAACAGTTGAAGTATGAAATTCTCTCCATCAGGGCAGAGAGATAACTTAGAAATAAGGTATTGAAGAAGTAGAAATTTAAGGATTCTACTGTAAGAAATGCAAGGTTTCTTCTTCCAGTGATAGAGTTTTGTCTCCTGTGGACCTGGCCAGCTTTGTTGGTCCACAACAGAAAAAGCAGCAGCAGTCTGTAGCACTTCAATGCATTAATGCTTAGTATTGGCATAAGCTTTTGCTAAGTCAGAACCCACTGGGTAGATTCCTTCTCTGTAAGGTTACTAGGAATTACCATTGCTACATGGTGGAGAAAGCAGATCAAATGCAAAGCCCCTTTCCAGATGGGGTAGCTATTACAGCACAAACAGAAAATGAGACTTTCCAGAGGGCTAGCCACATTAAACCTCTGGCAGAAAAAGCAAGAGTCCTGTGGGGAACCTTAAAATGAACATTCGGGCATAAGATTTCATGGACAAGACTCCACTCATTTCACTTAGTGCAGACTTTTGTGGAGCCTGTTAACTCAGCATAGGGGAGACTCTTCTGTCCATAGATCCCTTTTTTCCAAATCGAGTCCTCACACAAAAAGCCTAGAAAAATAAGCCTATGCAATTTATTTATTTTGTCCGGTGAGTTAGTGCCCAGTTCTTTTGTGTACCGCCCTCGGTGAGAAATAAGGCTTGTGCTATTTCTACAGAAAGACAGTACAATTTGTAATACTTCTCTATGCTGAAGGCCCTGCAGAGAAGGGAGAAGGGAGAAAAAAGCAGCAGCCCTTCAATATGCTTTGCTGCATGAAAGCGTGGTTGGTGCCACGACCTTTTCCCTCCCGTGGCATCGAAGCGCTTCTGGAAGCCCGCCCTACGGGGGCCACTATTGCAGCAGAGGCAAAATAATGTCATGCAAAGCAGCCCGTTTTGCACGTGCGCTTCCCGCGTCGCTCGTCCCTTTGCACAGCTGGAACGCCTTGAAAGCGCCCCGCCCTCCGTTCATTCCTTCGCCCCCCCTCAAAGCTGGCTCCGGCTGTGTGTATCATAGCAACTCTCCCTCCCCTTCAAAATGGCGGAGGAAGAAGGAAGGGGAACTCCATTGACCGCAGCTGGATCATGTGACCTAAAAGCGCGTAGGCTGCTCTCCTTCCTCCTCGGGCGGGGGGGGGGACTTTTTCTCCTCCGCACACGCAGGCGTGTCGGAGGCCAATCAGAACGCGTGCGGCGGCCTCTCAAGGCAGAGTAGGGAAGGCTCGCTGAACGCATGCGTAACGGTGGAGAGCGCGAGCGAGAGCGCGGGGCGGGGGGAGCGGCGAGAAGAGGGTAGTTGCCAGCGCCTGCGCCGTAGGAAGGAAAGAGAAGGCGGCCTTGACAGCTTGTGCCTGGTGTGCCGTAGAAGCGGGGGGAAGCGAGTAGCGACGCTGGCGCATGCGTGATAGCGGGCAGGCGCGGGGGGCGCGGGTGGAGAGAGCCGCCGCCGCCGCCGCCTGGGCGCTGAGAGGATTCCCCAGTTTCTGCGCCGCCGCCGCTTCCCCCCTGTCGCCGCCGCCGCCTGGGCCTGCTTAGCCGCCGCTGTCGTTGGAGTCCCGGCCCCTCCCGTGGGGAGGCAGGAAGGTCCCGGGAGCCGACGGGACAGGAGGGACCATGTCCGGGCGCGCCCAGAGCGGCAAGCTGTCCACGACGGAGCGCATCGTGAAGGGTGAGGGGTCTGCGGGGGCGCCCCGGGCGACCGCGGGGGAGGGAACAAGGGACGGGAAGGAGGGCGACTTCCGTTGGCTGAGGTGGAGGGAAGCTGGCAAGCGCCGACCTGGATGTCATTATCCTCCTCTTCCTCCATGCTGGGGGGGAGATACCCTCAAAGAGGAGGGAGGGGCTTAATGGGGTGATGGACCATAATAATAACCAGCAGCGGGGTCCCCTTTGGACTAGGCAGATGGGAAACTCCTCACCGCATACAAAGCTAGTTATCCCATTAGCGGGGGTGAGGGATGATAGTTGTTTTGAATGGGGGGGGGTGAGGAGGACGGTGGGCCGCTGCGGAATCCTGTACAGAGGTGGAAGGGCAACACCTCCCTCTCACCTTTTGCTTCAACCCTGCAGCACTTCATTATCAGGTTCTGTGGGGTGAGCCATTCAGGGGTAGCTGATTTATTTATTTTTGAAGTGGTGGGTTTGGAGAAGTCGCCAAGCATGTCAGTTTGGGGGAAGGAGGTTGTCTGTGGTGTCCTGTCATTTTAGGGGCTAGTAAGGATGGATTAGAGCTGGCCTTTGTTTTGGGGGTGATGGGAAGAAGGTTTCCTCCATTTAACTCGAAAAAGAAAGAGGTCGGCCCTGCTGCTAGGTTGCGATGAGAAGCAGGGAGTTCCTTTTCCCGTGTACTGAAGGGAAGATGGAGCTGTGATAGGACTGGAGGGGATGCAAGGAGACTGGACTGGGGAGCTGCATGGGCACCAGAGGTTCAGCTGCGGCGACACCCTTGTGTTGTGACAGTGACATTTCAAAAACCTGCATCTTTTGGTAGAGGCTCCTAGTGACAGTGCTTCCTTTTTCATGTGCTTGTTTGCGGAGCTGTTAGATGTGCATATAGCAAAGTAACAACAGGGCTCCTTTCAGAGGGCTCTATAATAATATCAGGAGTATCATGATTGGTTCCAAGTGGCAAGAAATTTCCAATGGTGGCTAGCTAAATGCCTTTGGACACTCATAAGCAGGGGATAAAGGTAACAGGTCTCCCCAATTGTTTATCCCCAGTACTAGGTGTCTGCCTATGTAAAGGGTGGCTCTGTTTGGCTGCTAATGATAGGTGTATCTTTTGTAAATTTTCCCAATTTTAAAAGGTTATTTCCACATGCATGGTGTTAAGAAACAGTGAACAAAACCCACATGTGGACTTAGAAAAAGGACAGTTGTTGTATTTGCTGAACAAGCTTTCCCCAACTATATCCCTTTCAGATGTTTTGCACTTCAGCTCCCATTAGCTCTCGCCAATGCAGATAGTGATCAGGAATTCTGGGAATGGTAGTCTGTAGCATTTGGAGGGTGGCAGGTGGGGGAAAGCTGTGCTAAACAGAAGTCTAGCCTAACAGGAGTCTGTACACTGTGGACTGTTTCTTTCTCCATCCAGGGGTGAAAGCAACCTGTGTAGCTGATCACAGCTGGGTGTATTGTGTCACTGTGCCCCTCATTTCCAAATGACTCTGTAGCCTTCCCTGCTCTTTGGCTTTGTGGCCCCTACATGCATAGCAGGCCCACTCTTTGCCAGCAGCTGGGGTTCTTTATGAATCCTTTTGATTGTACTCAGTGTACTTGTCTACTTAATGGTCAGGGATCACAGACCCCTTCCTGCCACCACCCCAAGTTGTGTACCTGAATCAGAGCATGCTACTTAAAACAGCTGGTGATACTGGAAACAGTTAATAAGTATGAGGGCAAAATGTTAATTGAGAAGCTGTTGGATTAGTGGGAGGCTTTTACAATGTAGATTTAGCTGTCCTAATTAATCTGGTGCCATCTATTTTACCCATGTATTGGGGAAAGAGCAGCTTTATGCACTCATTTGTTTAAATGTGCACTCAACACCTAGTGGTTAAGATAGGAAAACTAAGAGAATTGGGATGTATGAAATTGTTATAGCCAGCTTGGTTGACTGCAGCTGGGTTCCACTGCAGGTGTTAACTGGACCTCTGTCGAACAGTCATGTAAGAGCTGTTGTCCATCCTTCTGAGGCTTTTTATCTGCTCCTTGTTGCTCTACTAGTTCTTTTGATCACTTTTCATTGTATTGTGTGCCATACAATCAGATGTTTAAAGAATTTGGAAGTTTTTACATTGATCTTACAGGATCTCACAGTGGTGCTCCTTATTAAGCCAAATGGTATTGTATTTTCTTGTGAAAGCGCATTCCCAAAAGTGTATCAGCCTTGTGTCTCCTCCCCTTCCTGTTTTATGTGCATTAAGGTTTTATTATGGTGTGCTTCACACAGATTAGATACCATTTAGGTGTAATCAAAACAAAGTCTCTCCCCCTCTCCACTCATGTTGGCCACTGGTCTAGTGCATGTTTATATGGAGAGTTGTGCTTCTAATTTGTGGGTGGTAGTAATTTTTGATTAATCTGGAGTGTAAATTTGGTTGCTCTTGATGTAGATGTTAAGCTCTCACTTCAGGATGCATTGAAATAATTCAGGGGGAGAGGTGGAGGGAATGTATCTTGTGCACTTCTCTGAAATCCTCGGAAGAAGCGGAAGATAAAACAAAATTTAATAAATACTAAGTGCTGGGACATATAGGCAGCCAACATAGTGTAAACCATCTAGAGAATCCATCTGGATTAGTGGGCAGCATACAAATCCACAATAAATAAATAGAGGCAGATTTAATCCTTTGTCCAACTTCAGAGTTGCCTTCAGCAAATAGTCTTGAGACTGGTTATTGTTCGAATGTGTCTTGAGCAAAAAGTGGGTCTGGAGTTTATGAGGAAATCTTCACTATACAAATGTATGTTGAAGATGAAGCGTCTTAAAGCCATTTTTTTCTTTCTGACCATTTGCAAATTGATTCGGTTTATCCACTTTCCTTGCAGTATAGTCAGCAGACTGTTTGAAGTTATGATGGATGCCAGGGGCTCCATCTCTTTTAAACAATATGATTGCAAGGTATTTGCTGCAAGTTGTTTGAGATCTGAGGAGAAATCCAAACTTTGATCACTTCTACTGAAAACATCTCCATCTTATTAAATATATAAGACTGTATTTGCTCTATATATGTCTTTGTGCAACGCCTTTGCAAATGTTAGATCTCTTTTAACTGTGCTATTCATATCCTTTGTTAAATCCACTCATTTGCCCATCCAAGGAGCCCCTCATACCAAGCATTGTTCTTATACAACTTCATACCAAGGATCTGTATCTTATTTTGCCGGATTCTTATTTTAAAAATGGAATGAATTGCTTTGAAGAAAATCTGAGGAAGCTCTTGGGAACTAACTCTAAGCAGTGCCGATTCCACATCCTTGATGTAAGTTCTAAGAATCTGACACTACAATGTCAGGCTTGCCAAACACTGCATAGAAGAAAGCAACTCAATAATGCACTTACATAGGCTTCTGCTTCCCGCACTATTTCCTAGTGTGAAGGGTCTATTCAGGAACACATTGTAATGTGGGTGGACCCTTTAGTATGGTTGCAGAAACTAGTAATAGGAAACAGCTAGCCAGATGTGAAAGCTTGATTGAGGTGAGGGATAAAGCCTGGTGCCCATTTATTTCTTTTTCAGCCGAAAGCTTCAGAATTGAATAGGCCATGCATCTGGTGTTACCCTCCCCCATTAACAGCTTTTCCTGGGTGATAACACTACTTTTTTTATTTCCTCCTCTCTCAGCTCATGGCAGCCATTGTTTCCACTCAGTAACCTGGTTTGCATGACCTGACAATACTTGATGGATTATTTAACCCACAAAGAGCCACTTTGCATATCTATTCCCTACTTAGGGGTTGTGCTCAGTCTGTTCTAGAGTTTTGCAAGGGTTGTTTCATCCTTGTATAACCCATCCTCACTGGATTTGCAGGATAGGACAACCTTCAAGTGAGGGTTGGATATGCGAAGTAACAGTTACACGTGTTTTTAAGGTTAATTATATGATTATTTATTTTGTAAGCCACCCCGAGGCTTTTTGTGAATGGGGTGGCATAGAATGTTCTAAATAAATAAAGCCTCATCATAGATTAACCCATGGTGAAACTCTTGGGTCATGCAAACTGACCCAGGGTAGGTGTGTTACGTTTCAGCCATAGCAACCCTTGAAAAGCTGGGTGCAACTGGATGGTCTTTTCGTGTGCCTCTGCCCAGGTTGAACTGGATGGAAATGTCAGAAAAACTGAGGTGACTGAGTGAGACAGTCTTTACCTATAAGGTGGAGAACAGAGCCAGTGAAAGTGCCTTAGGCTAACCCATTTACAGGATTTGTGTGCAGACAAGATTGTGTATGCTTCTCTGAGGAAGGGCAGGGTTTACATGTGGAAAAAAAAAGTAATGGGTGTCTGAGTATGTGTAGTCAGTAATGCTGTAAAATGAATTAAACCTTGGGAATGTCAAGTCAAGAAAATATTAGCAAACAATTTTCAGACCATGTGAGGTTGCCAGATGCTTGCCAGTTTGTCTGTGTTGCCCTTCTCTTGCACGCTGTCCTGTTTTGGTCTCCAGCTCCCAGCATTCCTGTCCATTGGTTAATGTGGCTGAGACTGATGGAAGTTTGTTTATTTATTCATTTATTTATTTAAATATTTGTATGCCGCCCCTTGCAGCAGCCTCGGGGCGGCTCACAACCACTAAAAAACATATACAATATTAAAAACTGGCCCATCTCCAGGTTAAATTTAAAAACATACAGCATAAATAAATAAACCATTAAATAATAATCTTAAATAAAAAATATTAACATTTAAAATACTGTCTAAATAAAAAGGTCTTCGCCTGGCGCCGAAAAGCAAATAATGACGGCGCCAGGCGAGCCTCTCCGGGGAGCGCATTCCACAGATAGGGCGCCACCGCAGAGAAAGCCCTCCTCCGGGTACTTACCCTCCTGATATCTCGCACGGAGGGTTCCCGGAGGAGAGCCTCTGCTGCTGATCGTAAGGGGCGGGAGGGCATATATGGTCGCAGGCGCTCCTTTAGGTAACCAGGACCCAAGCCGTTTAGGGCCTTAGTTGAGGTTCAAGTTGAGGTTGAACAGCTTCTGGAAGGTACCAGGTAGATGAGACAGGTTTAGTTCTTGGCAGTGGATTTTCTAGGAACTTCTGTTTTGAAAGAGCCGTTTTGTGTATGATGATAAGAAATTACAAAAGCAGATGACAGCAGTAATTTGACAAACTGCCCTGATTAGATAGAGATTATGTTGTCTGGAGGGCCACACTGTTGCTGTTTAAAAAAGAAAACAAAGAAAGCAAAAGCACCTTGTGTATTGCAACACCTGGAAGAAAACTTGTTTGTATGTATAAAGATCAGGGGTTGCTGCTTGCTTTGCTACTAGCAAAGTGTACTACTATTTACTTATCAATTCGATTTACATCATGCCTTTCTACCAAAAATGGTACAAGGAAGCTTTATGGTCAGTACGCAAAATGCCTTGAATCTTTGACATTTTTAGCAAGCTTGCTGTTGCTTAACCCATTCTTTTCCTGTGACTTTTCATAATTAGTGGGATTAGTTTAAACAATGCCACTGCTGTGGGTGGCTGACATGTCATAAATGGGGCTTTTAAGACCTCTTCTCTAACAATTAAGTTTTGAGGCAAAATCTTCCAGGTGCTGCTGTAGAAAGAGTAGTGTTAATTTGTAAACCATTCAGGCAGTCTCCCATGTAGCAGCTGTAATACAAATGATCTGCAGTGAGCCAGCCCGCTAGAATGCTGCTGCATTGTTGGGACTTAAAAATCGCTACTTTGGACCATACTAAATCGCACAGCAACTTTGCTTCCATCTGTTTTGATGTAAAATAATCAGCAGAGTTGCCCATTGTGCCCGATGAAGGGGCACCGTCTTATGCCAATGTTATTCATATCCAAGTTAGAGAAATGGGTGGGGTGGGGTGGGGTGGGGTGTGGGTGGAATACTTTGCTTTATAATTTAGAACTCTGATGCTAGACCTTCCTCTTGACAAACCTGAAGCATTTTGTTAACTACTAGAAATATGTCAATTAGTACAGAACCGCTGGGTTGCTGTCTCAATGTGGAGCAGATGACCTACCTTTGGTAAGCCCCGGGGTTTGCATACACCTACTCAGTTTTTTATTTCTTTGAGCAACAGATTCCTCTGCCATCTTGCAAGATGTCCTTGAAGTTTCCCAAGTAGCATTCCATGAATGGAGCTGTTGAACTGAGTAGACCTGGGTTGAAATCTCAGCTCTCTTATGAAGCTCTCTGGGTGACCGTGGATTGGCCACTGACATTCAGGGTAGAACTAATATGATAACAGGGGGACACTTGCAAGGGGTAACTGGAAGGCAGGAGGGTATGCTTAATGTGATGTCCACAATGTCTTTTCTGCAATGCCCCCCTGGCCAAACTGGTCTCTAAAACTAGACGTTAGTCTGGCTGATGGCAAAATGACTGGATGGGGATTTGCAAGAGTTAAACCCATCTGGTTTGCCAATCCTTCCTTTAAATCTCTGCTTCTGCCCCTGGCATTAGTTGGCTTGGCAAATGCTGGTTATAGATAACATTTAGTTCTATTCCCAGCCTAATTTCCCCATGAGAGCTTCTTGGAGGAAGAGCATAAAAACCAGTCATACAGTTCTTTTGGAATCTGTCCACAGTATCTTAGAAGGAATCCCCATGACTCATGGCCAGCACTGGGCCTGAAAAAATGGTAACCTGCTCTCTAAGTATATTGTGGAGAAAAATCCAAACAAGTAGTTGTAATCGTAGGAAGGAAGAATGTGATGGCCCAGAAAGGGATTTTCTTTCCCCATTTGGAAAATAGGAATTTCCAGCAAAATCACTGGGGTGTGGAGAAATTTCAGAATTTTCTGAAACTTTTTCCCCAAAATGTTTATATTGAACAGGGTTTTAACAGAATATTAATGCAGCCCATTCATTTTGCCAAAATTCAAATCTGTCTGTCTGTTGCATTTATGTACTGCTCCAGTAGCCCAGAGGTAGCTTACAAACAGGGTGGCTTGCAAACATTAAAGCCTCATATACAACAATAAAACACCCAGAGAAACCACTAAAGGCTAAACACGATGCTAAAAAATTATGAACAGTAACTTCATATAAAATTTAACCCCACAAGATGGGTAGTGATACAAAATTAAAATATAAATATATAAACAATCCCAACTATTAATTTCTAAAATGTCTGGTGAATAAAACATTTTTTGCCTGGTTAATAAAGATGGTGCCAGGCATACCTCTCTGGGGAGCATGTTCCGGAGATGGTGGGCCACCACTGAGAAGGCCTTTTTCCTGTTTACCACCCCCGCTACTGCTTTGATTTGGGTTCAGACTTCAACTGGCAGCCAGTGCAACTGGTAGAGGACTGGCCTGATGTGGTCTCATGGGCCAGTTCGCATTGGAAGGCATACTGCCCTGTTCTGAACCAGTTGAAGTTTCTGGCTTTTTCAAAGGCAGCTCCACATAGAGCATGTCACAATAGTCCAGACAAGGGGTTACCAAAGTGTAATATCGGTGGCCAAGCTCTGCCTGTCCAGGTAAGGCCGCAGTTGGTGAACAAGCTGTAGTTGATAAAAGCTGCTCCTAGTCACCAAGTCCACTTGAGTCTCCAGTGATAATTCCAAGTCTAGGAGCACCCCCAAACTACGGACCTTATCCTTCAGGGTGAGTACATCCTCATCCAGGACAAGTTGAGAATCCTCCTACTGGACACACAATCCTCCCACCAACAGTACCTCCATCTTGTCTGGATTGAGACTCAGTTTATTGGCCCTCATCCAGTCCATTACTGAGTTCAGGCACTGATTCAGAATGATCACTGCCACACCTTGGTCTGATGAGAAAGAGAGAGAGAGCTGAATGTTATCTGCATATTGATGGCATCTTGGCCCATACCTCCTGATGACCTCTCCCAGCGGTTTCATGTAGATGTTAAAAAGCATGAGGGAATACGATGGAGTCAAGCAGAAGGCTATGGCACAATTGCCATGGTGCAGAGCAAAAATCCTCTAGCATCACCTTCTGGAAACTCAGCCAGGTAGGACTGGAACCGGCAAAAAGTGGTGAAAGCGTTGCTGTTACATTAGACTTACTACAGCACAAATACTCTTAGGGCTTGATCTTGAAAAATTGCTTTCAAATTCTGTAGAATACAGAACAACTTGATAATTTATTTGCATCTGGCAGTCCACCAAGGTATTGTGCAAAATGACATCTGGTTTCACTTGACTATTAATTGTCTTAGATCATTGTTTCTCTGCCCATGGGCTGGGGCCTGCCTGTGGGGGTCATGAATCTTCAGGTGGGTCTTGCTGCTGCAGTCTGTCTGGTCCCTCTTTGCTTGACACCTTTGCCATTGTTGCACCGTGTACATTGCACAGGCAGGTGTGGTAGTGATAGTGGCTTAGACAGCAAGCCTATTTTTAAAATGTCACTACAATTTAATATTTTGATATATTTTAACTCTTACAAAAACTGGGTATAGAGAGGAAGGTGATAAAAGGAAGCTGTTACAGGAGCAGTTAAATGCAAAAGAAGGGGAGAATAAATGACAGGAGATGGGCAAGAAGACTCGAGAGTCATATTGGGAGGGGAGCACCATAATATACCCAACAGTTTTCTTTGCCTAGAGTGGCATTCCCAAGCCATTTTGGGTTGGTGGACCATTTCGAATTTTAAGCAGTGTCCTGGGCACTCCGCCAAATGGCTGTCCTAGAGGGAGTTGCTCCTTCATGGCTAGTCCCAACTCTCCTTTTCTAGAAGGCAGACTACTGCGACTCATAGCAAAGTAACATGTTCAGTAATGTAAGTACGAGGTAGTGATGGGGGCCTGTGCTTCAAAATACACCCAATCTTTTAAACCCAAATAAAGGGCAGCACTTGCTTTGTTGCACAACAGTCTTTCAGTTAAAAATAATTTAGCATAACCTTAAGAAAGAAGATTAACATAGGAGAGGCAGGGAACCTGGTAGATGCCAAGAGAAGAGCCTGTCGATCTGCCTTTGGATTAGCAAATTCTTTCTGAAATGCTGAGGCTGAATCATGATACCTCCAGAGCGAACATCTGTACTTATGGAACCTTGCTTCGAGGAAATTGTTGTGGCAATTTCCAAGAATGATTAGATACCAATATCAAATATTAGTAATTTAAGCCCGCTCATTATGCCATTTTGTGACTGGCAGCCTAAGATTCCACCATCTTTTATATCAAATGAAGTAATGTTTGAAAAATGTAATGTGTAGCACAGGGGTGCATGACTGTTTTGGCTTCAAGGGTTGCATGTGGTTCTGATTCAGGGGTTGTGGACTGCATGCTTATATAAAGATATAGGTACAAATATGCACACATGAGCACATCCATGTACCAGTGATCTGTGTGAGGATCTCTGGTGTAAGGAGTACAGACCCTTTTTTCCACCCTTTCTACCAAGTGATCCCAAGACAGATATCTTTCTCTGTTGCTGGCAGCAGGGGAAAGGGCTACCTATGTGTGGTCAGAACATCCTCGGGAGGCCACAGGAGAGGCATTAGAGGGTGCTAGTTATGTACCGCCCAAGTTAGTGTTGCACAGGAATCAGGATGTCTGGCTTGTGCATCCCTCAACAAGTCAAAGAAAGAAACCCTGGGTTATTGTTGGGTGGTTTCTCAGGCTGGAAAGATAAGCCAGAAGTCCTAGTTCAGATGTAGTGCTAAGCCATAGATGGAAGGTCTATAGGTTGTTAAACCAGTCCAACTTGAAACATGGAGTAGTTGCAGTTGGGCAGTGGAGCACTGCCTCATTTACCACAGTGCATGATGAAACAAAACAGATTTTCATATGTGAACCAGGTCACTGTGATATTTGCAGCATTTTTTTTTTAGCACTGAAGAGTTAAAAAAATTAACTGAATAACCAAATATATTGCTTTTCAGTTACCTTAAATGTTCTTTATATCTGAGCTTTTCCTTTAAAAATTAGTGTCTTCTGTTTTGACATGATAATACTGAGGCTAAATCCAAAGAGCTCCTTTAGTTAGGAATGACCAGTGTTTTCTTGGATATGAATTCTAGTGCTATATTATAAGTTGCTTTTAAAATTGTCCTCTATTTTCAAATGTTCTTGTTTTATTCCTGTTTCCTCCTGTTTGATGGGGAAGAGAGGTGGGTGCTACTCAAATCTTCCTTGAGCATGCAAAACTAATTCTGTGATTCTTGGGTCCCTTGATGGTTTCTGCTTTCAACTTTTTATACGTTTCCATTTCCTAAGCAGGCATAAATAAGGACATACTGTGGTAGCTTTGAAGCTGCAACAGCTTGCAATTTCATCTCTAGCACTGAGTAAATCTGTAGTTACTGTTTGAATAGATATGATGCTTAAATTTCATATACTCAATGGCTTTATATGCTATACAGAGTTAGCATATAAAGCTAACATATACATATATATGTAACATATACATATATACATATTTTGTTAGCATATAAAGCTAACAAAATTACATATACAATGTAATGCATGTTGATAAAATGGTAGTTTAGCTATGATGAAGAAGTATTGCCTAGATCCCAGTCTCTTCCAAAGTTTATGTAGCTTTAAAAAAGAATTGGAGGCAAAGCTTCCTTCCCTGGCTTCAGACTTTCTGGGAATCTGAGGTCTCTAATGTGAGGTATACCCCCTTCCCATTGGTCTGTTCTCTGATTGCTAGAAGTGTTTCTCGGTGTACCTTAGCTTGCTGTCCTGTCTCTTGCTGGAGACAGAAAACCAGGGTTAGTATCTGCCATGGCACTGATGCTAAAAAAAAGTGGAATTGTGCTTGCATGCACTAGTTCTAGTGCAACATTGGTAGCCCTTGTGGAATTGTTGGCTTTCCATGTAAAACCTGTTCTGCCAGCAAGCACTATTGGTTTTGTGCTAAAGATGATTTATGTGAGTACAGTATCATTTATGATAGTAGCTACTGTTCAGATTCTGTCCTTGTGCCATGAAGCCACAGGGAGAAAGAACCTTGAAACCATGTCTTCAGTTTTGCTTTCCTGGAAAATATCTTGGGCATTTTTAAATAGTAGCTAGTAAAGCCTGGTGAGACCAGAAGAAAATGGCAGAAGGGCAAGCAGTTCTACTGAAGCAAAGAAGTCCAAAGGTTGACCTTAGCAACCTTCAGCTACTAAAAAGAAGAGAGCTAGGAGATGGTACTAGAGGAAGTTGGAAGTAATGTATTTTTATTTGCAGATGAGCAGCTTTAGATGTCTGTTAAATACTCTTCTACAACCATGGCAAATGAAATCAGCGTCAGGCAAAGACCGTCCTTTAAAAAAATATTTTAATAGTCAATGTTATCACGAATCAAGGCTTAAAATGCTGATAAAATGGTATAGAAAGGGAAATATTGGAACAAATACATGCTGAGATGCTTTTAAGGTGGTTAATATGCTATCAAAAGAGGTAAGACAATGGATAGATTAGGCCGGAATCAAACTGCCATTTTAAAGACTTGGAATATTCATCTAAGCTGAGGAATAGCCCTTCTCTATTATGTAGTGAAGATTTTAAAGTGCATGTTAAGTTATAAAGTAAGAAGAAAATAGTTTATACGGTGTAATTGATAACACTGATGATGACTGAACTGGCATGAAACATATACATAGGAAAATTAAATGCAATCATTATATCATTTTTCAAGATAAGATGCTTTTCAAAAATACAATTTCCAGGCGGGAAACCTTGAGCACTTGGTATTTGAACAGCCATAAAGTATAGTTGAAAAAATCTACAGCATTGGCAGAAACATTAAATCGGGTTTGAATGAACTTTTAATGGAAAAGGCCTTCAGTCATATTTACAATATTATGATAATAAATAGCATGTAAGGGACAGCAAAAAAGTGGAGGTGGTTATCAATGCTGCTATGGACTGAACTTACTCAACATGACAACCCAGAATATCCAGTGGTGAGGGGAGCAGAAGTTGAAGGCCAAAAAATTTGAAGGTCACAACCTTACCGTAAATATAAAATGATAATGATAAAAAAAGCAATTAAAGTGCATGTGCTCCATAGTCTCAGTAGAGTCTAATTTAATTGATAGGTGAGTCTGCAGGGCTCACTCAAAGTCCTCTAATGATGATACCTGGGAAGAAATATGAACTTGGTTGATTTAAGGGCAAATTTAAATTTTGCTTTCCTCATTTTCCTTTGTTTGCTTGGGACTTTGGTTGGGCTTTGGTTGCTTTCTCTACAGCCCAACCCACCTGTTCCTTTAGTATGGCATTTGCTTATGCCTTCAATATCTTTCAAACTTGGAAAAAAGATGGTGAGACAAAGATTTTTCCTAGGGTCAAGCTAGACGAGATGTCTGGAAATCTCTGATTGGTTCCACTTTTTTAAAGCCTAAAACTAGCTGTGAAGACTCTAGATTAGGTCAGACCTATTTGTCTTTCACTACAGTTGAAACCCTTGCCTCAATTCTGTAGTTCCAACCAGTTTCTGGGCTTCCTCAACTGCCTTGAAGTTTAGAAGAAACAGTGGGAGATTTATAATTAGATATTCTCCAAGCTTCTCTTGCTAGGCATTCTTTCTTTCAAATTCAAGCATTTGTAGAAAATTCTTAGGCAAGAACACTTCCAGCCTTTCCTGTTTAGCTAAAGTAAGCACAAGTGCCTAGCAGGCTAAAACTTCAGAACTTTGTGTAATAGAAAAATACATGTTTTTCTGGATAGCGCTAAGATGATGACCAGGACAGCCTTCCACAACCTGGTCTTCTGCTGCTGCTTTGGACAGCACCCTTGATTCTTGACATTGGAAGAGGCTGATGGCAGTTGATGTCCAAAGCATCTGGACAGCACCAGGCTAAGGAAGGCTTCACTGGTGTGCCACACAATTCTGTACTGCCCTTATGCATATGAAAAGCTGCAAGTGTGTGGCAAGACCCTGCCATAAGAGGGGAAAGTCTCTACTTTTGCCCCTCTCTGGTGTATGTCCTGTTTGTGAGCCATTGGTTGTTATCCAAATGACTGTTTTCAGTTTGAAATCAAAAGCATCCGTCAGGCTATGCTATGATTAGGTCTTCCCTGTGGTGTGCGCCACAGCCATGCAGTTGCTTTTGTTAGCTGCATGGTCACAATTCTTAGGCATGCTTACATCCTTGTATTTTTGTTCAACTTTACCCTAGACTGACTGCGCTAATAATTACAGCACATACTGGAAAAGCTTACAGGACTGATACCCAAGACCTGTGGGGAGGGGGGGGAGGCAAGACTATAAACAGGCAAAGCTTGCTTGTTTTAGTTGAAGCTTTTTTGTGACTCAATATGGAAGTGCCGAGTGTTCTCTCCTGTCCTGTAGATGAAGCAGCGTGCTGTCTGTTTTG
Organism: Varanus salvator macromaculatus; assembly: GCA_023646645.1. Lineage (NCBI taxonomy): Eukaryota > Metazoa > Chordata > Lepidosauria > Squamata > Varanidae > Varanus > Varanus salvator. The sequence continues at coordinate 22,285,021 of JAIXND010000621.1, read as the reverse complement.
AGTTCTGTACCCAGTTGTGTATGCTGTCTATTGTTGGAACCCCCACTGGACAGAGCAACTAAATCTAGACTTGCAGAATCTATTCTGCTCCAGATTTCATCAGCCTGATGGCCTGCAGTGGTGTTGGACTACTTCTCCCATCTGGCTGGGGAGGATGAACATTGTAGTCCAACGTATCTGGATAGGTTCAGTTGAGGGAAGACTGCACTGTTCTATATCTGAAGAGGGCTCTGAGGCCTGAGTGTATGCAAGGAGCAATGTAGGTTGGGTCCCACCTTAGAGCCATAAGAGGAACTCTCAAGAGTTCTCTGCTTTGTAGGGAGAAAGTAACAGCCCATCTCAAAACTCCTTAAAAAGGAGGCATGGCCTGAAGTCTGTCAACATTTGCAAGTCCTCAGTTCCTAATTTCTGGGCAGTAAAGTTGGAATAAATTGCATATGTCCTGATGTCTGTATTTGAACAATGCAAGATGTTGAATCTAGAATTGTTAAGGTTTTGTTTAAAGATTGTTGGAGGCAACAGAGAAATTATTTAGTATAAGGAATATGAAGAGCAAAGGTAGAGATGCCTGGAACGTAAGAGGAATGAGAAAAATCACAGCATGAGCTCTGGGGATTCCTCTGTAGGAAGTCCAAAGGTAACATTTTGGAAAGACAATAGAATGGATCAGCAAACACCAAATGGAGAATGAAGAAGCACAGCTAGGAATATTATAGGTTGACAGAAGCTTTTTCAGCCTGAGAGCTACATTTAATTATCCTTGGTCTAGTGGTAATATCTGCACAACCCCATTGAAATGAGTAGGAACTGTGCAGGAGCTTAGAGGACACTTGGTGCAGCTCTAAATCATTTTGTTGGAACTTTCTACAACTAGAGATGTGACAGCCAGGGGGGGAAAGCATTTAAAATTTAGGGGAAAAAATGTTTGTTTTGGATGATGGGTTATTTTACTAATGAGGAATGAAATGTTTCAGGCAAAGTGTTCATATATTTACTCCCCAAAATTGCTTTCTAAAAGCTAGGTAATAGGTGGTGTGTAAAAGTATGAACAATGTCAGAGCATTTCAGTTCTTATACGCTGAAGACAAGCAAGTCATAGAGACCACAGCTCTCAAATGCAAGAGCAAGGTGCATTTCTGCCTCTTGGAGGCACTGCTGTTGCCACAGGCGAAGGCGGAATGCTTCTGTTTCTTCTTTACTTGTGGACTTCCTCTTTGTATGGTTGGTGGATCTGCTTCTGTCCTCTTGCCTGGGCCTTTGAAGTCTAGGGGAAAGTAAAGAGAAGCAAAAAGAAGCAGAAAGTGTATTGTTTTTGAGAGACAGATATTTACATTTATTAGAATTCTGACTGTGAAACCGTATTGTGACTGCATTCATTTATTTCATAACTTATGAAAATAATAATTGAATTCCTACTAATCTGATACGTTGTTGCAGCTTCCCTCCTGCACCATAGCTTAGTGTTTAGTACCAAACTAGCCATTGTTTTTTCTTTCCCTCCCCTCAGCAAAATAGTGAGAGTAGCATCCAGCATACGGAGGCATTTCCTCTCTGCAAGTCCTTCTGAAGAGTAATGTGTTTTGAAATGAAATATACATTTCTGTATGGTACTAGGTTGACAGAATATTTCCTAGTATGTAGGAAGCGTCCTGCAGATGTTAACAGGTATTGCATGACTCTTAAGTAATGTGTACCATACAGCTAGCAGTGCAAGCAACTTTTCCCAAGTTCTTATTCCAGAAGTCTTCCTTCTGCTTCTATAATGGTAGCTTGCTTGCTTGCTTTATTTATTTATTTATTTATTTAAAAATTTGTATGCCACCCCTTGCAACAAGCCTTGGGGAGGCTCACAACAACAAATAAAACATCCATAATAACAATACTCAAAACATTAAAAACTAACATTAAAAACTGGCCCATCTCGAGGTAAAGATAAAAATACAATAAATAAGATAAATAAACAAATATAAATTAACAATTAAAATAACTTTTAAATAAAAAGGTCTTCACCTGGCGCCAAAAAACAAATAACGACGGCGCCAGGCGAACGTCTCTGGGGAGCGCGTTCCATAAGTGGGGCACCATCACAGAGAAAGCCCTCCTCCGGGTGCTTACCCTCCTTATTTCCCTAACGGAGGGCTCCCGGAGAAGGGCATCTGCTGCTGATCATAGGGGGCGGGAGGGCAGATATGGTTGCAGACGCTCCTTTAGGTAGCCACAGAGTTTCTCCATCAGCAACAGCATCTTGAGGTAAACAAACATTTCATTCAACTGTATACAAAAAATACTCAATAGCTTCATTTGAGGACAAGCTGACACTTGAAGATCAGGAGAAAAATTACCAAACTCTTGCAAAAGCAATATATTCCTCTGGAATTCCATTGTCAATAACTGATAATGCATACTGACAGGAAATATGTGACTCTGTAAGGCTATCATACCATTTGTCCAGCAGACATTCTTTGAACAATCCTCTTTAAGAGGTAGAATATGAATGTGTAATAGAATCTGTGCAAGGAAAAATTAGTGAAGCCCTGTGTTTTACAGTATTTACAGATGAATAGATGAATGTAAGAGAAGAAGGAATAATAGATTTTTGTGATAACAGCTCAATTCAATCATTGAAGCAGGAGACAAGAGTCAGAATATATCAATTGTAAAAAAAGTGAAGTTGTATAGAAAATTGTGAGTGGTAAAGTGTTTGCTTTATTTCTGACAATATAATTAATATCAAAGTGGCATGGACAATCATAATGAATAAGTGTCCACATACTGGGTAAGAGCTGCATGTCATGGGTGACACTTGCTTCTTAATGACATCATGAAACTGGACATGCTCCAAAAGTTCTATTTTCAAGGAGAAGGTATAAAACATGTAAAAGCTACTCCCAATGTAGTTGCAGTCTTCAAGGAGAAGAAAAATGCAAGGGTTAAATTAGTGATACTGAAGCTCTGTAGTAAAGCAATGGGGTGGAGTAATGACCTCATTTGAAAGTTTACTAAAAGAAATAAAGCTCTTAAAGTGACAGTAATAGTTGGGGATCTTAAAAATATCCAGAAGCACAAGGAGCACTTTACTTCATGGGAATGTCTTCTGGGTTCAGTTGCAGAACCCCCTGAAGATTCTGAAGATTTTTTTTTCCAGAAAACACTGCACCCGAATCAATGTATTTTGTTTTAAATGGATTACCAAATGGCCAAGATAGATATAATTATCTTGAGAAGTTAATGGCATCCTCAATCACAAGTATAGAAGTAAAGTGAAATTAATTTGTTAAGAAATGGGAAGAACTTTATTTCTGTCCGATCTGTGCTGCTGCAAATCTGTTGGATCCAGGATTTGAAGGCAGAAGTGCAAGTGACTGTAGGGACAGCTGGTCACTTAGGACTTGATGTTGGAAAAGTGCTTTCAAATATTGCAGAGTACAGGATAACTTCAGGGATTTGGTGCAGGAATTCAGGCTTGGATTCTGCCAGATCTGCACATCTTATAACATGGTGGCAAGACCTTTGCACAACACAAGGCTTCTCTTACCTACTTCAGATTCCTGCTTCTGCAGTGTGTGAAAGAAATTGCTCAGTGTAAAATACAGCAAATCAGGATATAAACCGATGGGTGAAAAGACAGAGAAGCTCATTTCAATCTAGGCAGATGTTCAGTTTTTGGGTCTATGATGACCATGATGAAGACAAAGATGAATAAGCAGAAGCCGCAGAAAATGAAATTGATAGCAATAGCTCAGAAAATGAGTCAATTAAATTTCATGTATATTCATTGAGTCTTGGTTCAGCTCCTCAGCTTGGTTTAGTTCTTTTTATGGGAATGAGTGTTTTGTGTCAGCTTGACACTGTGGAGGAGAGGACTAAGGAGGCATAATTTTCTTTGTTTCACTGATAGCTTTCCTCTGTTTTTATTGTTTCTCTGCTTGTAAACTGGCAACACAAAGAAGTTCCTTATAGTTGAGGCGTTCCTTACAGTTCAGGAGACAAACAACTTGTTGTTTGACTAAGCTGCACTTTTACTATCCCTGTCATGATAACTCTGTGCCAAACAAAGTTATGCATAATACACTGAAAGTGTCTTTCTTTAGGAATATAGAATCTGTTAAGAATGCTAATAATTACATTGTTTCATTTTTCTAAAAATGTCTATCTTGGGAGGGGGAAAGAAAACACTCCTTCCCTCATGGCTACAAGATTTCTGGAAATTTTATATTTCAGTCTATGAGTATTTCTTGCTGGATGCTGTCCCTAATACTTTGTATAATTCAATCCACAATGTTGCCCATAGAGAATACAAGATGGTAATGTTTTAGGAAGGTGGATATGCCTCTGAAGATTGATGTAGTGGACTTTAACAGCCACCATATTTCACATATTTCTCTTTCATGATAAAATGAATGGCTGAATACATTTTTCATGATGAATAATAGAAAACTGTGTTTGAGCTTTGAAGGAGGGTTAGAAGAAGGCATCTCCTTAAATATATTTGCAGTCCATTCTGCTGTCTCAGGAACCAAAAGGGTTTGGGCATGAATTTTATGGCTGGAGTTTAACTTATTTTATTTGTTGCACCTATATTCTACCTTTCCTTTAAGGGGCCCAAGGGAAGAAATCCATGATTTCTTCCTCACCAGCTTTATGGCTAGGCTGAAATCTGAATCCAGGTCTCCCCAGTTCTAGTGCAACACTCTGTTTCACCACACTAGTTGTCTGAATGAGTTGGTGACTCAAGAGCCTCAGTGTCCCCTTCATGCATGAAAGGAAGCAGTTTGGCAGGCTTTCTGTAGATTTGCTAAGTCTGGTCGGGACGTACTGAGAGGTTGTATTCCAGGTCTGAGGGAAGCAAGGCATTTTTTTTTATGGTTATCTGGCAATGATACTATTTCTGCATGAGCCCACAGATATGCAAATATCCTTTCCTCCTTTTTGGAACTGGAAATATATTTGGCTAAGAAACTGAAGCATATTGCACTAACAAAGCAGTCTCACCTGAAAGCCACTACATGTTAAACGGCCACATTTCGGGATAGATGTCTTCCTTTCATAACAGGTACTATCTGTATATCAGGCATGACAAAAGGCAAACAGATTGGTATATCAAGAAAATATGATATATGTTTGTCTAAGCTGGTTTAAGGAAGAAAGACAATTCTTGTGCTGGTGGTATAGCAATAGATAGTAATATATAATTTTTGTAGTACAATGTTGCTTTTCACATCTTGAGCATCTTGGACACTGATGCCTCTGCAGAACAAAATAGTTACTTCCGTCCCTTTTATATGAATAGTGGTAACTATTCAACCTAACAGTTATAGTCAATTCTTAATTTTGTAGTTACCACAGAAGTTGCCTGCCTGAAAGGGATCCAGCAGACTCTTGTACTACCATGCATTGGCAAACAGTAGAAAATATGACATTTGGGGGATTGCTCCCAGGAACCCTCAGGGTGGCTATTATCAAGTAAAATATTGTTGAGGATTATAGCTGTAAAATAACATACTTTAAGCATCCCATACACTGTTGTGAAAGTCCCTAGCAGCAACAAATTCCCAGTGAAATTCCAGTTCCCAGTGAAATCTTGGAATGTTTAAAAAAAGACTTCCAAATGCTCACCAAAACTAGATCATCATTATCACTTTCCTAATAATTAATACAGATTAGGCCTGCCACATCTTTCCAGGGAGGTTTTTTTAAGTGAGGGAGCCATTGTGGAAAAGGTTCTCTCTGTCTGGACCAACCTTGCTTAGAAACATTTGTGGTGCTAAAAGCCCTTTCATGGTATCACCTTTTCCTGTAACCCAGCGATGTCACCTGTTTGTGATGGCAAAAGTTGGTATGGGGTGGGTGAGAAAATGGCTGTTTGTTTGTTTTTATCTACTCCATATTTAGCTGCTTCTGTTCAAAGCAAGCAAGAAGGAAGAACGGCTCATGGCTTAGGAAGTGAGCCTGCAGGAAGTAGGGCAGGGTGCTGGCTTAAAATAGTCCTGAAGGCTGGCCTCTCTTTGTGATGAACTGAGCTATTTAGGTAAATCCTAGAGTCATTGTAAGGGTAGAACCACATGCTAATCTAAAGATATTAACTAGGAGACCTTAACAGCAAAGGCCTGGGTTTATCCCTGTTCCGTTTCCGATTGAGGACTTCCCAGTCCACCCAGGAGTGTTGAGTGCTGCCAGCTATGCTTTCTAGCTATTCAGTAAGTTAATGTCTTGAATAATAAAGTCATTAGGTATTTATGAAGCAGCTGAAGCAAAAGGAGAAGCAAAGGGAGAAGGCTGCAGCCACAGCATTTGATTGTAATGCAGTTCTCTGCAGGTTGGTTGAAGGGTTGAGTTTATGAGTTATACAGTGAAAAAGGTGTGAGCAAAGGGCATTGCAAGGATCTCAAAGGGGAAGGGTGTGCTGTGTCTGCCTGAGCAGCCATGGAGGTCTTTGACAAGCATACCAAAGCTTGGTGGGCTGATATGATGAAGAGCAGGAGTGGGAGGGAATTTAATGTGGGCAGATAATCCTGAAGGATGTGGCAGAAGTTGCGGGAGGAAGGATAAAACACTTCTCTGCTGTTCTTAAATTCTTTAGCAAGTATTTGGTGGGAGTGTTCCTTGTGCTATCTAGATTGCTCTTCTCTTTCCCAGTCACTGAAAGGTAATAATTCCCTGACATGTCTAGTAACTCGTTGTCTTCTGCTAGAAGGCTGAACAGGATCTTGATGTACTTCTGGTTCCAGCAGTAAATACTAGTCATCTTGAAATCTGGCTTGCTTAATCGGTTTCTCTGAGATAAGACTGTTAACATAACCATTAGTGTTCTGTATGCACACTCAAGGTCTATCTGGGGCCATACAAGAAATTTAAAATGAAGCGTCCCATACGCTAAGAAGTTCTGCCCTAGCCCTCTGCTCAATCCCATTTACAGTCTATTCAAGTAAACACTTTGTTGTTATGGTTGGTACTCTCCATCCTCTGTACATTCTCCTAGGCAGAGAGAACAATGAAACATAGAAACAGAGCGAGTCAGAAGGGGTCTCCTGGGCCATCTAGTCTGACCTCCGGCACCAGCCGGCTCCGCTCACGACATGCCCATCATGTGCATGTCCAGCCTCTCTTTGAACACCCTCACCGATGGGGCCTCAACGACCTCTCGTGGAAGCCCATTCCACGCCCTCGGGGTCCTGACTGGTAGGAAGTGCTTCCTGGCATCCAAATGGAACCTGGGTTCCCTGAGCTTTGCTCCAGAGCGCGTCCTGCCTTCCTCTGCAGGGGAGAACAGGCCTCTCCCCATCTCCATGTGACACCCCCTCACATACCAATATATCACCAACAGATCCCCTCTGAGTCTCCTCTTCTCCAAGCTGAAGAGACCCAGTTCCCTCAGTCTTGCCTCATACGGCCTCCCCTGCAAACCAGCCACCATCCTTGTGGCCCTACGCTGCACTGACTCCAACCTGGCTATATCCTTTCTGTAATGAGGGGCCCAAAACTGAACACAGTACTCCAGTTGCGGGCGCACCAGACTCATGTAGAGTGGTAGTAATACCTCTCTTGATCTAGAAGCCACACTTCTGGCTATGCAACCAAGGGTGGCATTCGCCCTCTTGACCACCACATCACACTGCTGACTCATGTTCAGCCTGCAGTCAACCAGTACCCCGAGGTCCCTTTCACAAGTGCTGTTCTCCAGCCACTTGTCACCTAACCTGTACTTATGACAGCTATTCCTATGCCCCAAGTGCAAGACCTTGCACTTATCCACATTGAACGCCATCCTGTTGTCTCCTGCCCACTTCCATAGCCTGTCCAGATCCTTTTGGATCTGGAGTACCTGCTCCTCAGTTGTGGCCACTGCTCCAGTTTTAGTGTCGTCTGTGAATTTGATCAGCAGACTGTTCACCCCTTCTTCCATGTCGTTATGAAAAGATTAAACAGGATCGGCCCCAGGACAGAGCCCTGGGGGACCCCGCTTGTCACTGGCTGCCATCCCGACGATTCCCCGCTAATGGTTACCTTCTGCTTTCGGTCAGTCAACCATGCCGTAATCCACCAGACAGTGCTTTGGTGTATCCCAAAACCCCTCAGTTTCTCCACCAGGATATCATGGGGCACTTTGTCAAAGGCCTTGCTGAAATCCAGGTATACCACATCCACTGCATCCCCTCCATCTAGCCATCTCGAAACCTTGTCATAGAATTCCACAAGGTTTGTCTGGCAGGACCTGTTTTTGCGGAAGCCGTGTTGTGTGGCTGTCAGCCTCCCTTCCCTATCTAGCATCACTGGATCTCTCTCTATTATGAGCCTTTCCATTGTTTTTCCTACAATGGACGTAAAACTAACTGGTCTATAATCCCCCATGTCCTTCCTACTACCCTTTTTGAAAATTGGGACCACCGATGCCACCCTCCAGTCCTCTGGAACTTCACCCGTTCTCCACGAGGTCTCAAAAATGGAGGCCAGCGGGCATGAGAGAACCCTGCCAACTCTCTTAGTACTCTCGGGTGTAACTCGTCAGGGCCTGGCACCTTTGTAATGTCCAATGCCCTGAGGAGCCCCTCGACTTCAAGGGGGGTGACTCTAATCTGTGCCCCTAAGTCCCCAGCCTCATCTAATCTCCTGTACGGATATCCCCCGTCCTGCTTTGGGGAGAACATAGAGGCAAAATAGTCATTTAGCATCTGTGCCTGTTCCCTCATATCAGTCACTGGATCTCCTTCCTCCTTAATAAGTGGTCCCACTACCTGTCTCCCCTTCCTCTTGCTATTTACATGCTGAAAGAAGCCCTTTTTGTTGCTCGTGATATTCTTGGGAAGTCTCAGCTCATAATCAGCCTTAGCCTTGCGAAGAATCCTTCTGCAATGGGCCTCCTCCGCCCGGTATACCTTTTTGTCTATTTCCCCCAGTACCCATTTCCTACAGAGGCTCCTCTTTCATCTAATCCCTCTAACCACCTCCTTTCGCATCCATGGCGGCACTCTCCTCCGCCTCCCCACCTTACTGAGTAGAGGTATCGTCAAGGCTTGCGCCTCCAAAACCTCCCTTTTGAGTGCCATCCACCTGTCCTCAACTCGCTTGCCTTCCAGTAACCTATCCCAGGAGACATTCCCCAGTCTGGCCTTCAGTTGGCCAAAGTTGGCCCTCTTGAAGTCCCAGCTTCTAGTGCTCGCCCTGCTGCATGTCCCCAGTCCCCTGATCTCAAAGGAAAGGATGGAGTGGTCACTCGCATCCAGAGCTCCCCTAATCTGCACATCATCTATCAGCTCCTCCCTGTTGGTCAAGACCAAGTCAAGGATGTTCCCCCCCTCGTCTCCTCTCGGACCCTCTGTGTGAAAAACCCACCCTCTAGAGCTTCTAGGAAGCGACGTGACCTGGCTGTCACCACCGAGTGAGTCTCCCAAGTAATATCCGGGAGACTGAAATCTCCCATGATTACTGTGTCTCTCCCCCGAGATATCCTTAGAATCTGGCCAGTCAGGACATCATCCAGGGTCTCAAGTTGACCTGGAGGGCAATAACATACCCCCACTGTCAGGTCTCTTTCCCTGTCGTTTAAAATCCCTAAGTGTCACCCAGACTGCCTCTACCGAATCCCCATCTGTGCTGCATTCTGTCTCGCTGCATCCCATCCCTTCCCTGACGTATAAAGCCACGCCCCCACCTCTCTTTCCCTTCCTGTCCTTTCTAAAAAGGTGATACCTTTCTATGTTCACATTCCAGACTTGCCTTTCATCCCAACAAGTTTCTGTGATTCCCACCAGATCATACCCTCCTCTTCCCAGGAGAGCTCAAGCTCTTCCTGCTTATTTCCCATGCTCCTAGCATTGGTGTACATGCACCTCAACTCCTTCCCACTGCTTCCTTTCCTTGGAGTGCCCAACATCCTCCTTCCTCCCATCCTCCCTGGTACCTGGCCCCTCTCTGTAGGAGTCCTGTCAGTCCCTGCAGTATCTCTAAAACCCTGGTCCCAGAGCCCTGATCCTCCCCCCACACTTGTCCAGTGCAGACACGTTAGTGGGGGGCCTGAAACCCCCCCCCAGCTCAGTTTAAAGTCTTCCGGACGAAGCTCGCTAGAGCATCTCCAAAGGACCTTTTCCCCATCCTCGTGAGGAGTAACCTGTCCCTTGCCAGAAGTCCATTGGCAAGAAAACGAGTGCCGTGGTCGAGGAACCTGAAGCGTTTCTTCTGGCACCACTCCCTAAGCCAGTCGTTCACCTCGGAGGCCCTCCTGTCCCTGCCTGGCAATGAAGAATGTAGTAAAGAAATGCAGACATGTAGGAGAGTTCAGAATTCCCCGCAGATGCAAAGAATGTGCAATGGTGAATACAGGATATGGTTAAATTATCTAGGCATGCCTCAGAACATGAGAAGAACTTTGCTGGTTTGGACCAAGGATTTTTCCAGTTTAGCGTCCTGCCTCTCAACAGTGGCCAGTGGGACCCTACTGTGAAGTTCCCAGGCTGGACCTGAAAGCAATTGCCCATCCTCATTGCCTGCCCCCTTAACAACTGATACTCACTGCTACAACCCAGTGCCTATTGAACCAGGCAATTCTGGTCAGCTTCCATGCCTGCAAGTCATTGACATGTCTTCCATGAATTTGGGAAACCCTCTTTTAAAGCTGTCAGCTATCACTGCATCTTTTAGTGCAGCAAATATCATGTGTGCATGCTTTGTTCTGGAATATGTATATTCTGTCTCTCTTGGATCTGCCTGTAATTAATTTCATTGGGTAAGAATTATTTCTAGATGTCAAGTATTATTCTAAGCAAGGCTTGCTGATTCAGAATTGTATCTCAAAGTACTCCCTTAACCAAAGGTGATCTTTTTAGTGGTATAAATTAACGTCTATCATGTGGCCAACTCTCTGTCCTATCATCTGATCCAGTTTCTGATGTAGAAGCAATATCTCACATGTATTTTGTTTCTATGTTGGTAGGTACGCTTTTCAGGCATAGTTGATCTTTATTTTCATTCTTGTTCATTGGCTGTAGGAATTAAGTAAAAATGGGTCCCTTCAGAGAAATATTTACTTTATATTTTAATATTTATGAATGAGCCTAATCACTGTGATAGACAGGAAAATATAAAAGAATAGAGTGCACCATAAAATGCTGTGCATTTCTGTTAATTGTTGTTGAATGACCGTAGCATTTATTGTTACTATTGTTAATTAGTATTGCTGATAACAGGGTATCTTAAAATGAAATAATGATCTTAACAAGATTATATTAATTATAATCCAGAAGTGCTCTGGGTAATAGATATTAAAGTGCAATATTGTATATCATTTCAAAACCATTTACATACAGAGACAGCATGTGTGCACCCACACAATTTTAACAGTCAGCAACAAGAAATCCAATGATTCTTCAAAGAATGAGAATCCCCTCAAACTTCCCCCCTCATTTTAAAGGGATCCAGTGTTTGACAAGCATCTGTCAGACTTGCCTTTTAAAAAGGGGAGAATTCATTTCAACACTTTTCCAAGGCTTTAGGAGCTTGGGGAAATGTGTGGAGGTGTCTCCCGGGTGGGAGTGCATGTGTAAAGGTGGTGGTCTTGTAGAGACGAGCGGTATATCCTCCAAAACACCTGCTCCTCAGGCAAAGGTCCCTCGTAGCTTGCGCTTCTCAGGCAGTTTCCTTTGTGCATCCTGTCAAGAAAAAGCCAGCGGAGGGAGGTAAAGTGTACAAGCCTCTGCTAGGCACTTTGAGGGGAGAGCACCTACTTCCTCGGGACAGCGGAAGCCTCTTGTCATGGGTCCCCATCTGAGCCTTGAAATGCTTCCATTTGCCCTGCTGTGCCAACGAGAGTGTTTTTTTTTAAACCCTGCATTTCTGGGTGCACAACAATAAGCAATACTTGGTAGCTTCCATGGAGACATTTTGCTGGGTGCTGTAGTGGACAAGGCTGGCTAACGAAGTTCAGCAAGGAATTACTGCCATGGGGCTTTTCAGGCAATGGGCAAAGTCATCCAGATGACTTGGCCACCCACCATGCTAAAAAATAAACCTAACACAGTGCAGGGGTTCACCTCGTGGACCCGCCCCCCCCAGATCCCCTACCCACAGTGTGTGACATGATCCCTAGCCAGAAGTCTTGACAGGCTGAACATTTCAATCTGCAGTCAAACTTGGCTGGGCATTTAGAATCCCGGGGAGGTTTATGGCTCAGCTCTAGTTCAAGTTCTTTTCTTTGCTATGTTTTTGGAGGTAGAATTACATTAGGTAGCATTACATAATGTAATAGGAAACCCTATTACATTAAAAAGCTTGATCGTAGAACATTTTAAGAACTGAATGTAGCATTGATAATACGCTGTTAAAGTGATATTATTATTATAATTGCTACATTTATGCCCCACCTTTCTTCCTCTCGCAGGGAACTCAAAAAAGCTTTCAAGGTTTTCGTCTTCTCTATCTTACCCTCACAACAACCCTTTGAGGTAGGTTAGGCTGAGAATCCATGACTGGCCCAATGTGAACCAGTGAGCTCAATGGTTGAGTGGAAGCTAGAACCCAGATAACCTGAGTCCCAGTCGAGTACTCCAGCTGCTATGCCTCATGGGTTCTCATTTTAGAATGACAATATGGATGTTTATTTGAAGCATAGTCTTTCACTTTCGTGGCTGACAGACCTTTTCATATGATGCAGGAGCACCTCCATCTACTCAAGCCCTTGAAGCAGGTTCTTTATTTATAGGTCTGAGCTCGTGATTCTTCCCTTCCTCCTTTTTTTGATGAGGAGTTCAGTCTTTGCAAGGAGTTCAGTCTCTTTTGCTTCATGTGTATGTATGCTTTTTATTGCCACAACCCAGGTTTTCTGAGGGTACAGATCATTAAAAAGATGAAATGTATATAAATGGATAAAAGCAGCACATGCTACAACCAAGATACAACAAGAAATAAAAGCACTATAGTACATAAAAACTAAGGTAAAATGGAGCAGCAAATAAAAGCCATAAGATCTAGCATTAAAAACCAATATTAAAATGCCTGGTGCAGAACGACCATAAAACAGGCACCTGGCATGCCTCTCTGGGGAGAGCATTTGACAAACAGTGCCACCATTGAAAAAACCTTAACTTGTAACCACTTAACCTCACCTCATTTGGTGGGTAGGGGAACAGATTTGAGGGAGGGATCTGGTACATGGATCCAGGAGGCAACAGTCAGGTAATCTAGGTCCAAGCTATTTAGGGCTTTAAAGGTTAAACCAGCATTTTGAACTGGCAGTTAGTGCAGATGGCAAAGTACTTAGCTTGGGGCAGGGGAATTTACCATATGTCAATAGAATCCTGGCTTGGTATTTGAAAGTTTATTGAGGTGGGAATGGAAGGCAAGAAATATACAATACCTGGAAAATAGAGTGTTGGGAGAAAAAAACCCCTTCCTTTTTCCATCCTTTCTCAAGGAATGATGTACTAAAGGAGCTCAAGAACTCTTTAGTACTGACTGTTTCATGGTCAGAAAGCCTCTAAAGCCGGACACTCACACTGGGCGTTCATGCAGAAGAGAAATTGAGTTTCCTTGGATGTGCTATATAATCTTTATTTAAAAAATGGAAGCAGAGTGTGCCACTTGCTCCACTTGACTCTTTCTTCCAGGCTTGCCGGCTGGTCTTTGCTTTCCTGTTCACTGTTGGCACTGATCTCCGAAATGCGTGCCATTGTGACCATTGCTTTGTTTAGGTTTCTTGTGCAGAGCAGGTCAGCATACGCCTCTGAGCTGGCTTGGCTTTTATGATGAGTACACTATGTGCAAAATCATCTTCGTTTAGAATACCTTCTTAAAAAGCGCTCTCTCTCTCCTTCACCCTCTCCCCCTGCTCCCATTCTGTCCTCCTCCCCTGCACTGACCCAGCTGCTGTAAGGGCCAAAATTACGTTTGCTAGCAGGTGGGGAAATTCGGCAAACAAAAGACCCCACTGTTTTTATGTATCTGTTAATGCTCTATTATCGGGCAAGCTGTCGACTTGCTAACCTAACAAAAACAGGTGGTAAGTTTCCCTGCCTGCTGACATCTAGGAATCCCCTCTTGTCTCCTTTCGTTAGCTCCCTTTTATAAAGCAGAGGCAGCTGTTTGTTGGAGCCATTGGGCACCATGCCTCCCTCCCAGCCCCCCAGCTAAGGTTGGAAACACGCGCTGGGGCAAACGTCCAGCCTGATCACACTGATGAAAGGAAGATGGGGTACCTGACACTAGTTGGCACCCTGTTGAGTGATTGTTTTAGAGTAACCAGTATATTTTTAACCGCTAAAAGGTCTTGGGGCCTGTGCTGTCTCAAGAATTGTTTTAAAGCTGTGCTACAAGTTCCCTGTGTCTCTTTCGCTGAGGCAAGCAGCACTTTGAGAGTGTATCCAAGGCTTTTGTGAGACAATATTCAAACAAGGATAGAACCCAGCACAACTGAAAGTTTTAGTTAAAATCGTGACATTTAAGCCAGGGATAGGTGATCTTTCTGGGTCACAAACACATCTTGCAGTTTGAGAAACTGTCCTGGGCATGCTGCAAAAGGCTGCCATGAGAGGCATGGCACAAAGTCTTGCTCAAAAGACTTGCGTACAGGTCCCAGTCCAACAGCACTGAAAGAATCCTGTTTCACAGCTATTTAAAAAACATTTAAGTGATGGTCTTTTACAACAGTTAAATATAGTGTATAAAACCTTAGCCTTAAACCTTATGCACAGAAGAAATTGCATTGAAGTACCTGCAATTAATTTAGGAGATATGTTCTACATCTTCTCCAAGGAGCTCAAAGTTAAATACCCAGCTCTTTCCCCATTTTATCCTCTGTGAATTAGGCTAGGTTTAGTAATCATGGGACTGCTTACACATTACATCTCATCCGTTTCAGCACTGACAGCTTGTCATGCATGAGCAGGGGTGAGTGAATGTGTGACTTCCACTTCTGCTTTTACTGCACAACCTACTTTCAGCTCCTTTTCAAGCTGCAAAGCAGGTGGTGTGAACCTGGACCACTGGGTTGCTCAGGGGCTAAACAACCCAGCAGTTAACTCATCAAAAGCTGTGGTTTAAATGCTGTTAAACAACTCTGTGTGGGGGTACAAAGGAGCTGAGTGTGGGTTGTACAGTGGGAGAAGAAGTGGCATGTGCACTACAGACAAGTGCACACATTCATCCCTGCTTGTGCATGATAGCCTGTTGGTTTTGAAATTGGTGGGTGATGGCTACATGTTGATCAGGTGAGTGGCTGGCTCACAGTTGCCTAAACAGCTACATGAGTGAGGAAGCATTTGCATCTTGGCCTTTCTAGTTCTAGTCACAGCATAGCCATATACTACACGGACTCTCTACTATAGAAACTGGCAGGTGGGGGTTTTGGTTGCAGGTGTAGCCCCCTCCTTGGGACTGCTTTCCTCTGACCTTGGTATTCTTCTACACCTATCAGACATTTTCTTCTTCCCATTCTCTCCAGTCCCTGCTATATAATTTATGTTATTCAAACATCTGAACTTTTGTGTAAGCCACAGAAAATCTAACATAGTTAACTCTCTGTCCTGTTCAGAATCTGCATTTCTTCAGATCTCAGAATGTGGGTTTCATTGATGAGAACGGGATACTTTTATATGCCAAGTAGATGTGGCTGTTCATCTGCCCATTTGATGCATCAAAGTCCTTCCCTCCAGAAAGTGAACCTTGATGTTTTGTGTCCTGAGTCAGCTGTTGAAGAGTGAAAACATACTTTGCACTCCTAACAAACAAGGAGTCATAAATCACAAATTGGGTAAGGTTATGTTCTTTGTGGGTTTAGTAGTGTAGGTAGGATGCCATCAGTGTATATTCAACTTTGCATTTCCCCTAAGCACACCCAGCTTGGCTCAGGATTTGAGGGGGTCATCCGCAGGTGCCTCCCATGTGATTTTCTCCACCCTCCAATGTGGGCTTTTCTCCCCTGTCCTGAAGCTTTATCAAGTGATAGGAACAGGAAGTGACAGAAACAAGTTGCTGAGGGATCCCTGCATAGTTTCCAGCTTAGGGTGGGGCCTGGAGGCCTTGGGAGAAGAGATGGCAAGCACTGCAGATCCCTGAGCTGTAGCATCTCTTTTCAAGTGTCAGTAGTAAAACACTGCCACTCCAATAGGTCCCCAGCTAGTTGCCTGACCGTGTTGGATACTGATGTTGGGTCTACTCAGGTGTTGCCTGCCTTCATTGGAATAAATTGCTGTACCCTAGGTCCCTTGCTCTGGCCAAAGAATGTTTGGCAAACTATTTATTTACTACTTTTAAATCTCACCTTATTCCAAACATGGCACTCAAGGTGGTGTCCATGTGTGCTCTAACCAGACTTAGGCCTGCTTAACTTCAGCATTGTGGCTGTATCATCTGTCCTCAGACCATGCCTGATCTAGTTCTGCAGCTGAAACACACATGGCTGGCTTAGGGTTCTTTTCTTCTGTCCTGAAAGAACTTTCAGCTTGATGGTTACTTGAATTGCTGTGCAGTATTATTTGGTGGAATGGGCAGCTTGACAGCTAACAGGAGCTGGTAAATGATTTTCAAGTTATTTTACTAAAATATTTTGATGGTAGGATGGGGAGAATCATGGCAAGGAAGACAGTTAAGGTGGCAGGTGGGTGGATGGGAAATAAACAGTCTGGTAACTTAGTAAGGGAGTGCAGAAGCACAAAAGACCTGCAGATGCTGTCAGGGCTGGAGTTAGTGGATAGTTTTGCAGATAACAGCGCAAACATGGAGGGCTAGGCAACTATTCTGAAAGACAAAATTGCACAGTTCCTTAGACTAAGGACCTAGGGTAGAAATAGCAGTTTATATAGGGCCAGACTGCTATTGATTTGTGTCAATTGATTTTTGCAGAGCTGAAAGGCATGGGATTGCTCTACTGGTACTGCTCTACTATGCTGCTCAGGCCACCAGTACCATAGTTTTCTATTTCTAGGACACAGAATATTAAATCTGATTCTAATGGTCCCATAATAAAACATTTAGAACTTCTAGAATAAGATTCAGCCAAAGCAGACAGTTTGATTAGCTTCTTTCCTTCTTGTCGTGGGACCTATTGGAAAACACTCCTAAATTAAAGGCAGAAAACAAAGTAGCATGGATAAGTGAGATTCTGAATACATCTCAGGTAAATGAAAAACAAGCACAGAATTTTAATTTGCTCCACTGGACATCTGCACAGAATTTAAGAGCTATTATTTGAAGAACCTCTGAAAGAAAAAATAACTATTCAAGCCTTTGAATTCAGCAACCACAGCATTTTTAATATATATATATATATATATATATATATATAATATAATTAAAAGTTTTAAACTAACACTAATAAAAACATCAAGTATCACATACATCAGATTCACTGGGTCAACCCCCTACTACACACACACACACACACACACACACACACACTTTTTTTAACATTCTAAAATCAAATTACGCCAAGTCCCGTTTCTACAGCCAGTTATAGAAAGAGTCCCAAGTTCGATAGAAGTCAGTATCCTCTTTCTCCTTCAATGATAAATTCAATCTATCCATTTCTGCACAGTCCAAGATCTTTCTTACAATCAGTTCATCGGTGGGTAGTTCCTCATTTTTCCAGTATTGAGCAAATGCAATCCTCACCGCTGTGATTAAGTGCAACATCAAGTACCGTATTTTTTGCTCTATAAGACTCACTTTTTCCCCCCTCAAAAGTAAAGGGAAATGTCTGTGCGTCTTATAGAGCGAATATGTGTGTGCAGTAAGTCTGTCAGATGTGCAGCCCATGGGGAAGTGATGGGGAATGTGCCTGTGATGATGTGCCCATTTGATTCAGAGTATTTTTTTTCTTGTTCTCCTCCTCTAAAAACTAGGTGCGTCTTATGGTCAGGCGCCTCTTATAGAGCGAAAAATATGGTACATTTCCTGTCTGTTGACGTCTTCCGGTATAATGCCTAACAAGAAAACTTCAGGTTTAAAAGCACAGGGTTTCTGTAATATTTCCTCCATCCATCTATGTATTTTAATCCAATACTTTTTCACATTATCACAAGTCTCCACAGCATTTTGTTTGAAAGCATGTACTCATAAAAATCTGGCTAAGAGTTCTGTGTCCCCACTTTCCTCTCCTATGTTAAATTTTATTCTGTTTGTATCTTGCCTTTTGCCCTGTTCCAAGCTTTCAAAGAGGTTCTCCACTTTTTAAAACATCGTAAAAATGCCATGAAATTTAAAATGCATAATGAAGAACAATTAAAACAGTAGAGGCAACCATAAAAAACAGCAGTAAAATTCAGAGCCCAGTTGTATAATAAGCCCCACAGCACTGAGGGAGAGTAAGTAGGGAGGATAAAGGCCATGCTCCTCCTCTTGAATAATCAAAATGCAAGGGAAGCTGATCTGTGAAGCAGAGTGTTTTAAGAGCTTGAGCTTTCTCTGTCCACATAAGGAGAGCCTGCCTTCCACTCCTCAATCTGTGTTTCATTTTTCTTTTTCCTGACTAGTTGTTCTCCTACACTTGACATGGGAATTGTAATTGAAGTTTCAAAAACAGGCTTTTTTCACTTTTCAATTTTATCTCAAAATTCAAGTTAGAAGAAAGAGAAGTACATATTGGATTTATGACTTAATAACAGCTTGAACCATTGTTTCATTTTATTCACAAGAAATGTGCCTTTATCATATAGGAGATGCCATGTGTGTGTGTTGCACATACATATTTCAGTACATTCTTGACATGGCTAAAACACTAAATTCTTGGACTTTTGGGGTGTGTAGAGGATTTCAGTGTCACTTCATGTCTAGGCAGACAAAAGACTTGGCAAGGGATTAAAACTTTCAGCCAAGGTTGTTGCTGTTGGGCAGGATTATTTATACCCAAATAAAGAGTGTTGTGGGATCTGGTTTGTAGGCTGTCTCCGTAGCTGCATCACAGCCAACTAGAGTGGCAAAGTGCCCAGCAATTCAAAGCTTCAGGTGGCTCAAAACCATCAGCCAGAGGGCCTTCGAAAGTGGCTTAGTATTAAGATGTTTTAAACATGCCTGCTTCTTAGTTTCTATGGCACGTGCTGTTGTCGTGATCAAATTATTCTCCACAGTGCAGCTCTAAGGTTCGCAAATAGCCGCTCATTTGGTTGCCTGTGATAAGTATCTGTTATGCACTACCAAACCTTCCTACCCCCTCCTTTTCAGGCTGTCGAGTTGCTGTAAATTGCAGCAGGTTAGTAAGCTGTGGACAACACATTTGTTTAACCTGCCTTGAGCCAAGGTTTAACAAGTGCTAGGACCAGGCTAGTATGTATGGCTCATTTTATGTAACAAGTTTCTTCTTTGATGTGCATCTGAGGTGAACAAGGTCTGCAGCAAGAAGTGAAGAAACCTAGACTAATTCCTTGACCTAGTTTATTTTATATGATTATGTATTGCTTTTCAGCTAAATACATTTTCAAAATGATTTTAAGAAAAACCAAATACTCACACTGTTCTTATGTTAATTGACATGAATTAACAGGATAGGTTTTTTTTACCAGTTTAGGAGGAATGGCCTGAAAGGATCGGGAAGGCCTCTTCTCTCACTCCTTGGAAGATGGTAGAATTCCTTAGGACATTAAACATTATGTGCTACCAATGGTTTCAGAAGGTAAAGATTTATTCTTAGGATAGGAGACTTTAGCTATAAATACAACAGCAAATTAAACACAGGTTTGAATCTGATCAGCTTAAATGTTAAGGGTCAGATTGGGTTCAGCTCATTCATTCTGGCAACACAGAAGAACTTAGTGTGGTTTCAAGTTCTGCATTAGCTTGTAGCCCTTGCTAAATATTATGACAAGCAATCTTTTGAAGAAGCAGCTGTTCGCAAGCACCTTGCTGCTGTTTTTTTCCTGTGTCTGCTACTTGTTGGTTTAGACTACAATGCCATACCCACTTACCTGGGAGTAACCTTGTCGAAATTGGTAGAAATTACTTCTGAAAAGACATGCTGGTGCCTCCCCACTCCCCTCACACTCATATTTTTAATGTACAATGTTTAATGTGAGATTCAAGACAAATGACTCCCAGCAATAAAACAAACTTTTTTTTAAAGTCAACAACTGTGTCTCATACAACTTCTGTTTTAGCAGCCCAGTTGTAAAATCAGGAGCACTGCATCCTATTTTTTAGGCGTGGAGAGAATGAAATCAAGTTGGCTTGTCCAGGTATATTATCCTCAGTGCAAAAGTGGCATGAAGAGAACAGGTTAAAACATTTCCTGTTTCCCAACCCACAACATATTAAATCCTACAAGCCCTCAAACTTAAGCCAGTGACTGTGGCTCTGAAGCATACAAGTGTGCAGCAATAACTATTCCCAAACTCACCTATTCCAGAGAATGTGTCCCCCTCCTCGAAATTGTCCTGCATCACTCATGGAATTTTACCAAGGGGAGGCGAGGGTGTTTACATGAGATCATCTTAAATTCGTAGCACTTCCATGTTTTCTCAACCACTTCTTCAACTTCCTTCCTTAACAGAAACATTTTAAGGAAGAAAAACACGGGATACCTGTGTGGTGCCTTTTGATTGTTAGCACAGACAGGTCTCCATGTGCAAGCACCATAATTCTCACCCATTCAGTTTGGAAGACTAAGCTCTGAATTTTTGTCAGACCTTGAAGTCTAAACCAGGGTCAAAGGCATCCTCAAAGGGGAGTATTATCAGGCGCCCTGAGTTCGCAGGAAGAAAATGAGCAACATTGCAGATTTTAATCAATGGTGTCTTTTGGAAGGAGAAGGGGGAAGGGACTCTGAACCCCTTGGATGGAAAAGAGAATGGCCCACCTTGGGTAGAAGAGAGAATATTTTGCCTAGTTAGATGAGAGAGCATACACCTGGGATAGGTTTTGACACTTCTCTTTCATGCCCATAATCCCTTTGCTGTATGTTATAAATACTATATATGCTCTCAGATCTTTCAACATTGCATGCATTTTTAATTATAATGAGCCCACAGACTTGTTTCACACCAATGAGTTTGATTTTTTTTAAATTAATTCTCAGGCTATATTCTTAGCTGAAGGCTACTGTAAAGTTTTGTCGGAGAAAGCCTCATGGATCTGGTATTCATTAAACCAGTTAGACCTTTAACTTCCAGAATCTGTTGAATACCCTATCCTAAACATCCTTCTGTGTGCATCTCATTTTCTGTGTACCAACATAGAAACAGAGTGAGTCAGAAGTGGCCTCCTGGGCCATCTAGTCTAACCCCTGGCTCTAGCTGGCTCCACTCATGATATGCCTACCATATGCATGTCTAGCCTATCCTTAAGCACCCTCACTGATGGGACTTCAACCACCTCCCATGGAAGCCCATTCCATACTCTTGGGTTCCTAACTGGCAGGAAGTACTTCCTGGCATCCAAATTGAACCTGGGTTCCTTGAGCTTTGCTCTGTTGGAGCATGCCCTGCCCTCCTCTGCAAGGGAGAACAGGTCTCTACCCACCTCCGTGTGATATCCCCTCACATACCAATATATCACCAACAGAGATCCCCTTGGAGTCTTCTCTTCTCCAGGCTGAAGAGACCCAGTTCCCTCAGTCTCACCTTATACAGCTTTCCCTGCAATCCAGCCACCATCCTTGTGACCCTATGCTGCACTGACTCTAACCTGGCTATATCCTTTCTGTAATGAGGGGCCCAAAACTGAGCACAATACTCCAGTTGCGGGCGCACCAGAGTCATATAGCGTAGTAGTAATACCTCCCCCGATCTAGAAGCTATGCTTCTGGCTATGCAACCAAGGGTGGCGTTCACCCTCTTGACCACCACATCACACTGCTGACTCATGTTTAGCCTGCAGTCAACTAGCACCCTGAAATCCCTTTCAAAAGTGCTGCTCTCCAGCCACTTGTCCCCTAATCTGTTCTTATGACACCCATTCCTATGCCCCAAGTGCAAGACCTTGCACTTATCCACATTGAACGCCATCCTGTTATCTCCTGCCCACTTCCATAATCTGTCCAGATCCTTTTGAATCTGGAGTATCTGCTCCTCAGTTGTGGCCACTGCCCCCGTTTTAGTATCTTCTGTGAGTTTGATCAGCAGACTGTTCACCCCTTCTTTCATGCTGTTGATGAAAAGATTGAACAGGATCAGCCCCACGACACAGCCCTGGGGGACCCTGCTTGTCACTGGCTGCCATCCCGATGATTCTTCACTAATGGTTACCCTCTACTTCGGTCAGTCAGCCATGCCCTAATCCATCAGACTGTGCATTGGTCTATCCCAAAACTCCTCAGTTTCTCCACCAGGATATCATGGGGCACTTTGTCAAAGGCCTTGCTGAAATCCAGGTATACCACATCCACTGCATCCCCTCCATCTAGCCATCTTGAAACCTTGTCATAGAATTCCACAAGGTTTGTCTGGCAGGACCTGTTTTTGCGGAAGCCGTGTTGTGTGGCTGTCAGCCTCCCCTCCCTATCAAGCATCACTAGATCTCTCTCTATTATGAGCCTTTCCACTGTTTTTCCTACAATGGATGTAAAACTAACTGGTCTGTAATTCCCCATGTCTGTTCTGCTACCCTTTTTGAAAATTGAGACCACTGACGCCACCCTCCAGTTCTCTGGAACTTCACCTGTTCTCCACAAGGCCTCAAAAATGGAGGCCAGTGGGCATGAGAGAACCCCTGCCAACTCGTGAAGTACTCTCAAGTGTAACCCGTTAGGGCCTGGCACCTTTGTAATGTCCAATGCCCTGAGGAGCCCCTCGACTTCAAGGGGGGTGACTCTAATCTGTGCCCCTAAATCCCCAGCCTCATCTAATCTCCCTCGTCCTGCTTTGAAGAGAACACAGAGGCAAAATAGTAATTTAGCATCTGTGCCTGTTCCCTCACATCAGTCACTGGATCCCCTTCCTCCTTAATAAGTGGTCCCACTACCTGTCTCCCCTTCCTCTTGCTATTTACATGCTGATAGCTCTTTTTGTTGCTCTTGATATTCTTGGCAAGTCTCAGCTCGTAATCGGCCTTAGCCTCTCAAAGAATCTTTCTGCAACGGGCCTCCTCCTCCCGGTATACCCTTTTGTCTGTTTGCCCCACTGTCCATTTCCTACGGAGGTTCCTCTTTCACCTAATCCCTCTAACCACCTCCTTTCGCATCCATGGCGGTGCTCTCCTCCGCCTCCCCACCTTACTAACTAAGAGGTATCATTAAGGCTTGCACCTCCAAAACCTCCCTTTTGAGTGCCATCCACCCGTCCTCAACTCGCTTGCCTTCCAGTAACCTATCCCAGGACACCTTCCCCAGTCTGGCCTTCAGTTGGCCAAAGTTGGCCCTCTTGAAGTCCCAGCTTCTAGTGCTCGACCTGCTGCATGTCCCCAGTCCCCTGATCTCAAAGCAAAGGATGGAGTGATGAGTCGCATCCAGAGCTCCTCTAATCTGTACTTCATCTATCAGCTCCTCCCTGTTGGTCAAGACCAAGTCAAGGATGTTCCCCTCTTGTCGCCTCTCGGACCCTCTGTGTGAAAAACCCTCCCTCTATAGCGTCTAGCAAGCGACGTGACCTGGCTGTCACCGCTGAGTGAGTCTCCCAACTAATATATGGGAGATTGAAATCTCCCATAATTACTGTGTCCCTCCCCCTAGATATCCTTAGAATCTGATCTGTCAGGACATCATCCAGGGTTTCAAATTGACCTGGAGGGCGATAATATACCCCCACTGTCAGGTCCCTTCCCCTGTCAGAACCCCTTAGTTTCATGCAGACTGCCTCTACCAGATCCCCATCTGTGCAGCATTCTATCTCACTGCATCCTATCCCTTCCCTGACATATAAAGCTACGCCTGCACCTCTCTTTCCCTTTCTGTCCTTTCTAAACAGGTGATGCCCCTCTATGTTTACAATCCAGTCTTGCCTTTCATCCCATCAGGTTTCCGTGATCCCCACCAGGTCATACTCTCCTATCCCCAGGAGAACTTCAAGCTCTTCCTGCTTATTACCCATGCTCCTAGCATTGGTGTACATGCACCTCAACTCCTTCCCACCACTTCCTTTCTTTGAGATCCCCAGCCTCCTCCTCCCTTCCTCCTTCTCTGATACTGGCCCCCTCTTCATAGGAGTCCTGTCAGCCTCTGCAGTACCTCTTAACACCCTGGTCCCAGAGCCCTGATCCCAGAGCCAATCAGGACAAGTTGCTCGGGGACCTGAAACCCCCCCCCCCCCAACCAGCTCAGTTTCAAGTCTTCTGGATAAAGCTCACTAGAGCATTTCCGAAGGACCTTTTCCCCATCTTTGTGAGGTGCAACCCGTCCCTTACCAGAAGTCCATTGGCAAGAAATTGGATGCCATGGTCAAGGAACTCAAAGCATTCCTTCTGGCACCACACCCTAAGCCAGTCGTTCACCTCAGCGACCCTCCTTTCCCTGCCTGACCCAAATCCCTGGACTGGTAAGATAGAGGAAAAGACCTCTTGGACCTTTAGGTCCCTCAGTTTCTTCCCCGAAGCCTTGAAGTCCCTGGTGATCCTGCCCACACCCTGCCTGACTATGTCATTTGTCCCCACATGGATCACCAGTAACGGCTCCACTCTGTCCTTCACATGCCAAATGTGGCAACAGACGTCCCTTGCCTCAAGGTCAGGGTGGCACACTGCTGCCTCAGTCGCCCTCAGCAGGGAGTCCCTGATGACCATTACCTGCCATTGTCTCAGATCTCTGACAAGATCACATCTTGTCAGAGATGTGACAGTAATAACTGATAGCTGCTCAATTCGTGTCCATAGGTAGCTCTCCTGTGGACTGGTTGGCATGCACATGTCACCTGATAATTGCCTGTAATAAGTGATAACTTGCACATGTGCCTGAGGAGTCATGGATATAACACCAAAGAAAAAAGTCTCTCATCACTCTGGAGCACACTCTGGAGTTCTTCCATGGGAGTCAGTTCATCTGCCAGCCCTCAAGTGTAGAAAAACCAAAGCAACATATGTTTATGTAGAAACATTGTAAGAGCAGAAGATCTCTACCAGGTCAGGCCAAAGGGCAGTCTGGTTTTCCAGTGCACTGGCCATTTGATGCCCCTTGAGAAGCCCAGAACCAGGACCAGAGGGAAAAAGCCTTCTCCCACCATTGTTCCTGGGGACTTGTCTTCAGAGCTGTGCTTCCTCTGATCCTAAGTAGTATATGTCACAAGTAGCCTTATCCTCTGTGGATTTGCCTCATCCCTTTTTAAAACCAAATAAGTTGGTGAACTGGACGATGACTGAGCTGTGCACTGTACAGTGTGCTGTGCACTGTATCTGTCCTGCACTTCCTTGGATGACCCCAAACAGGGAGAAGAACTCTTGATGCACTTTCTCCACACCGGGCTTAACTTTACAGATCTCTCTGTCCCTGCTTGCTTGCCTGCCTTCATTTCTAAACAAAAAACTCCCAGCGGTGTAACCTCTCCTTGTAGGGGAGTTACTCTACCCCCCAACCATTCTGGTTTGCCTTTTCTGCTCTTCGACATCCTTTCAGATGCAGTGACAAGAACATTGTGCAGTTTTCCAAGTGTGTTTAAGGCACAGAGGTGTATAAAAGCATTACAATATTGGTATTCTTACTTTTATTCTTATTCCTAACATGGAATTTGCATTTTGCAAAGCTGCTTCACATTGCATTGACCTTTTCAGTGGGCAGGTTCACCTGTGATGCTCACCCAGCCTAGGCTGGTCATTTTGCAAACAAAAGCATCTGACAGATGATTGGTCTCATGCTGGTTGCTCTCCCTTTCCTTCCCCCCTCAGTATTCCAGCCAGTATGCTGTGGAGTTGGTAGCTAAAACTGTTTTTCGTTCTCCAAACAGTGATTGTGAACCCACCAGTTGGGAAACAGCCCTCCCCCCATTTTGGCACTCAGTAATTGGAGTGCAGTGAGATGCTGTCTCCAAACATAAGAGAGCTTTGCTTAGCATAGACATACTGAACAGTTGTTGGTAAGTTACAGGAAACCAGATTCTGGCTAGATACCAGGAAAATTTTCTCAGTGTCAGAGCAGTATGGCAATGGAACCTATTACCTAGGGAGGTTGTGGACTCTCCCACACTAGGGGCATTCAAGAAGTGACTGGACAGTCACTTCAGTGGGATGCACTAGTGGGGTTGGACCCAATGACCTCCTTGGCCCCTTCCAACTATACTATTCTATGATTCTAAGTAATTTTCTTAGCCTAGATTCCTCATCTGTAAAATGGGCATAATAACTCTTTTATGAATGTAGTGAGATTGAATGAGATGAAAACCACTTGTGAACAAAAAGCTCTAAAATAATTAGTATTTCATAATACAAATGTATTAAAACTATATCCAATACTTGACAACCAAGTACTTGTTCTGTGTTCAATATTATTACAGCTTTGCATATCAATGAGAATTCTCCTTCCTATTGAAGCTGCAGGTGGCTTTTATCACCTTCTTGCTGTAGAGCAAGATACAGGTTTTCAGGTCACCATTTTTAGCAAGTCTCAAACTAGTTTAAATTCTGGGTAGCAGAAATCTTAGCATACAGTTCCTTTTTGGTTTGTACTAGCTGTTCTGTGTGATGACTTGCAGTGCTACTTTTTTTTCCCTGCAGAGAACAGCCATCTGTTCCTGCAAGCAGCTGTAGTTGGCTTACATGTAAATCTAGGAATGGTTGTGGAAAAAGAGCTCCTTGCTGCAAGAGTATGAGGGGGGGAATGGTAATTTTTCTAATAAGGTAGATAGAATGTAGTGTGAGAAGATCAATATGATTCACATCATCTAATGAGCAGCAGAATGCTGATTGTGTTCACTTCAGGCAAAACACCAGTTTGTGAAAGGCTGCTCTAAGTAATAGTCTCAACTTCCCTGCATGCCTAATATGTGCGTTTAAATTGTTATTTGGTGTTACGCCTGCACTGACATTACATTGCATGTGTACTCCACACTAAAAAAGGAAAGATTTTGATGCAATGAATGTCTATGGAGAACTGGTATAAAGTTTAGTTACCGTAGTATTGTTTAAAAAAATCAAACCATGAAACAAGCCATCAGGATCATACACATTCTGACACTTGAAAATGTCAAATCAGAATAGCAGATGAGATGTTAGAAAATCTGCATCAGAGCCAGCAGCATGAAAGATTAAAGGGAGTGTCTAGCAGACAAGCAGGGAATATGAGAGAGGCACAGCTTACGTCACATGAATGAAAAAAAATTCTCCTGTACACAAAATGCACATCATTCAGAATGAGAGCACAACACAATGGATGCAGCAGAAACAGGAGGGAGTCGTAAAATCCCTAGCTGTTAACAAAAACAAAAAGCAACCACGAGCTAAGTTCTGCAGAATCAAATTGATCCAGGTTTTAAAAATAAATAATAAAATAAATGTAAATGGAATTAATGTTGTAAAAGAATTCTGAATTTCATTTCTCCAGTAAAGTGCTTGTTTCAGCATACAAAATATTTTGCCAAACATATTTACATTGTTGTAAATTTAGACACTTCATTCTAATCACAGAATTGAGGGATAAAAATTAAGCCTTGAATTACATAGATTCACATGCCATCTGTTTGTTTTTTCTGCAATGTTTTCCTCAGCATTTTGCACTAGGATTGGGGGAGGAAAGTGATTTGTTTGCTCAGTTTTTTTTTTTACACCCTGGGAGAAATATTTGTTGGGTTAGTAATTACAGGAAGAAATGTTATGTATGCACTTATGTATTATTCCATATTAGTGAAATTGGTGTGGTGCATATAGATGAGCTGGGAGACCAAGTTGTGGGCTGTGGGGAGGGCAGCAACATACCTGTGAAGGTAATATGCAAGGGTCACACCTGGGCATGTGTTACCTCAGGTTGCCAGAACATGTAGCTGCAATGCGTGTCCTGTGATCTAGGTCTGTCCACTGAAAGGTATTTTTTAAGTCAGCCTTCCCCACCTTGTGCCTTCCTGACACATTTGGACTGCAACTTCCAGAAATCCCAGTCAATGACCCTGCTGGATGGAAATTCTGGGAATTGTGGTCCAAATGCCTCTGAAGGCCACCAGGTTGGGGAAGACTGATTTAATCTATATCTAGGTACTTCTGTCTTGCGGCTTTACTAGAAGGACACGGTTCCTTCTGAGGCAGCTTCCCGTTTTTCTTGTGAAATGTGTGTCACCTGGTTCACATAATTGCAGCAGAATAAACAAGCCTTGATGGCTTGTTACCCCACTGCATATGCTACACGGATTTCCCTAGTTGTCCTCACCAGTGTAGCTTGCTGTGTTTTCTGGACCAGGTAGTATAGCTTGTTTGAACCCATGGCCTGTTGTTGGGTTATTTGAGACGTGCTGCCTCCCCCATCATGGCTAGGATAATGTGGAAAACTGCACTGGTCAGGGTATTTAGGGAAATTTGGCTGGCCTGCAGCCCTGGGGGAGGTAAGCCCCCACAACTCATTTCTGTTGCTGCGGTTGTGCAAAGTAGCCCTGTGTGTGCACACACACCTATGGAGACATGCATACTAGATTACATGGCTGGCTGTTTTTATTCTTGTCATCAAAGATATACATGACTGATGATTAAAAAGCACCAAGCCACAGTTTCCCTGCGTGTCGTGAGCAGAGCTGGCTGGAGCCGGGGGTCAGACTAGATAGCCCGGGAGGTCCCTTCTGATTTGCTTTGTTTCTGTTTCTGTGTTAGGGAAAAACTTGAGAGGCAATTTGGCCTGGTTATTTGGCCTGTGTAAGCTGAATGTTCAGTTGGGCCCTTAAAGTTGGACCTAGTACCCCCTCTCCCAGTCAGATTTTCCTTGAGACATGAAACTCCTCATTCATCTTTGGCAAACTGCAATTGCTCGTCTTCCTCTTCTCCATTTTCTCTAGTGTGCAAAATGGGAATTTTCATACATTGCTTGCTTAGAGAGTTATTGTAAGAATTACTGAGACAAGGTGTAGGAAGCTTTCTGAACCACATGCAAGGTTGGTGAATTTTGAAAGGTGAATAGATTTTCATCAATTTAGAGGGAAAGATTGTGTGGGAAGATGGATTTGCCTCTACAGTTAACTTTCAAACATTGCTGTACATGTGCATGGCTACTCTTTTCCAAGGCCCCGCAAGGCTGAAATAAGCAAGCCGATGACATTACTTGTCTGTCATCTTTTGGAGAACAAGCCCTTCGTCTAAGGAAGTTACAGAAAATGAACTTGAGGTTAGCACCAAGTTAACTTGAGCCTGTATTTAAGTCAATAAATTAGTTGGTGATCAGTTTCGGTTAGGCAAGAAAAAGCACATTTGGTGTGTGTTTCAAGGATGTGAGGAGGAATTTTTCTGTCACTCTTATGCACTGTAATTTTGGAGATTTTTAATTTTAGTTGTGTTTCCATTTAGTTATTTTGAACTTTGGTAAAGATGTCCTGAAAAAAAAAATTTTTTTTTTGAAGAACAGTGATAGAAGTCTATTAAAATAAGAAATTCAGTTTAAGAAGGGTGAGGGCAAGTGAACCTTATACCTAGCAATGTGATGCTTGCACTAGGAATTTGAAACATCTGTTCAACTCTGTACAGGACTTCTGCCAATTGTTTTAAATGTGATGGATTCCAGATATTTGTAGTTCTGAAGGGGGTGAATTGTTTTTCTAACCTTATATATCCTTATGCCACATTTCATGCTGCATTGTGTTGTTTTCTTAAGCTCCGTCTAAATCTGAAGAATTCTCAGTGTGATCCTTTACACAGAACAGCCTCCCCCTTTGGCCTCAGTTCAGAGAAATCTCTGCAGAAGTCATTTGTTTGGTGGGGGGAATCTGTGCTGAGTGTTTTTTTCCTCTCCTTCCAGCGGTCCCTTTCCCCCCTACACAGCGGCTAACTCTGAAAGAGGTTTTTGAGGATGGGAAGCCCAGGTTGGAGATCTTAAAGAACCACTTAGTGAAAGAAGGGCGCCTGGAAGAGGATGCCGCACTGAAGATAATAAATGATGGAGCTGCGATTCTGAGGCATGAGAAGACCATGATTGAAGTCGAGGCTCCAATCACAGGTCAGAGAGCATTTTCTGTCGTGGCTTGTTGCCCCCTTAGCATCCAAAAACAGCAGTTTCCCATTGCATGTTCTTTCTGCTGGAGTGCACTAAGGACCCAAAAAGCGCAGCACACTTTCAAAGGGAAGTATTGGTACCTTGGAAATGGTGTATGGGAGCTGAGTATAATGCAAAGGTTTAGGCTGAGGTTGCACCATGCTTCTGGTTGGTTCTATGTACTTTCTCTTCTTAGCATGTAATCCTGTCCTTCTTTTTCCTGTCCTAACTTCCTTAGTGTGTGGTGACATCCATGGGCAGTTCTTTGACCTGATGAAGTTGTTTGAAGTTGGAGGATCACCCAATAACACTCGCTACCTCTTCCTGGGAGACTATGTGGACAGAGGCTACTTCAGTATAGAGGTAACAATTCATGTCCCCTTGGGGGATAGCTCTGTAGAATCTTCTTGGACTTCACTTTGTGGGTGGAGGGCAGAGGGTTGTAATGGCACAAGGTTTCTCTGTCAAGTAACTCATACAAATTCAGATCTGTGGTGAAACTTAGTGGCAGAGTGGGTAAATTGGCAGATCAGAACCCATGATTTCCAGTGCTGCATTCTCATTCCAGATACTACTTCAGTGTCCTCCCGCTGCCCACACACACACAAATTCATCTCCAAATGGACAACTGACCTGTCAGTGTACTATTATAGTTCTCCTCCTCTCCACTTACCATCATAGCAACAACCCTTTATGGAACTTTAGGCTGAGAGTCTATGACTAGGCCAAATTGACCCTCTGTGCTTCATGGCTGACTGGCGACTACAACCTAGATCTGAATCCCAGCCCAGCAGTCAAAATGCTATATTCCACTGACTTGCAAACTCAGTTTACAAACTCAGCCTAGCTTTCTTTTGTTTCTCATATTTTCTTATTTCTGTTAAAAGTGTATAGGGTACTTTTTCCCAAAAGACTGTAGTAAGCATGAGAGCCTATAAAAATTGAAAACCATAGAAATCTGAACTTCTTTCTGACTGTTCACATATAAAGCTGTATGCAATACCCAAACAAAATCTCATCTCTTGGTTTTTTTTGCTGTGAACTTGCAGAAACATGGCTTTTCTTCTCCCTGACCCACTTACCAGACCTTGAACCTGGTAAATATGTGTGTTGTACTGAATGTAGTAAAGATGTTTTCAAATCAGCCCCACTGCTCGGTTACAACTGTCTTTGCCTTAGCAGTAGCAAGTGGTAGAATGTGATGAGATCATTTGGGATGATTTGCCAGCGCTTGGGATTCTTTGTGGTTCATTTCCCTAATTGAAGCACTGGTGGAGGTCTTGGCCCTAAGATCGCAGGAAAGCAGATTTTAAGAGGCAATGAAGTATTTGGCGTGTTGTATGACGAGCAGCTTGTTGACACTCTTTAATTATGATGGAGGGACCATAGTGCAGTGGAACAGTGCCTGCTCTGCGGGTCAAAGATGCGAGTTCAGGTATGTCTTTCGCTATGGCTGGAAATAGCCTTTCCAGGCTGGGAACCTGGAGGGCTGCTACAGTACTGGGCTAGAAGGACCAAGGGCCCTGCTCAGTGTAAGGCAGCTTGTAAGGGCAGAGAGGTGTTGTTGTATCATTACTATCCATAGCTGTCTTTACTATCATATCTTTTTATATTATTTATTTTAAAGATTTTAACTCTGTGCTCAGCAAAGCACCCAAGTGATTTATCAGACAGTTTCAGCCCTCTGTCTAAAAGACAAGACACACAAGGAAAACAGACTGGGAGAGGGAAGGAGACAAGTTACTTCTTAACTACAGTTAGCTGGGAGGGTAACAGTTCAGGTAGTCTGATGAAATGGCCATTGCTTTTACAAATATCATTTGAGAAAGCCCATCTATTAGTTCATGATTCTCCTGGGGGTTGAACCATGTTTATATTTTTTTTAATAGCTTGGCTTCTGTTGAACCCCAAAGCTCACTACATTCTTTATGACCGTTCAGTCATAAAAGATATGCCCCTACTGTTACTTTTGGATGTTTTTTCCCCTTTAAGGTCAGCATTGCTACTGGAAATTGTCAATTTTGTAAACTGCCTTGAACATACTAATGGAGAAGTTGGATTTGATGTCAATCCTACCATCAGAGAGAGTGAATCATCTGCCTCAGGTCGCAGATTTTGGAGGTCATGAAAGGGCAGCCAATTGCTAGCTACTTGCTATAGGTGCCAAAATAACTTGTCTGTATTGGACTGTTATGCACCTTGACATGGTTCTGTGGTCTCTTGAGCAACAGAATGTCTTGGATCAGCCAAGGTGAGATTAAAAAATCACACTCAGAATAATTGAATTGAGACAATGGACAATTCATTTTTGATGCTAATATTCTGAAATATACAGACTCAAAAATCAGGAGCTCAACAATTCTCATAGCATCAACTTTTTAAAGAAGTATTTTAAAAAACAGTTTGAATAGGAAAATATAAATAAAACAGTGGGCAGGACCAGTTTTATTAGTAGATTTAATAGTGGGCAGGACCAGTTAAACAGCATGCAAACAGCATATAAAATAACTTGCTTTACTCGCCAACTGTTTATTAAACAGCATTGGCAAAGGTGCCTTAATGTGACACTTAAAACACCTTAAAATGTAACACCTAAAACAGCAGGATGACCTTTGTGGCAGGTATGTCATAAATGGATGCCTCCTTTTTTTTTTCTTTTTTTTTTGGCTACCACTCTTCACATTTGAGGGCAGACATATCTGGGAAAAAGCTGTGATTCTCTTAATACCTGGACTGGTTCATATGGAAGCAGGCAGAGCTTTCAGGTTAAACAAGTCCCAAATTATGAGGGGTGTTTTACTAGATGAGTTTTTCCGTTCAGTTGCTGATCGTGGCATTTATTTATTTATTTGTTTATTAATTTATTAATTAAAAGCTTTTCTAACCTGTCCCCTACAAATGTCTTGGGACGGCTTACAATAAATGAGTAAAATAATACAAACACCACAGCAACCGACAGTTAATATACTAAAACCCCAGTTAAAATCTATTAAACATTAATATAGCGGGAAAATAAAAAGGCATGGCATGGGATAGAAACATAGAAACATAGAAACAGAGCGAGTCAGAAGGGGCCTCCTGGGCCATCTAGTCTGACCTCCGGCACCAGCCGGCTCCGCTCACGACATGCCCACCATGTGCATGTCCAGCCTATCTTTGAACACCCTCACCGATGGGGCCTCAACGACCTCCCGTGGAAGCCCATTCCACGCCCTCGGGGTCCTAACTGTCAGGAAGTGCTTCCTGGCATCCAAATTGAACCTTGGCTCCCTGAGCTTTGCTCCATTGGAGCGCGTCCTGGAGCGGATGGGAAACACACTTACCTCTTTGCTGACTGTTCTCACTGTGTGGAACATTTTCCTTCAGAGCCCACTGAGGGAGCTTTTGAGAGGCTGGATCACCAGGTGTTAGGCCTGTTTCTGCAACTTAGGCCTATGTGGAAGCTTTCCAGAGAACTCATGGCAGTCCTTATCAAAATTCTGTCAACTTCCTTCGAATGACTGAGATGTTTTGCTTGAGTAACGTCCAAATTTACTTTTAACTTTTCTTTAAGCAAAGTCCCTTGACAACCTCTGGACATGTGGAATTCCTTTTTCTTTTCCTCAGAATTTCACCATTGTTTTGCCTGAAGAACAACATTCATATTAGCTTTAGATATCTTATTTAGGTCAGATTTCAGTGGTGCACTAACTGTGACTTCATATATGCAAAAAGGCAGCTTCACAAAGGTGCTCTGGGGGAGAGCTGCAGGTTTTCTGCCTCTGCATCTCTTAAGTGAAAGTGGATAGCTTTAAAAAGGAGCTTTTGGGAAGTGGGGAAAGATGGAGAAAATTGCACTGAGCTCTTGGGAAGTGGTGTGGGGGGTGGCATAGGAAAGTGTGCTGAGCTGATTGGGTGACATGCTGTTCAGAAAAGTACGTGCAATGTGGTAAAAGGGAACACATCCAAAATATTACAGGGTCATGCTGCACAAACTAGTATTTGCAGCCTTGGGAGTTACGTGGAATTGCCACCCTTTGTACGCTGCCAGCACGGAGCCTTTTCATGTTATTCTTGGTCCCTTTTCTTCAGAGCCCACAATGGAGAGAACGAGCGGTGATATGCTTGTTCCTTTTCTACCAAGCAGGTATTTCATCCTTCATGAAGCATGGTGGGCTTGGATTAGTACACGCGGGGGCAGCTTCAAATGTCACTTGATAAAGCAGAACTGAGACGCTTTGCTTTGCTTCTGCTCACAGAGATATACACCTTTGCTTCCCACTTCCCAGAAAATACTTCTCTCTGCCTTGAAAGGTTGGTTGCTTGGGTATGTTTCGCTCTACTAATATGGGCTGAGAAGCCAGAAGAGGCTTGGAAGAGAGAAAAGATAAAGCAGCACAGCCCAAGTATTCATGTTTTTTGTTATGTCTTATAGTAACAGACCCTAACTGGTTAAAAAAATGGTTGGTGCAATCTTAGATAAGGAAGAATTTTGCTCTTGTGGGCAGGTATGGCATCTTATCACAGATTTTCAGGAGTTTCTATTCTACTTGGCTTCTGCTGTTTCTTTTTTTCATTCCTCAACAATGGGGAATATGTAAGCAATTGTGTGGGTCTCGGAAATCACAGGGTGAATCTGTGCATCTGGGTTGGGGATATTAGGGAGCATCTGCTAGAACAGTTGATGTTAATGACTTTCTGACAGAATGGAATAGGAGGTAATTTTTATAATTGCATCCTGATGCAGGCAGCCAGGAAGCAGAATGCAGACTTTGGTGGACGAGACCAGTAGTAACTTTGTTAGTGCAGAGAACAGTTACCCTCATGAATGTGGACATTTCTGTGGAGGTGTCATGATCTGACAGTTCACCCTGGACCAGGAAGACCCAAATTCAAATCCCTTCAGCCATGAAGTCCTCTTGGGTGGTGCTGCGGATTCTCTGCTCTTGAACACAGGTTGCTTGTGATAATACAAATGGGATACCCACATGTATACAAGCCTGAGCTCCGTGGAGGAAGAGGTGCCCTACAGATATAGCAATGCCTCATAGGTATAGGCACCAGTTGCCCATTTTGAGCTGTCTTAAAATGTGAACCAATTGCACATTTTGAGCACATGTTAAGCTGTAGGTCGTTAAAAGCCTCATACCTTTTCTAAGGCTTTTAATGACTTATTTAGCCACCCAGAGGTTTGCAGGGGCTCACCAGGTGCTTTGCAGAGTCTCTCGTTCTCATTATTCTGTGTTATTGTCTGTTTTTATTATCTGTTTTAGCTTTTCTGATTTTATACTTTCATCGTACTTCTGTCATCTGTTTCTGTGGACTGGGTACGCTGTCCAGAGAGCTTTGGCTGTGGGGCAGTATAAAAATGAAACAAACAAATCCAGAATGGGCTAATCGGCAGTTCTTTAAAGTTTTTGGCGGAAGCCTTTTGCTAGTCAGGATCCATTTATCTGGACATGACCACACTTGGATGCGGACCTTTCTTGTTCACAAAGTCTGTGTTCCAACCTTCTGGATGATTGTGCTTTATATATAGTTTTTTTCTGTGTATAAAAATATGTTCAAAACAGTGAGCAGAACAATGACAAAAACTGGCCTAACCATCAATTAGGTTGTCTTCATCTAGAAAGAAGAGTTTCTCACCTGACTTTTGGATCAGTTTTTGATTGGCTTAGGTCCATTTCCATAAATTTCCTCTCAGAGGAATGATCTTAATAAAATAATTGAGAGCAAATTATTTGAATAGTAGATCTCCCTCCCTGTTAATTCAAAGAACCCACTACATCCATAAACAAGCTACTTGAGTAGAAATGTCTGCTTTTATGTGATATTTGCCTTTCTTCTTAAGGAGACTATAGTTGCTGCAGTTCAACTGATACTTTCTCTTGCTGCAGCTTGCAATATATATTGTATAAATACATTTTTCTTGAGAAACCACCAACTCAGAGAAATCAAACATAGGCAAGATGATGGTGGATAACAGAGAAACACAGAAACAGAGCGGGTCAGAAGGGGCCTCCCAGGCCATCTAGTCTGACCTCCGGCACCAGCCGGCTCCTCTCACAACATGCCCACCATGTGGACATCCAGCCTATCCTTGAACACCCGCACCGATGGGGCCTCAACAACCTCTCGTGGAAGCCCATTCCACGCCCTTGGGGTCCTGACTGGCAGGAAGTGCTTCCTGGCATCTAAATGGAACCTGGGTTCCCTGAGCTTTGCTCCATTGGAGCGCGTCCTGCCTTCCTCTGCAGGGGAGAACAGGTCTCTACCCATCTGCATGTGACACCCCCTCACATACCTGTATGTCGCCAACAGATCCCCTCTGAGTCTCCTCTTCTCCAAGCTGAAGAGACCCAGTTCCCTCAGTCTTGCCTCATACGGAATCCCCTCATACGGTGCAAACCAGCCACCATCCTTGTGGCCCTACGCTGCACTGACTCCAACCTGGCTATATCCTTTCTGTAATGAGGGGCCCAAAACTGAGCAAAATACTCCAGTTACGGGCGCACCAGAGTCATGTAGAGTGGTAGTAATACCTCCCTCAATCTAGAAGCCACACTTCTGGCTATGCAACCAAGAGTGGCGTTCGCCCTCTTGACCACCGCATCACACTGCTGACTCATGTTTAGCCTGCAGTCAACCAGCACCCCGAGGTCCCTTTCACAAGTGCTGCTCTCCAGCCACTTGTCACCTAACCTGTATGTATGACAGCTATTCCTATGCCCCAAGTGCAAGACCTTGCACTTATCTACATTGAACGCCATCCTGTTGTCTCCTGCCCACTTCCATAATCTGTCCAGAACCTTTTGGATCTGGAGTACCTGCTCCTCAGTTGTGGCCACTGCTCCAGTTTTAGTGTCATCTGCGAATTTGATCAGCAGACTGTTCACCCCTTCTTCCATGTCATTAATGAAAAGATTGAACAGGATCAGCCCCAGGACAGAGCCCTGGGGGACCCCGCTTGTCACTGGCTGCCATCCTGATGATTCCCCACTAATGGTTACCTTCTGCTTTCGGTCAGTCAACCATGCCCTAATCCACCAGACAGTGCTTTGGTGTATCCCAAAACCCCTCAGTTTCTCCACCAGGATATCATGGGGCACTTTGTCAAAGGCCTTGCTGAAATCCAGGTATACCACATCCACTGCATCCCCTCCATCTAGCCATCTCGAAACCTTGTCATAGAGTTCCACAAGGTTTGTCTGGCAGGACCTGTTTTTGCGGAAGCCGTGTTGTGTGGCTGTCAGCCTCCCTTCCCTGTCTAGCATCACTAGATCTCTCTCTATTATGAGCCTTTCCATTGTTTTTCCTACAATGGATGTAAGGCTAACAGGTCTATAATTCCCCATGTCCTTTGTACTACCCTTTTTGAAAATTGGGACCACTGATGCCACCCTCCAGTCCTCTGGAACTTCACTCATTCTCCACGAGACCTCAAAAATGGAGGCCAGTAGGCGTGAGAGAACCCCTGCCAATTCTCTAAGTAGTCTCGGGTGTAACCCGTCGATAACTTTCACTGTAGCATTGTTAAGACTCTCAAAATTATATTGGTGATCTCTGCCTTGATAACATCGGTGTGCTGAACAGAACGGCAGCGGAGACCTATATCTGAAGTAGGTGATGGCGTTGAAAGTGCTTCCAGGGAAGTTTGTTTTAAGCCACTGACTCATCAGCCTTGAGCCCTCTCTGAAATGTGGAACTCATAATATAGGGTGTGGTAAGTCATTCTGCCTTAGCTTATGTAGGCATTCCACAATATGACCCAATAAGAGCCAAAGGCAGCACGCTATGCATTTCATCCTTGGACTTTTTACACAGTACTGCATGGAAGAAATGCTTACTACTTGCATAATATTCCTTGACAGTAAATCCTGTTAGTTTTGCTGTTGATGTCATGCCTGCTGGGGAATTTGGCTTCCAATACCCTGTTTGGAAGGAGGAAATATCCCAGGCATTTTGAGCAGCATTGTTTGGATGGACAGAGTGGAGAAGGGGTTGGTGGTCAAATGCTGAAAGCCTGTTGTCCTTTCTGTTCCTGGACAGACTGGCAGAGCTGACAATAATTTCTCCTAGTGCTGTTAGCCTGGCTTCCCAGTATGGCACCAGCATGTGCTTGATGACTAGAGGTGAGGACATAGACTATAGAGACTTGATTTTTCTTTCCAGGATTCCTTTCCCTTTAAATCCTAGTTCTGAGCATTTGAAGCTATCAAGCAACTTGAACAGATTAGAGATTCTGCTGATGTATTGACCACTCTGTTGCCCAGCGGACTCCTTGCCCAGGCTGAGCCAGGTGGCCGTGCAGATGGTGGTGAGGGAACTTCCAGGCTGTCAGAGATCTCAACATCAACACTAAGGCTACCTTGCTGGGGAAATCTCAAGATATCATGGCATTTCTGATGACTGTGTGACCTCCTAACCACGTTTGGAATGCTCATGACACTTGGCTTTATTTCTCTTAATCACCTGGGTTAGTTAAGGGTGACCAAAGACAGTGATGAGCTGAATGGGCTCCAATAAATTGAAACTGATGTTGGTAAACTGATGCTCAATTTATTCAGGGTGGGGCTATCTTCTGACAGAGCAGATAAACAGTTTGGGGGTGCTCTTTGCTCCAGAGTTGTCACTTGATGCCCAGGAGGCCATGGTGGCTGAGATTGTCTTTTACCTGCTGCAGCTGCTTTGCCAGCCATGGCCTTTCATGGATCGTTGCAATCCGTCTGTGGTGATTCATGCTCTAGTAACCTCCAGGCTTGATGTGGAGCTGCCTTCAAGATGACCCAGAAAGTTAAATTACTGTAGAATTTGGCTGTCGGAATTCTCAGTGGTTCAGCCAGGCTTTTTACGATTCCTTTTCTGAAATCAGTGCATTAGCTTCCTGTTCACTTCTAAGCTCAATTTGAGCTACTGGGACTTATCTTAACAGCCTGAGGCAGCCTGGAACCCAAATCCCTGAAGGAGTGCCTCATCTTCTGCCTGCCTGTTTCTTTAGGGCTTCTGTAAAAGCCCTTCTCTGATTGCTTTCTTTAACAGAGGCACATATGCACAGTGCAGGAGAGAGCCCTTTCTGCAGTGGCTCCCCAGTTCTGGAATACCCTCTCCAAAGAGGCTTATCTGATGCCAACAGTACAGTATTTTCAGTGACAGGCTTAGACCTTCTGTTTTCCATTTCAGCAGAACAGCTGATCAGGATCCCTTTCAGTCTAGCTTGGTACTTTCCTTTAGCACCGAAATGACATTGGTCTTTCTGATGGAAGGACCTACTCTAAGAGAAGGAGAGAAAACTTGCCACCCTGCTAATTCCCCTAGAGCGCTCAAGTGGATTTCAAGTCCCATCAGCCATGGTCTCTTTCTGGGGTGGGAAGCATGGTCATACTGCTCCAGTGATTCTGTTCCTCCTCTGAGAAAGGTTTTCAGAAGGTGGCCCTGGGAAACTGTTCTGTAGGGCTCTGTTTTGAATGCCATGTCAAGTAGCATCTACATAAAACTGCTGAATGATGTGATCAGGTTATGTGGCATGCGATGTCATCAATCAGCTCTGTTTCTCCATTTCATCATGCTTTGGTGAAGCTGTGGAGATGCTGACTCAGTGTCTGAGATGAGCAGTGAACTGGATGGAAGCCAGTAAACTGAAGCTCATTCCAGATGAGGCAGAGAGATTGATGATCTGGGAACTGGTTTTCAGGCCCTTCTGAGTTGGGTTTCATTCCCCCTAAAGTGGGAGGGCAGCCTATGCCCTCTCAGAAGCTGTTGGACTGCAGCTCCCATCATCCATCACCATTAACTGTCCTGGTTAGGGTGATGGGAGTTGTGGCCTGTCAGCTGGTGGTTCACTGCTGCCCTCAAGGATCAGCTTGGAGGTGCTCTGGTCGTCCAGCAGCTACAGCTTCCAGGCAGAGATCATGCAATAGCCCGTTACTACAGTAACAGTACTACAATGAGCTATCCAGTTCATGGATTCTATATGGTTAACATAGATGTGATGCGAAGAGGGCATGTTTGTGCTGGCAGTTATGAAACTGCAGGCATATTGGTTCAAAGAGGTTTTGTGACAGTAAAAATGGCAGCGATTTATGGATAGTCTCCATTCCTTTCTCTACCAGGTACTTCCTCTAGGTATATTACCAATCTCAGGACAATTTTGAGACAATATGAAAATAATGAACATATTACAATCTAGCACATGGTTGGAGTTAGAAAGGCAGGACAATAAAACCATGAAGAGCAGCAGAATAGGTGTATAACAGAAGTGAGCTTCAGGGATAGGAATTCTTGGTTTGGGGTTATACAATGCTAAGTGGCAGGAAAATGGAAACTAGAGTACTTCAAAGCTGGAAATCCAAAATAGTCTGTTGTTACAAGTTGTGATATTGTAGTACTCACGTCATCTGTTCCATGGCACAAAGCTTCAGGAAATCTGGATAAGGGAGCCCCTTGCAGATCACAAGGGCTGACTGTTGCCCACCAGTGAATGTCATTAAATCTCTCTCGCTTCTCATCCCAGCCCTCCTCCCCAAGTGAATGCAGCCTGTCAAATCCTGCTTATTCCTATGTTTACTTCATACAGTCATTTTCAGGGATTCAAGATACCCGTCTGGGACATCTAGGGTTTTGGGTCTTTATCTTTCTGTCATTGGGAGCTATGTTGCAAGTTAGTGTCTCAGCTAAGATTAGGGTGTTCCTAGAGGTTTTTTTCCCCTAAATTAGAAGAATATGTAGATTCTAAGTTTCTGTGTTCATGCAAGATTTGCATACCTATTGCATATTTAATTTTTTGGAGCTTTCCTTCCTCTGTCTTGGTTTTATGTTTTGTGATCACATTTATTTCATATGTAGCTTCCATAGTGCAAGCTTTGCATGCAAGGCAACTGAAGTGAGGCTGGGGTGGGGGGAATAATCACTTTTTAATACTGACATTTTTATTTGATTGCAAGTCTCATTCCCAACAAGATGGTAACCCTGTGCCTGAACTGCATTACTTCAGACGAGCACAAAAACTTACCTTAACATAGAAGTCTATTAACCTGCGCTAGGTTTAACCTTGCTCCCTCACACGCTGGTTTTCCCTGCAATTGAATGATGCCTGTGCATCTGTAGAGAGAAGGGCATTTTTTTCTGTCAGCCTGCACCTGTGAAGTTCTGGCACACATTTGCCATCTCTCTGCGTGCTGAGGTGTACAGTTGATTTCCATGGTTGGGAAACTGGTAGAAATGAAACCCATGTTTTATCATTAGGTCTTCGGCATGTTTGCTATGGTTACTATTTGTTTGAAGCGGCTATTCGTATTCAATGTTCGGTGCTGCTATCTGAGAACTGGCTACCTTTCTATTCTGTATGAGGTGAACAGGACACGGATCCAAGGGTGTCCTTTCTGGACTCCACTGGGTATATTTTAATTTTATGTAATGGTATCTCAGAAGTCAGTGTTGCGTCATCCCTTCCTCAATTTATTTCCCATGAATCCAGAATTAATAATGAGTCAATGAATGATGGGATACCAACATTAGTATAATTAGTAAGAGCTTTTCACAATATTATGGACTGTCCAACTGTCCTAAACAGGTTCATCTGTCTGGCTGTCCTAAACAGCCTCCAATTGCACCTCTGATGAATGGTATTTCTGTAAAAGAACCTCCTTTTTAATACTGTCTGAAGAAGATGGATTTGCCCTGGCTTCCGCTAGGGGAGATTTCACACAACCTGCTTGCCTGAGGAGCAGCTTTTGCACCTCCCTTGAGTTGAAGATCTCAGGAATAGGTAAATGTTCCACATTATTCAGTGTGTGCAGTTCAGTGGGTCTCCAGTATAATGGCAATGCAGTTGGGAAAAGCAAACATGTGGAAGAAATTATGTGAAATTTTTTATAAGGAGGCAGGAAATAAAAGCTATCCTGACCTATGAAAAGCTTGTTGTCAGTTTTACACTTAATGTTTTTCAGATCTCTGTTATCATATATTGATGTGTGTACAGATATTTGAATCATGTTCATGCACTGCATAGTATCTTGCTAATTTACACTGTCACTTCAGGAAAGATGAATACAGATTATGCTTTTTTCCTTTGGCATGAGAATTAATACTATTATCAATCTAATGTTACAAAAAATAAATTTGTATAGCGGCACACAGTTGAATAATGCCTTGGCTACTATTTCACCTTATTTCTTCTTGGTGCTGAAGAAAAAGCACCATTTGGGATGGTGAGGTTGGAGGCAGGTTGGCACATAGCCACTGGAAAGAAACCCACAAAACTGATTTTCTGACGCTTCAAATTTAGAGGCAAGGGCTATTAGTGACCCCTAACTATACACATGGAAACTGCATGGAAAATCCCACCTAGCACAGCTTCTTAAAAAAGCAAATGCCAGGTCCTTATAGATGTGGAGAAATGATTGTAAACATGCAGGTAGCTTCTTCCAAAAACAATTTATTTCCCAGAGTGTCTCATCCTACATGGCTGCTTTCCCTGATTTCTGGTCTCCATGCTCAACCTCTGCATCATGTTCTAGTCCATGCTGATCTTGTTTGTCTTCCTACGACCGTCCCGTTTGTGAAAAGATTCCCAAGTTCTTCAGAATAGTTTGACTGAATTACAGCATGCAAAATGTAACTAATTCTAAATGCAGGATTTAAGCGTTGATGTGCATGTTTTGTTTTTCTTAATTATACAGTGGGTGGCCAGCTGACACACACGTGCTGCTAGCAGGGGGAGGTTGTGGTCTACTTGAAGAAAAGGAGTGCTGAGCCTGGCTTTGGCAAGCTCTAGCATGCAACAGCTCTGCTGTTGGCACTCTTTGAACCCATGGCCATGCCTGTTCGACGGCTCGCCATCCAAAAATCAGCATAGAGTAGATGCCCTGCCAAAGATTTCCTCACCGGCTGTCTTCATTTTCTTTCTCTTGTAGTGTGTGCTGTATTTATGGAGTTTAAAGATCAACCATCCCAAAACCCTTTTTCTGCTCCGAGGGAATCACGAGTGCAGGCACCTCACGGAATACTTCACCTTCAAGCAGGAGTGTAAGTGTCGCAGGCAGGGTGCTCCGTGTGCCTGGCCTGGGAGTGCTGCAGATGCTGGGGTGACAGCGTGCGCGTTCTCCACCAAGCTGCATGGGAGGGGCGTTCTGAACTCCTGCTCAGGAAGAGGCTGCGCATGCTGCGCCTCCCCTCCGTCTCCCTGACAGTCTGACTCCATGCAAGCCCTCCCTCCCACTCGCATCAGCTTGGGGACCCAGCACCCTGTAATTACCGCCACGAGCTTTCAGTTCCAGATTGTGCAGCTGGTATCAGAATTGGAGGGAAGGTGCCGGCTTCTCCTGGAACGCTGGGTAGAACTTGAATTGACAAAACCTGTCTTAATTCATGTCGCCTGAGTGGTGATGGTGCAAAGGGGAGACCCATCCCTTTGTTCTCCAGACACTTTCGAAATGCCTCTGCACAACTCATTTTTTCTCTCACCATTTGAATACCTTGTTTCCGTAACACTTTTTGTTCGTACTAGAGCCCTGGCTTACGAGATCAGCTTCAAGCCCTTTGACTCTTTCCCCAACACAACTTCATCTTGTTTTCTGTCTCTCCTCTGCACTGCACAAATTTATCTGCAAACTAGTTTGCACCTCTTTGTCTGGCTACTTGTCTGCATGGTAAGAAATTGCACCTTGGTCCAGTCCTGCCTTGGAATGCAAGCTCTGCTAAGATCATTTGATCTCCCCAAGTCCATTTGGCTCCAGCCTCCCATCAGCCCTCGTGAAAATAAGCAAGAAGAGTCTGCTAACAAGCAAGTCAGCAGCTTCTGTTCAAAGGTCCTTGCTTTCCATTGTACGTCCTCTTGACCTGCCTTCATTCTTCTTAAACAAAGCCTGGCCAGAGTTTGCTTTTAGCTTTCGTTTGATTTGAATATTTCATTTCGTAGTATTTCCCCTATATTACAGTGTGAACTTCTTCAGGAGAATCCCCAAATACTGTGACCAGAGTTACAATAGCAGTGGTTTACAAGCAGTTCTGTAGAGGCCTTCAGACTGTTCTTTGGCATTTTTTGCTAAGAATTTTTATTTGTTATTTCATTTTATACTGCCCAATAGCAGAGGCTCTCTGGATGGTTAACAAAAGTTAGAATTAAACAAAGGTATTAAAAACAACACACACAGAAACATTAATTTAAAAGAATAAAACCGTAATTGTAATTGCTGTGATTCAGCACAGAAGCATAGGAGCAGTAAAGAATAAAATGGAATATCCAAAACCAACTTTAAACTATTAAAATACTGGGAAAATTAAAAGGTCTTCACTTCTGTCAAAAAGAATACAAAATAGGTGCCAGGTGTGCCTCTTTGGGGAGTTGTTCCAAAACCAGGGTGCTACAGCTAAAAAGGCCCTTCTCCTGATGGCCACCTACCTCACTCCCTTTGGAAAGGGGCTCTTGGAGAAGGACCCCTGAAGATGACTGTGTGGTCTGGGTGGGTATATATGGGAGGAGGCAATCCTTCAAATAACCTGGCCCCAAGCCATTTAGGGCTTTGAATGGTGGTAGTAGCAGTTTGAATTTAACTGATAGCCATTAACATCCTCACTGCCCTGTTTTGAATCAGCTGAAGTTTCCAGGCCATTCTCA
Organism: Varanus salvator macromaculatus; assembly: GCA_023646645.1. NCBI lineage: Eukaryota > Metazoa > Chordata > Lepidosauria > Squamata > Varanidae > Varanus > Varanus salvator. The sequence goes on along the minus strand of JAIXND010000621.1, from coordinate 22,240,439 downwards.
AAAGCACACAGCTTTCAATGGAAAACTGCTTGCTCCCAGTCTGCTCCTGTGTCGTGCAGCTTCAGTTTCCAGTTCACACTCCCGGTTCACACACGTTGAGTCAAGCAAGGCCTAGAATGCTTGGCTGCTACCACATGTGAACTGCCTAGAACATGCCCCCAGATCTCCTGCAATCCACAGGAGATTTACTAGGATTCTTCTTTGGACAAGTCTGCATGGAAAGTTCCTGAAGGTAGAAAAAGTGAAAATTCTGGTTCAGAAAAAGGAAGGGGAAAGCAAGGTGCACTTCTAAGCCCTCGTCATGGGCAGTCTTCTGGATGGCTCTTTCCTTGCTTGCTGAAGTCATTGTATTTACAGGAATCTTGTGGGCAGTTGAACCAAAGAAGGCCTATGCGGTGGTGCAGTCGGCAAATAACAGCGGTGTCCTCCTTCTTGCCTCTGCTTCCTGTAGGTCGAATCAAGTACTCGGAACGGGTGTATGATGCATGCATGGATACCTTTGACTGTCTTCCTCTTGCTGCCCTTTTGAACCAGCAGTTCCTGTGTGTACATGGAGGGCTGTCTCCTGAAATCACATGTCTAGATGACATTAGGAAAGTAAGTGATCTCCGCTTCCTCCCCACACCCACTGGGTAACACAGCCCTGGTGTGCTGACATCTGCTGGGGGTTACCTGTAGCCTTACCTGACCCCTTTCTAGCAAGCTCCCATTCCAAGAGGACTGGTTCCTTTTTGAGGCGGCTTATGCTTTCTTGAGGGGCTGACAATACAGCTTCTGACAAATCACTTCTCTCTGATCTACTTCTAACTTCTGAAAAATTGATCCATCGTCCCTCAAAGATAAATGGAGATGTTGCACAAAGATGTGTGGTGTCTTTAATGCTCACAGATAACCATTAACATATTGAACTCTGATTCATCTCTTGTGTTTAAAATGTGGGATTCCACTGCCTTGAAAACGATATAGCCTGAGACATTCACATATATTCAAGAAGAATATATTCTGCGTTTGTTTTTGAGAGGCCACCTCATAGGCTGAGTCTGTCTAGCAGGGATGAATTGTTGTTTTTTAAAATCCATAAACACAACCTTTGGGTACATATCCATAAAACCTTCCCTCCACCCAACAAGTTTAAATCCTTAATTGTCCTTTTGTTCATGTACCTTCTAGTTAGACAGGTTTAAGGAACCTCCAGCCTTTGGTCCAATGTGTGACCTACTGTGGTCTGACCCATCAGAAGATTATGGCAATGAGAAGACACTGGAACATTTTACCCACAACACTGTTCGAGGTTGCTCCTATTTCTACAGGTGAGAATCATTTCAGACGAAATCCTTAGCCAGGTGAATCCCTGGCTACTCTCCGAGCTTTGAGTAGATTTCTGTGTTTTGCAGACGTGTGGTTATTCCTCTCTGAAAGGTACCACTTGACTCACTGTTGCATCCCCTGTGTCTTTTCCACTTGAGTGAAAGATCTTCAAGGCCATTTGTGTATTGCGTATCAGAGATTTTTCTGAAGTTTCAAGAAGCAGCTAGAAGATTTTGAAAATGACAAAGCAAGTTTACTTGGGCTGCCTAGAACTTTAAAACCTGGCAAATGGCAGGAAGTTTAGCACAGGGATATCTCTTGAGTTCAGTTTCATGGCCTTTTACAAGTTCTAAAGGTTTACATGGGTGACTTCCGGATAAGAGCAAGCCCCCATTTCCATAAATGTTAGCTTGATTTGTGGGTGCTTGGAAGCTCTAAACTATAGTGAAGCATGATTCTTTGAGCCCACGGCTCCTTTAACCCAAAGAGCCATTGCATCCCTTGCAGACAAAGAGACATCGGCAGTGTGGTGTAGCAGATGAGAGGCTGGGCTTGCCTGAGAAGAGGGTTCATGTCCCCACCTCAGCCCTCAAGATAACAGGATGACCCAGGACCATTCAGTTAGACTCACCTGCCTAGCAGCATTGCCCAGATTCATTGGTCTAACCTCACAGATCTCCTTATCACCTTGGAAGAAGGAGGGGAAACTGAAGTGGCGATTGTCTTCAGCATGTTTTTGAAACTTTCTTTTTCAGTTACCCCGCAATCTGTGAATTTTTGCAAAACAATAATTTGTTATCTGTGATCCGAGCGCATGAAGCCCAAGATGCCGGGTAGGTTCACAGTAACTTCCGTTCTGCAAACTGACTTTTCTGGCCTTGTGTGTTTTGCCAAATCAACCCATTTACCCTTCTGCCTGCTTTTCTAGGTATCGAATGTACAGAAAGAGCCAGACCACAGGTTTTCCATCCCTAATCACAATCTTTTCTGCACCAAATTATCTAGATGTGTATAACAACAAAGGTAAGAAATGGATTGTATGCCTTGACTGCCAGTGTTGGGTATAGCTTGATCCTTCCTGATCTCTTGTGTGTGTGTTTTTCCCCCTAAAAGGAACTCTTGCTCATCTCAGGCATTTTTGTAATATTTTACTTCCTTAAAACAGAGGACATAGCTTGAGCTTGGCCTTTCAACCGGCAATGTTTTGGCACCCCCCTCCCCCACAGATTGGCAGAGCCAATCCTATATAGAATCAAATGGGTACTACAAATGCTCACCAAGGTTCCTTGGCTTCTCTTCTCTTCCCTCCCTCCTTTCCCTTCACCCCAGTAGCTAAAATTCTAGTGCACCTTGAAGGCTTTTGTAAGAGGGAGCAGAAAGAAAAGTAATGAAGAGAACTACAGGCGATTTTGCAATGGACTGCCTTCTTAACTCTATTGTGAAAAAATAAAGGGATCCGTCTGTTTCTCGCTACCTCCTTTGGAAAGATCAGTCTTCCTCCTGGTGTTGTTAGATAAGCAGCATCTCAGATCATAATTCTGGTCTGTGAGTCAACAGAAATACGCTGGCTTGCACTCCTCTGTTCTCCTGGACCACCTGAGACTCATACTTTCTGGCCCTGACCTAGAAGTTGCTTCATCAGTGAGGAAGAGAGAGGAAGCTGATTGGTACCTATTGCAGGCAGGTCTTGGAGCAGTTCAAGTCAGCCAAATGTTCACTGAGTGACTTTACCACACAGGGTTGTTGTGAGGAGGCAAGGTAACTGTGAGCTTTTGGAGATGGGGTATAAGAATGTGATACCGTAACAGTAAGCTGGCAGGGTTTACTAAAATCAGGTGTATGTAATTCCTCTGAAACTTGTATGTTAAAAAAGTGCTTGTGTCAAAGCAGCTAAAGGTCTGATTTGGACCTTTAAATCAGAACTGAGCGACCTGCTGCCCTCCTGAAGTTTTGACCTACAACTTCCATCATAACTTATTGGCTATGTTGGCTAGGGCTGATGGGAGGCCAAAATGTCTGCATGGCAGATAAGTTATTTAGCTCCAATCTAAAAGATAGGGTCTTCTCTTCTAGGTAAGGCACAAAGAGGAATAAGAAGCATTTGCTTGTTGTTTCCAACTACCAGTAGCTTGTTGTCATGTCTGTACCAAGAGCTGTGCCTGATTTAAATAAGTAAGGGTTGTGAACCATGATTTGAAGTTGCCTTGTATGTATGCACAAAGCATAGTTCAAACTAACCCCAGTTTGTTCTGGTTCAGACAAAAAGATAAACTGTGTTTATTTGAAAACTGAAGGATGAAGAGTGGAAGAGTTTATTCACATAGTATAATGTAGCTAAGCATTGTGTCCAAATGCATCCAGTCTGCCTCTTTTCAACATGTAATGGGGGGGCAAAAATAAATTTCACCTTACCATTATCATGATCATGCATTTGCAAATGTAACACACAAAAGAAGAAACAAGCCAGGAAAGGAAGAAAGGGAATTTAACATTCCTTCTGGCCTCTTGTATGCCGAAGGTCTGATTTTAGGGGAGCCGCTTAATAAAGCAGCATAAAGGCATTTTCAGAGCTATAGCAACCTGGAAGAAAGAGGCTGGGTTGGCACTCTTGTAATTTCTCTGTCTCTCTCTTGTTTTCTTTTAGCTGCTGTGCTGAAATACGAAAACAATGTCATGAACATCAGGCAGTTCAACTGTTCTCCACACCCCTACTGGCTTCCAAATTTCATGGATGTTTTCACGTGGTCTCTGCCTTTTGTAGGGGAAAAGGGTAAGATGGAGCCTGCCATATAAAAATCTTGATAGGAAAAACCAATAACCAATTAGCAGGGGAATGATCCTCCTCAGGCAACAGCACTGTCTATTCTGGATCTTGCAAAGAACCCAGAAACTTGTGCAGAGTCTTACTATCAGAAATGCAATGACTACAACTACTACTTTTTTTAAGCAAGTTCCTTGCCATTCTTGTTGCAATGAAAATGTTTTTGTCTCTGTAGATGCAGATTGCTGTCTCTCTTTATTTACAGCATATATATAGTACTTCTCAGCTAAAAAGTCCTTCAAGCAATGTTTTAGTAAAGCCACCTACCCCAATCTGGTGCCCTCCAGATGTCTTGGGCTGCAGGAAGCATTTTAAACAATCAGAACAACACATCTCAAAAAATAAAGCCATAAAATGCAGAAGGATTAGTTCCATGATCTCTGCCTTTCCCTTTCTTCCCTGCTTCTATTCTTTTTCCTGTTTGCCTGCCACTTCACAACTGTCTGAAAATTACCAGTTCTTTGACAGTGTGGATACTAGAAGCAGTGTAAACTTTTACATAAAGCCAAGGTTATGTAACCTTACTTAATTCTCATTATTGGATATACATTTGGATATACATTTCAACAGCATGTAATTTCAGTGTTAGAAAGCATGGTTGAATATCTGGATTCCCTCTGTCAACGTAGTTGTGGGAGTCCTATATATTGGTGAAATGCCCTCAGTGTATTAGGGTACATATTTTTAGTTTGGAGACCTTCTCTGGCTGATGTTAAAGCTGCTCTTGATCTTGAACTGTTCTTTTCTCTGTGCTGCTGCTGTTCCTTGATCAGGCAGTCTCCTGAAGGAAGCAGTCAAACTTGGTCCTAGAAGGCTTGGTTTAACTTCCTTCCTCTATCCTGCCGTACACATAGTGCTGAACCATGGTTTAACTTTTTGTGCAAGTGTTCAGTATTCATATTTGCTGGGATCAAATGGATGATGTTTGTTTTTGCTATCTGAGCAAACTCCTATCTGTGCCATATTCAGTGAATTCTTAAGTGCAAACCATGGTTTACTGTTACATCTGAATGGGCAAAATGTGGCTTGTGTTTTCCCTCAATGCCACTACTGCAAACCACAAAGGGAAGCTGGTTTGCAGTCCTGATTTGGAAGGCAAATGCAATCCAGATGCAGCAGCAAGCTCTGGTTTCTGAAAAAGAGGAAGCGTCTCCTTCTCTTTAGCAGAATTGATGTAGCCTGGCTACACATGAGGATAGCTTTGCAAACGTAGCTCCAAAACACAGTCTAACAGTACATGTGAACCACTCCATTCAGCCTGTTCTTTGCTCAGCTTGTCTCTACTTGCAGTTACAGAGATGCTGGTGAACATCCTCAACATCTGCTCTGACGATGAGCTCATTTCAGATGGAGATGAAACATTGGACGGTAAAGAGGCCTTTTTATGTTTTCAGGGTGGGTTATGCTTGGGTGCTTTCAACAAAATCCAGAGAGTGCCGCCTTATTCTTGGCACCTTTTTGTTGCCATCTTTATTCATTCATAGTTTAAACATGTGTGTTTGGCTGTTCTATTTCTTTAGAGCAGCAACAGCCTCTCTGCCCTTCTCTTTGCCCAGCATCATGGCACTGTCCTTTTTCTGCCATCCATAGGGTGATGTTTATACAGATATAAGGATGTGGGAAGGGAGAGTTAGAAAATACAAGCCTGCTCATTCAGTTTTCCTCATTTTTACTTCTGCTGCTCGCACCCCAGTGCTAGTTGTGAAATTGCCAAGACCAAATATGAGCTTCTGGTCCAAACAGCTTTTCTTAAAGAAAAATGTGGTCTTTTTAACGACAGGAACAACAGTGTTCCACATTCTTTGAAAAGGTGCTTGGTTTGTATAAGTATTGTGGACAAGGGAGTGAAGGAATGTATCACCATTAGACAGGCCACTCCGGTGATAACCAGGAAGAAATGTCTGCTGCAGCATTGCTGGCCATGCTTCTGCAGAATGGTTTGGGCTTTCCCAGTTTGAAACACTTAAAAGAACACACAAAATAAGAGAACGTTGTGGGGGCATAAAAATTTGAATGGCAGCTCTACGGTTCCTAGTCTCTGAAAGCATATATTTTTGTGCAGAATTCCCGTAAAATGCGCAAATATTGAGTGCAAAAGGAGTTTATTTTATTTTACCTTTCTTGCCTGCTGAAATCGAAGGCCAGCATTCTGGTATTGCCACAATAGTAATTTGTTAATGTCTTCTTAGCCTGAACACTAGTGATTTATGTGAGGACGTTTGGTGTTTTGTGCTGCTAGGTGAATGCTTTTTCTTATCACTGATGATTGAATTAGCCATTTCATCCCTTTTCCATAACCTTCAGTAACAGAACCAACTTCCTCTGTTTGGCCTTTATTAGTAGTTTTTACATGATGCATCAGGGAGGCAGAAGGCAAACTGATTGTCCATCTGGAGTTTGGTAGCCAGTAAAATAGTAAAAAGGAAGAAGACTTAGCCAAATGAGCATGACTCCAGTGTAGAAAAGAGCAGCCACCAACTGGTCCCTCTGTCCCATTGCATTTTTAAAAACATGTTCTTCCCTCCCTCCCATGGAAATTAAATTTGTTTCTTCTATCTCTATCTTCATCTCCTTGTTTACTTGGTGTCTCCTCTCCCTGAAGATAACTACATTTCAAGCTATCCGAAAGGTACCCAGCTAGAATTTGCTAAAAGCTTAATTCTCACTGCCTGTGCCACCAGATTTCCTTGGAGTGGATTTGAATAGCTGACTAGTTGGACAGTCTCGCCATTTCCCCCCTTCTCCCCCTTCAGTTTTAACATGAACGTGGTGCGTTTGGTTTGGTTTCTTTTTTTAACCCTACTGTGTTCCACCAGGAACCCGAACGATGGGGTGGAGGGGTCACATTTCTCTTGACTTTTGAATGCAGCCACCTTATGCATGGCTGATCCATTGGTGCATGTCAGATCTCCAGTTTGGCTTGTCCTGATCTTAATGCGTAGCCGGGCCATTAAAAAAAAAGATCTCAGCTTAGAGGAGATGTCTTTGTCATCTGATTGACAGTTGAGCCCCTAAAAACTCCATGCCTTCCGTCCATGTTTGGCCTGTGTAGCAAAAGGGAGCATACCTCCTTCGCACTTTATTCAACGAAAGCTCCAGCAAAGCCACGTGATTCCAGCTATTCCTGCGTCTGCGCCGACGGCGGTGCTTGTGTAACCGCTCTCCCTTCTGCAAGCACAGCCCAGCATCCCGGTGTCTTCACCCTCACGGTCTTGTTGTTGTGTTTCCTGCCTTGCCGAACTGTGTCTCTCTGGCTGGCTCATTTATGTGACATCCCATGTGTAGTGTGGTCAAACCCATTTGAGCGTCCGAGAGATCGTCTTACTACTTCTGGTGGTCCCACTTTCCCCTCATTTATATTTCTTGTCCGTGTGTCACCTGCTCCCTGTTTCGTTCTGTCATTATCCTTCCATGACTGTGACCGATGGAATTTAGCTGTAAAGTTGTAATCCGATTTCTCTTTCCTAGAATCAAGCAGATGCTTCCTACTGGCATCACCTGAGCTTTCAGGGTTTTCTTGCCTCATCCTTTTAAACTTTTTTTGAATTTTTCTTTCCTAAGGAGGCACAAATGCCCGTAAAGAGATCATCAGGAATAAGATCAGGGCCATTGGGAAGATGGCACGCGTCTTTTCAGTTCTGCGGTAAGTCTGTTCCTCTTGAGAATCTTGGCTAGAAAGAGAAGAGACAGTCACTTTCTTTGGCCAGGTTACCTGGCTTGTACCAGAAAGGATCAAGGAAATGCCACCATTGTTGAGAAGGATGATTGAAAGACTTGGATTTGTGCATAGTGAACATGAAAGAGCAGTCGCACATAGGCAGGACCGTGGCTCCTTCCCTTGGAATCAGCATCCTTCCAGCATAAGCCCAGGAGAGGGGCTGTGCTGGGTCAGCCACGCCTAGTCCAGCGTTCTGTTCACACAGTATCCTGCCAGCTCCCAGAGGGAAGACCACCCGTAGGACATGAGCACAGTGGCATTCTCCCAGCCCTTTTCCTCGGCAGCTGAGGAAGCGTTGCCTTCAACACTGCAGGTGATCCATCGCTACCGTGACCAGTTGCCATTGATGGCTGCTCGTACCAAGGTGCCAGTTCTGTGGGAAAGACCCTCAGAACCAGACCCACTCTGTGGTTGCAGGCTTTCAAATATTACAGCTCTGCCATGGGCTGCACCTTTGGAAAAGAGGCTGCTGCGGTAAGGCTGTGAGATACAAAGCATGGCCTGCCTGCGTGGACTGGTCCATTTATAATCCACCAGGGAGTTCCCAGGCAGTCTCCCATACAGACATTGACCAGGGCCAGGCCTGCTTAGCTCCATATGCCTGTCGAAGGGTGGTCCCTCCAAATCATAGATATGTTGCATTTGAGAAATAAAGCAACCATCCTGCTCTCCAAATACTTGTTTTGCCCGTTGGCAAGATGGGCATCACTGGTCTCTGCAGTGAAGCCCCCAGTTCATGGTTCTTGGATGATGCACTTAGCCCTGTCTTGGAGATAATGAGCCAGTTGCAAGGGGCTGCATGGACCTCATAGGTTTCTCTTTTGACTTCACTCTCTCTTGACTGGACCAGGAGCTCAGGGCTGCTCAGGTTTTATTCTGCTAGGCTCTGGAAGTCTTTGAACCAGATTCTAAAGAGCTGGTGCTAGTGTGTAGCTTAGTTTCAGTGAGGAAGTTCCCGGTTCAAATATAATTTGCTGTGGATTCACCAGGTAGCCTCATATAACTTAACTTGCACTGTGCATATGTGCATGTTAAATGCTATTTATTTATTTAAAACTTCTCTGTGCCCCCTCTCAGGGACAAAGCTATCCCAAGGCAGCTTTCAACAATAAAATAGGCTGATACAATTTTTTTAGGAACAGCTAGCTAAACAAACTAAATCAAGACATACCTGCACAGGTGTGCCCACACATTATCACGGAAGGAGCAAATTTCAGTCTGAAAGTTTGCCATGTTGGGGCCTGGTGGACCTTGGATGATAATGCTCTCCAGAGGCGTGAGGCCACTGTGGAGAGGCCCTCTGTCTTGTACCATCCCATTTAACAAGAGGGCAGGTGAGAAGAACTCCTGCCTCTGTTCTCAAAGTGCAGGCCAGTTGATAGAGATTCATGCAATAGTAGGGTCGGAAGGGGCCAAGGAGGGCCTCTGGTCCCACCCCCTGCTACTGCAGGAGGCCAGGTCACACCGTCCCACTCAGGGCTGCAGGCAGTAGTACATTTGAGGTCCCTTGTCCCTGATTACCCTTTGGACCCTCCCTGTGCACAAACATGGGCTACAACCTTTTCCTTGGGGTGGTGAAATTCGCTCTCCACAAGCTTGACTCTTGAGAGTTGCTATGCTTCCTCCAGAAGACATAATACAAGGAGCTAGCTATCTGCTATGGCAGGCAGTTGCTGTCTGAGAGAAGACAAAGCGAAAAGAGACCCACATCATCTGCTCCCTAATCCTTTAAATCAGAAGTGAGGGGTTGCAGCAGAAGCCTTCGCGTGCCGATTGCGTGCCGAGTGCTCTGCTGGTCCAGGGCTCCTTTGATAGCTGCAAGCACACCTAGCCGGCACATGCGTGCTCAAGAGAGAGCTGAAGCCATTCCCAGCCCTAGGGACACCTTACATGGACATGGCTGTTGCAGGCATCTCTAAATGTTTAGCCATTCACTCCAAAGATCTGAAGTGTCACTTTAGGAAGCACAGTCCTAAGCTGCTGATGTGTGTTTGTGTGCTCGGGTATAAATTGCCCACTTTTCCTCTTTTCAGAGAGGAGAGTGAGAGCGTGCTAACGCTCAAAGGCCTGACTCCCACAGGTACTCTGCCCCTGGGAGTCCTCTCGGGGGGGAAGCAGACTCTACAGACTGGTAAGTATGCGAGAAACAAGCCCTGTGATTGCCATATTTTTGCGCGCAATGAGTTTGGAATTTGTGCAGGTTTGGCCTTAAGAGACCCCCCAGGGTTTCTTTCAGGTGGAGCCAAGGCTTCCCAGAGCCACATTTCCCTTCACAGCGTCAGGTGAACTGCCACAAAAGAAAAGATGGACGCTGGCTGTCCATAGTCCTGATGGTGACATCCCAAGCCTCTGCCTCTGAAGGCCCCAAAAGGACACTGAACAAAGCATAGAAGAAAAAATAGGGAAGCGGAACTTGAAGCTACCTAGGTTGATTGAGTAGGAACCTGGCAAGGAGGTGGCTCTCGCTCAGGGCATTCGTATCAGCTTGTCATAGCTAGTGATCTTGCTGGGAAGAGAAGCCTGGAGCATGTGCAGCATTGCTGGGCCCCTGTTCTTTGTAACACCTCTTCATATTTCATCCTCTTAACAGCAGTTGCCCTTTAGACTTTTGCTGCTGTGGAGGAGCGTACGTGAATACCATCAGCCTGCTTTTTTTGTTCCCTTCTGTACTAAGTCCATCTGTTCTTAGTGCTAATACTGAAAACTAACAGCTGAAGGTTTTGAGAGTCTCTTTCCAAGCACTGAGATTCCAAGATCCCCTTTCCAAGTACAGCGGAATTTTTTAGCATTAATATTTGTGCTGGTCCTCAGCCTGAAGCGCTTGTGTGTCCTTGTGCATTCTCAGCCCAATTGTGCCAGAGTGGAGAGGGTAATCTTTAGGGCGTGTCCAGACCCACTCACTCCTTGCATTTTATACCATTTCATGGTTCTCCATGAATTCAGAGCTAATCTTCACATCCTTCCCATATACAGCTTCTTCCCGGGACTGAAGTCTTAGTTAAGCAAAAAAAAACAATGAACCAAAAGGCAACCATTACACAATTACATTCACTCGCCTAAATGCTGGGTACTAGAAGTGAAACTGTTAAGCATTTTTCTCGTGCAGGATTGTTCTGTAGCCAGACTTAGCACCTGTTATAAAAGAAATAAGCTGATGAAAGTCATGGTGTGGACTATGCACTGCACCCACCATTTTTCAGAAGTGAGAGAGAACCATGGTAATACAGGAAGAGGGGCTTGGACCACTGCTGGGGAGAGGAGACAGCACAAGACTTCTGCCCGGATCAAAGACTTTGTTTCAGGATCCAAGCACGCAATAACTGTGCTTTCAAAAGGCATTGTGAGGGATATGAGGCAGAATTTAAGCCTGTATTACCATCCCACGCTGGCCACTGGGGGAATTGCAGGGCACTATCTTTGCCAGCCAAGAAGCTTTTTCTTGTAACGGAGATCAGAACAGATCAGGCACTTCTTTTTGACCCCTATAAAAGAATTCCAGGTCTGGCTGGCCCACAAGCCCTACTGATCAGAGTTTGAGCCTTGCTATTCCATCTGCTCTTTCTGGACTACGGCTTGCTTGTTGTTACTTGGCCTCGACATGCCCTCACCTCGTCAGGATCAGAGGCTGATACAAACACATCTACTAAATGGGGTGGAAGTCTTGGCCCATAAAAGATGTATAGTGTGGCATATGTCTCCTCCGTAGCAGCTCCACAAAAGATGACCTTCTCCCCCCACAGAAAAACCCCTGCCAATCTGGATTAGCAAGTCCTTCATATGTAACCATTTTCCTATGCAGGCTTTATTTCCTCATAGAAAAAAGCAGGTGATGAAACTTGAATACATTTGCTCCCACAAATCCTCCCAAATACACGGTGGTAAATATCACTAAATATTTCAGAGCCTTACTTCACTGTTGGAATACAGTAGACTATGCTTCCTTACTTTCTACCCTGGAAGGATCCACAAGGTGACTTACATAGACCAATACAATGCAATATATTCTTCAAGCTATTAACATCCTTCAACACAGCATAAACCCATCTGCATCTTCCCTTGTTTTGAAGAAAGCTGTTCCCTTCCAGTGAAGCAGGCAGCCAATGCTGTCCTGTATTTGCTGCTTGCCAGAATCAAAGCAATTGAGCATTGTCAACAAACCCAAAATGCTCAGGTTGCATTTTCAGACATGGAAGTGTTAGCAAGTGGTGGATCAGTTCAACGTTTTAGGAGCATAAGATTGTGGGTCAGTCCAGCATTCAGTGCCCACCATGACTGGCCAGCTGACTGTCTGAAGCTCACAGCACAACAGCCACCTTCCCACTCAGGGTCCCCAGCCTCTGGCATTGAGAGTGGGGATAATATATGGCCATCATGATTAAGGCCATGAGTGGCCTCATCTTCCATGGATGTAGCTAATACCCTTTTAAAGCTGCATAAGGCAATGGCCATTGCTGCGTCTTGTAGTTCCATGTTCCACAGTTTGACTCTGCTCTTTGATAAGCCATATTCCTTTTCCTGTTCAAATCTGCTTATCTTTAGTTTGGATGCATGACTCCAGATTCTATATTAGGGAGAAAAACAAATCTCATCCATTTCTCCACTATCATGCAAAGTGTTATACATTGCTGTCATATCCCCTCCCCCTTACTCACCTTTTTTCTAAGTTAAAAGCCCCTAACATTATAACCTTTCTTCATAGGGGAGTTGCTTCCTCCCCTAGATCATGTGGGTGTCCTCTTTTATGCCTTTTCAGCTCAGCAGTACCCTTTTCAAGATGCAAACTGCATTCCAAATGCAGTTTACCTTCAATTTGTCTGAAGGCATTGCGATATCAGCCATTCTGCTGTCTTTTCCTTTTCAATGATCTCCTGTATGGAATTGGCATTTTTCTCAGCAGTAACCAAACGGGTTCATGTTTTCAATGGCATTACCTACCACTGCCTCAAGATCCCAAAATTATGAACATGTGCTTTCTATTTCATCATGTGTACACACAATGAAACATAAGTTCATATGTTCCTCTATAATATGATGCGTCCTTCTTCCTATATTGGAGCTGCATTGTATATAGGAAGGTCAAACGGAGTCATTCTAAAAAACATTGATTCTGTTAATCTGCTGTAAATAGCACCAGTCAAACTCACACTAAGCCACTGTAGGTCAGCTTTGTGGGGAATTGTAACTGACTGCAGATCAGGAAACAAGTCATAGTAACATGTGTCTCTAGAGGGAACTCTGTAATCTACTGTGTTAATCCTTTTCTGCTGCCAGCATTTGAGCCTGGCATGGAACCAGCCCAGTTTCCCTTCCCTTTGATATTGGATGTCTTCCTGGTATACTACAGAAGTTTGCTCTGGCACATGTTCCCCTTGATTCAGTTTCTCATATGTGCATGAGAGGCGAACAATCAGAGGCTTACAGGGCAGAAGGAAGTGGTGGTTCTCCAGGATTGTGGAGCCTTCTTTCTCAGGGAGAAGACCATTTTTCAGACACTTCAGCTCCTCTTCTGTAACAGGGCAAGGTACAACACAGATGACAAAGTAGATGTCCAGAATTCCTTTTGCCCTTGCTTCCTCGAGTATTGCAATAGGTTGGTCTTAGAAAACCATATTCTGCAGAGACCAGCTGTGTGTCTAATGACTTGGGAAAGGGTTGCTGCATTAGGGTTTCCAGCTTCCTCTAAACGCTCCACCCCCAGCTTGTTCATAAGAATCTGAAAACTTTCACAAATGGTGCATTAAACTCTGAAATAAAACATTTGAGCTTTACTGTGCTTTGCATCTTTTGTAGTTTCTCTTTGAGATTTGGTTAAAAAGAACAAAGACTAGATGGGGCACCTTCTCCTGTCGCCTTCCTCTTGTTTCTCCATGACATGGAAGCTGCATAGAAACTTAGTTTTCTGCATGAAATCCACCCTTCTGCATCCTTCAAGCAGTCCTTAACTTTGCAGCTCCCGTCTCGTTCCTCATTACCCGAATGCCATCTCCCCTGAGCACATCCCTAAGCATGAGCTCTCTTCATGCAATGTCCAAATCCCAAGCCTTTCATATTGCTCTTTTGCAAGGCCTTCTGATCATTCACCTTACATTGTCCCTCTTCCAAAAGAGTCTCTCAGCCCTACTGTTGTGCAAAAGAGCTTTCTGTCATGCCAGTCGCATGGCGGTCCCAGGAGGCAGCTCACATAAGCCCATGTCTGATGGAAACCCAAGGCTGAGAGCTGACAGTCAGCCCAGGTTGGCCAAGAGACTTTGAGCAGGGGTTTGGGCCTAGGGCTTGTGGTGTAATGCTCTGTTCAGGAAGGAATTCAATTTCCTTGAATGAAGTGTTGTTCCAGGAAAAAAGGATTTGCTGCTTTTGACATGAATCTCTGAGGCTCTCTGATATTCTTTCAAAAATTACTGTCTTCTAGGAATAAACTGGTGTTGTAATCTGCCTACCGTTGCCACCAGTGTGGAATATACGACCCAAGAAATTTTTGTTAGCCCCACCCCTGGGGTCTCTTCTCCTGGTCAGTGATTGGAGAGGAGAGTAGGATTCCCCTTGCCAGTGCAAGCCCTCTTTTTACCTCCTGTAGGTGATCAGAGATAAGAGCCAGCTTCTTAGCATTAACCTTCCATAGTGCTGACACTAAGAAGGCTTGACTGCCTCAGAAAGCTTTGTGGATTGGACTGAGAACTCCAACCATCCAGAGGAAATTTGTGGACCAGGTGGTCCCCATTTCTGTCCAAAGAACTGAAGATCCTCTCCTCTCATTGATGCTCTGTCAAGGTTCAGACTCCTTACCTTCAACAGTTCCAGCAATGAGGAGGAATTCAGATCAATCTTATATACAACACCAGAGTTTTCAAGCTGATTTCCAACAGTCAGAAAGAATGCTTGATGCTAGTGTAGCTCTAGGAGGTAATTTCTGGCTAGAAGCTGTGGGCTGGTTAAGTGCCAGAGATGTCTTGAGGCTGATCAGACACAGTCCCACCCAAGCATGACAACTCTACAGGCATCAACCTGTTCAAGTCCCCAAGGAAGGATAGGAACATCTCCGCTTCCAGTTCATAACTCCTTTGCCATGCTTATGCCAACTGGACTGATCTGCAGCTGACTCCTTCAGGAAGGCATCCGTCCTTCACCCTGTACTTCTAATCTCCATTCTGCAGAGTAGAACTGCAACTTTGATATTACCTATTGATATATTTGCCCCTCCACCCCACTCCCTAGAGCACTGGATCCAGAACAAAGTTCCTGAATGGTTTTATATCTGAGGTTAACTCTCTCACTCTCTCAATAATACGACAGAGTCACAGCCATCCTGGAGGCATGGTCCTGGTGGCCAAGGGTGACACACTTATTTTTATGCATTTAGCAAGGGTTGTATTTCCTTAGGTTCCATCCTTTTCATCCTGGCCCTGTGGCACCACTGCGCAGGTAGCGCATCCCAGTGAAAGCTGGTGGGCTGAAGGCATAAGGTATAAGAATTGCCTTGGTTGATCAGACCAGCTGTCCATTTAGGACAGCTTTTTGCTTCCACCAGCAGCCAGCTAGTTATTGCCTAGAAACCCTAAGGGCACTCAGTAGTAGTCAGCTCATTTGCAACTATCTTTAGAAGAACTTGGAGGTTCCATTCAGCTGCCACGACTAATGACAAATCACACTCCTTTGGTTAATTGTCAGTTTGGGTCCACACCAGCCCCAGATGCTGAAATGGCCCACAAAAGTTGTGCACCCATTATGTTTTATCTATTTTAAAAGTAAACTTGTATGCATTAATTGGGAACCCAGCTATAAAGGCATAATGGATACTTTCTGTTGGCAAAAGGCGAGAACGCTTGCTCAGACTCATGGTAGCTTACAGAATCGTATTGATAACTTTTTGCAAAGTGGCATTGACCAGGTGCCTAACCTCATGCCTGAGAAGAGCCCGCTAGGTGTAACTGCTGCTTATCATGACCACCTTTGCTCCGCTACTTCCCTGTGTCAAGGCTAGGATTAAGTTTGACCCATAAGGAAGTCTCATTTCTCTTAGGAACGTTTCTGGAAAATGTTGCTTAGCTCCGGCTATTGAATGCAAGAGGGTGAGGTGATGAGGTTGCTCGCCAGTCTAAGCACTTGTGGAAGAAGCTACCTCTAAGACTGCCGTTGGCTGCCTTTGGTCCTGAAAGACCAGTTCTGTCATTCTCAATGCTGTTATCATGGGTCTTGGTGCAACAACACTTAGCAGGCCAACTGCTCAGTGCCTGTGTTTCTGCCCCACTGCTGTCCTTCTCTTCAGAGATCTTCCTGTACTGGGTCTGGGAGGGTTGAAGGTCTCAGATGGTGATGCTGCATTCACTCACTCTTTCTGTCTTCATTTTTGCATGCCACTGTTCCTTCTGTATTACAGCTACAGTAGAAGCGGTAGAGGCACGGGAAGGTATGGCTAGAACCTTGCGAGAACCGGGATGGTTTTGTGTGTTTGAAAATCTTTTTCCCCCCGAGAGCTTTATTGTCTGCCATACAGAACCCTTTTATTCTTGCATCACCAGAAGTGGAAGGGAGCAGAAAAGGAAGGAGCACTGGCCTAGCTGCCCCCATCACCCCTGGGGCCCATCCAGGTCAGAGCTGAGAGGCATACTTGCAATTCTACCCCATTAGTATTGCTTCTCCTAGCAGGTCCTCAGGACAGTATTGAGCCTGGGAGGGTGCGAGGTCCAAAGCAGCCGCAGTGGTGTAATGCTTTTCCTTTTCTGAAGGCAAAAGTGACTGTTTTCGATTCGTTTCAGGGCCGCTGGGATGGGTTGGGCCTATCACACGCGTTTTCTGCGAGTGCTGCATCCCTGCTACTGAGTCAGGGCTGGCTTGACTGGAGCCCATGTGTCACTGCCTACAGTGGCACAGCGGCAAAGCACTCCTCTTGTGCCAGAAGTGTCACAAGAGTCTCCATTTTGTCTTGGTCTGAAATGGCCTCCGTGAAGAATAAGTATGTGGGGCTACCTTTTAGTCCATCTAGCCCATGACTTCCTTTCAAACTCGCAGAGCTCTTAGAAGTCCTTGGCGGAAAGTACCCCAGCTCTTTTTTCACTGCAAAGTTTCCAACAACCAAGCTAGAATCCAAAGCCTGCCCTGTAGTGCCAAGCGACCTGATCTCTCTGCAGACACTAGAAGTGTGTTCCAACATCTGGCCCTCAGTGCACTCTGCCCTGTCAAAGGCGACAGAACAGCTTGGGCCAGTCTTGAACCAGATCACAGGGTGTGCATCCTGGGCCTCTTTTGCCAAGTATGTGCTATTCAGAACGCTCCAAGTGGAGCACAGATTCAAAATAAACATTGAAAGTCTCTGTCCTGGTCTCTCGCTTTCCAGTGTTGACCTTCTCCTTGAATGGGCTTGTTAGATCTGTAATACAGGATTAACCAAATTGTTCTGCTGCTCATTTGCAACCATCACGTGGTGAAGGTTTCCTGGGCAAAATGGGTGTCTGGAGATCAGTTTTCAGAGGAACTTATGCTTGGCAGCTATATTAACTGTTGTGAATCCAGCTAGCTCTTCTACTGGAAGCAGTCTGCAGAAGGGGATTGTGCACTTAGCCTGGAAACGAAGGGGAGCACAAGGCTGCATTTAATGGGCAAAGGGCTTTGCCATACCTGAAGCTTTTCCCTGCATTCAGTTCTTGGTCATGCAAGATTTAAAGAACAAAAAGCAACTCCCCCCCCCCCGCTTTTTTGATCCAAAGATTACTTCATTCTCCCTTTTTGTGGTGTGTTTTGTGTGTTTGTGGTGTTGTGCCAAAGTCCATTACTTTGATTTAATAGTCCTCACTATTATTTTGGTTTTACGTTTTTTTCAGCGTTCAAAAGTATGCTATTGTTTCACAGAACTAATGCCTCAATTATTGAGCACATGTCTGACTTGCCCACCTGACGCTCCCACGATTAGATGCGGAGCTATACTGAGGGAAAGCCGATCCTAGTAAGGCTCCTTCCATAGCAGTTCTGCCTAGGAATTATTTACACTGGAAACAGATCACCAGTTTTAAGAGAGGCCCCTCTCCTCACAGGGTGCGTATGTATGTCTTTTCCTCCAAAGGTAAGTTCCGGTCAAACAGAAATAGGAAGTTTTCAAAGCAACGCAAAAGCCAGTCCAGTCTGTTTGACAAAAGACCAAAGTAGGATGAACATGCAGAAATCCCTCTTCCAAAACCTCTTCCACGCTTTGCTAAAGAGCCGTCTTTTCACATCAGCAGTGCTATAGCGGTCAGCTCCTACTGATGTTGCCACCTGGCTCCCTGCCAAAGTCAGACATGTGCTCCGTAGCTGCAGTCCTACTCAGGTGCAGAGTGGCCTGCTCAGCAAACCAGGCTTGGAAACCCCTCCAATTTCTTTTCCTTCCCTTTCTCTCCCCCTTTAGCCATCCGTGGATTCTCACCACAGCACAAGATCCGCAGCTTCGAAGAAGCCAGGGGGCTGGACCGCGTTAATGAGCGCATGCCACCACGCAAAGATTCAAAGCACCCCGATGGGCCGGTGAACTTAACCTCAACAAACTCTGCGGAAAAGAACGGGACAGGGAAGAAAGCTCAGTAACAGTTCGAGCCGCCCAGTCTGTATCACTAAAGGATCCAAAACTTAACGAATTCTATTTATTTATTATGAAGTCGGGGGGGAGGGGGGATGAAACCAACTTAGCCTGGAGGCACGTCCATAATCCAGTTTGCATCCATTCTGTAAGAGAGGTGACCATTTTGTAAGTTTTTTAAATTTTATGTTCAATATATAAAATGTCATCTTTTTTTAATTTAGGAATGGGTCTAACTACTAGTGCTTATATAAAGTGTTGTTCTGTACAGATGGCCAATCCCTTCCAAGAGGGAAGGAGCCTGTGTTGGGGGAAGGAAGCCGAAACAGCTCAGGCGACTCTCCACTCTGAGTCATGGGAACTGTTTAGGCCATCCTCATTTTAAAAAGTGGCATCTTTGATTTGAAAACAACCTCCTCCTCCTCCCCCTCCTCCTCCTCCCCCCCCCCACCCCAGCTTTTGCTGTTTTATCTTCTATTCCTTACAGCATCTGATGCTCCAGCAGCTGACTTCCATTAAAGGCACGTTGCACAGGGCAGTTGGTCAACTCTCCTTTTTGGGACCCTGTGTCAGAGGCAGATGTTTGAATTCAGCTCCAGACAAGTTGCTGGAACTGGGGAATGATGCGCGCTCTTCTCCCCTCTCTGCCACCTCAAATGTTCCCATTGCTTTTTCCTTCAGGAATCCAGTTTCAGTGGAGTAATAAAAATCTCTTGGAATAAACCAATAGGTGGGCTTTGATGAATGTGATCCCGTGGTCTCCATTCATCTGAAAGTATCTCTCTCTTGAGTCCACCCGGCTGACTGCTCGCATATTCCAAGAACATAACCAGACACTCATCGGCATCACACAGGTGGAATTTACGCTGGCTTCTCTGACACAAAAACAGCCTCCACAGATTGCCACAGAGTCACGATTTTAATGTGAAAAGCTGTATGAGATTAATGCTTTGGGAAAGAGGCCCTTGCGCTTCTTCCCACCTTCTGCTCTTCCCATGCTCTGCACCAGAACGGCTCCACGGCGTGAGCCCCAGCACGAAATATCTATGCGATTTGGCCTCCTGCATTCCCAGTTAAGTATGTATTAGCATTGCTAGTGATGTGGGGAATATGAGCTGTAGGAAGAAGTTGTTGTTTTGTGTGAGATCTGTGCCAATAGAGCTGCTTTCCCTTGTCCGGATCATACCACATGCATTGCCCAACCTTGGGGTATCATACGCCTTTGGCTAGGAGGGGAACCCACTTAGGCTGTGAATGGGAACTGGGCTGGGGTCAGCAAGCCAGAAGGGCCCTCACAGTTTGGCTTCCGCATGCAACCAGCAATGCTTTTTCAGGATGAATATAAAAGGCTTCTTAGTAACTTCAGAGACACACTCAGTTTGGGCTACTGACTCCTGCTTGTCTCATCATTGGAATAAGCTGCCTTTCATAAGACTCTGGAGTCTACCAGCAAGCTTGGGCTGAATTCCCGCAATCAAAGCCCCTTCCATCAGCATTGGCTTAAGGGTCTGGGTGTCTGCAGTCCTGCCATGCCCTCCTCATCTCCCTGAGGCTGAACCTGGAGAGGCAGCCCAGCTGTTCTGCTCTGCAACAGGAGCCCCTGCTGTTTGCTTCTCTCTTATCACCCCAATCTTGCAAAAGTGACAGCTGTGACTTGCTTTGCCCTGTACATGGAAGGGTGTTTGTGGACAGGCAGATCTCTTAATGCTCAGTGGATGTGTGCCTAGAAGTCTTTTTAGGCCAGCGCTCCTGGCACTTGTCCACTGTGTGTTTAGGAATGTCCATCTGCTTTTTACATTTTGTGTTTACCGCAGGAAATGCTGGGTGCCCACGGCCCGCACAGTTGATAGGTAATTCGTGCAGTGGCTCTGAGTTTTCAGTCTTGCATCTGGCAAAGCAAAGCTTGCCTGCTCCTCAAAGAAAAGACCTGGAAGAGTAATGAAGGCCCAATTGCTCTGTTGATGGAAAATCTCTATCTTGGTGTGTGGTGAGAACTTTTAACCCCACTGTGGGCTTTGCAAATTCAGGAAACTCGCTTACTGTAGGCTGAAATGAGAGCCTTCAGTTGGTCTTGGGGTGATTTCTGAGTGGCAGCAGTGATGTGCCCATTCTATAATGAAGGCAAGTACCTTTTTTCAGTGAGAAAGTTACAGGTGTATTGATGCTGCAGGTGGGAAGTTAGAGGGGTGAAGCTTAGAAATACTGTGATGATCAGCATTCTGACCATTCTGTTCTTTTTAAATTCATGAGCGAGTGGGCAGATGCCTATGCACAGAGAATCCTCTGAAGAGTTGAGAGGGAATTCAGAAGTAGAAGCAGGGGCTGCTCGGCAGCTGAAGCCGGGAGATGGTATTCACGACGAGCTCCTTGACATGACCGAGCAAATGTGTTCTGTGTTGTAGAAGCAACCCTTGAGTCTGCAGAGTGTTCCTTATTCTAACTGTGATGGAAAACAGGCAGTGGTGGTGGTGTTTTTAAGCCAAACTTGGTCATTTGTTGGAAAGAGGTACAGATGCCCTTTCCTTGGAATTCCCTCACTTAGTTCAGCCATTGTGGGCTCTGATTATGGTATGCTTGAACCAGTCTTCCACAGGTAGCTCCTCCTTGCATGCTCTTGGGTCCTAGTTCGATGGCTCAATCAGGCAGCACAAAGCTGTCCTCCGAAAAGCTGGCTATTCATCTCACTGCAGCTGTCCTCTTCTCACTGTGGAGGTTAGACTTTTCCTCGGTAGAGGGAGCGCTTTCTGGAATTCTGACATGGGTTAGTTTGACCACATTTCAGAGCAGAGGGAGTGTGGGGGCTTATGTACTCATTGCCACCCTTTTTGCAAAAGCTGTAGCCTTTCGCTAGGCTGATAGACAGTCTGGTCTTGGATGGAGGGTCTCCGATTTGAGAGACATGAACTTTTACGGAGCAGAGGGAACTCTCCCTCGTTGCATCTTGTTTGGGTGGCAAGTCTGTAAGCTCTCTGCTTGCCCTCCTGATGTTCTGGGAATGCATAAAAATGCTCACCAGGGTTGCTGGGCTTCCTTGTGCATTTGCATAACATGCAAATGATGGAACTCCTGGGTGTGGGAGGAGTTCCAAGTATGTATAGAAGCCAAACCATGTGTTGGGCAGAAATCTTTAGATAACCCAAAGAGCCACATAGAAGCCACTGTGGGCCTGTGGCAACCATATCACCTGAATCCAAACCATACAATTCTGAATCCTCTTGTGTCTGTTTTTTGTTTTAGTGTAAGGAAGATACGATCAACTTCTCCCTGCTCATCACTTTCTGGAAATGTTGATTCTTGACAATGGTGTACATACCCCTCTTTGCCTACTAGGTGGTTGAAACTTTGTACATGGCCTACATTTTTATTTAAACAGAAAATACATTTGGGCCCTGAAATGCCATGCTTCTGGCTCACCCTTGCAGACTAGCGAGGCACATCCTACATTTCTTTGTCCCACACTTGGCTTTCTCTCCTCTCAAGCAGAATGGTGTTCTCAAAGCCACTACTGCTTGCTAACTATCAGAGCTTTCCAGGTGCAGCGGTCCTTGCCTGTGGATCTAGGAGGATTCCTCCACCTGGTCTTCCACATACTTGGATTGCATCACACTGGGAGACTGGGGTGCCTGAAATGGTAGTGCCAAGCTGCCCTGTGTTCTAGTACAGAGATGCCCCTGGATCTGCTGGGGCAGCTGTTCAACGGAGGTGTCACCGCTGGGATGGGAGGGACGCCTTTACTCCCACAGGCATGCACTCTGGGCTCTTCTTCTTGGCTCTTCCCCTTCACTCAGACACCCTGAGAGAGAAAAGGATCCCATGTTTCACTTAAGAAGTCTGTATAACTCACAGGTCATCAGGCCAAGCCTCAGTTCTGGTTGCTGAGGGACCGCTGGAGCTGGAATGGCTTGTTTTCTTGGCACAGCATGCAGTGTTCTGGAGCAAGGGGGGTGGGGAATGAGCATTGACACAGTTTGGGGGAGTGCGGGTGTTAATCCTCCCTCTTAGCTAATGCTTCTTCTGTAGGACTTGCTCCGCTGCCTTTCTCTGCTTTCACTGTAAGAGTGAAACTCCTGGTGCTCAGAAGGCAGAAGCACGCAATAATGGGTCAACCCTGCTCCAGGAGAGGAGCGAACTCTTAGCTATAGTCCGGCTTCCTCTTAATCATTTTGCCATCTTAGTGAACAGTTGGAAGCCAGCGTCCAGGATTCGGCACAGAGGCCTTACGCTTGCCTGCTTTTCTTTTGGCCTGGGGAAGAGACGCTGCCCAGTTCTGACATGCCATTGGCATCAGCTTGCTGAAGACCAATGTGGCACTTGTTGGTCTCCTGACTAGAATTCTGAAGCTGGGAGAGAAACCGCGTATGTGTTACTCAGCTGCCTGGATCTCTTAACCATGGTTACCAGGTGGGGAGTGGAGTCTCTGCTCACAGAGCAGCCCTCAAAGTGAATGGCAGCCAAGATCCGGCGCTCCAAAAGGAGCATCCGCTATCCATCTTTAAAAGTGACTTCCCAGGTGTGGCATGAGAGTGATGCTGTCCCATCCTTGACCTATAAAGGGGAGAACTCGATGTGCTTGGTTTGGTGGGGGGTGGGGGGATTAAACAGAGCTGTCTGCACCATCCTGCCTGCCTTGGAGCTGTGAATGCTTGATGAGGTTAGCCTCATTTCTACTCCTCTTCCCTCCCCTCCCCTCCCACTCCGCTCTCCTCCATTGTGGTGGTGTTGGCTTTTAATGTCAGAGACAATCTTGAGCAATGAAAGCAGCAAAACTTTTAAAAATTAAAAGCCAGGAAAACCGCCTTCCAGTCCGCTGGATTCCAGAGTATTAATGGCTGTGTGCACTGCCCCCTTAACTGTGAGGTTGCCTAAAAGCAGCCTTTTCATTTTTCTTTTTAACTCTTATCTTGCATGATAGAAAGCAAGGTGCATGTGAAAAGGAGGGGAGTCCACAATGGGGTCTTCCAAACTTCAGGAACAAAGGTGCTTTCACCTCCTTAAAGAGAACCTGTCCTTCCACAGCCCATTCACCTCTCCCTGAGTTAGCTAATCTAGCTCAATTCTGCAGTCAGTTCTGGGGCACCCGGCCAGCTTTGCTCATCCCAAACAAGGTGGAATCGCAAACCCCTGGGGCTGTGCACTGAGGACCAAGGTTCTTGATTCTGAAGTGATGTTTGCCCATTGCCTGGAGACTGCCTCCTTTCTTTTTCTTGCTCTTTTTTCAGTTATGTTTAAAGGAGAATGGTGAACAATGTTATTTATTGGCAGAAATTATTTAATATAATTTCTCTTTTGTGAACAAGGAATGAATTTGTTAGAACTGTCTTAATGTAAATTGGAAAGTCATCTTTAAGAGAAAAAACGTTAAAATTAAATGACAGTTGTTTGGCTCTAGTGTCATTTTTGGGTGAGCGGCAGCATGGTTCAAACATTCGCAAAGAAGAGTTAGACCCCTTCGATATTACTAAGTTGCCCAGGTTGCCAAATTCTTAAATGGCATAAGAGATGGCCTGTGTGTTGAAATTCTTTTTGTCTGGGGTTGCATAAGGACATTAGCAAAGGTTCCCAAAATAGCAAGGATAAAATGGAGAATTTCAGCTGGAAATACCTGCTGAAGAATACCAAATATCCAAACCGTGGTTTGGTTTCTTTAAAGACTCAGTGGGGACATGTTTGTAAGAATTGTTGGGAATTTCGTACAGACAATCAACCATTGCACTTTCTCCTCCTAGTTAAAGTGTACACTAGCCATGGCTGAAGTCTGAGTAACACTGTAGTCTAAATGCATCCAAGGGACTGGGTGACCACTTCCACCAGGATTTCTCTGCTGGAGAATACATGACAAAGCAATTCCCTGTTGAAGAATTCTTTTGTCTTGTAATGGAATTCTGGAGTGTGTTTATATGCTAGGCCTCTCCATACTTCTGTGCAAGCTAGTGCTACAGCCCTTTGCACATTTACACACGTGTACATCCTATTGAAATCAGCAAGACTGACTTTGAAGTAAACATGCATTAGATCAAGTCCCAAGAGCACCTCTACAGTGTGCTTTGCACTTCTCAGTAACTACACATTGCCCTGATGAGTAAACATAGAAACAGAGCGAGTCGGAAGGGGTCTCCCGGGCCATCTAGTCTGACCCCTGGCTTCGTAAGATGGGTAATAATGGGTAGATAATCTTTGGGTGAGGCTTGACTGCTATAATCAATGTTCTCTCTCAGGAGCCTCTGATAAAATTCTGAGGAACTCCAGTGGGTTTGGAGGACTATTGCTTGAAACGTACACGGTGCTATCATATGCTCCATTTGTTTCCTTGGCTTGTAGTGAAGGCTGCAGAAAGTGTTGAGTATTTAAACAGTGGGATCTGGAAAAGGGCATGGTGGCAGGAAGGAGTTTTTCAGTGGTAGATTCCAGAGGGGGTATCATTTTCCTGTCTCCAATCCAGATGCTGTTTCAGAAAACGTGATCTAGAGCAGCGGAGGAGTCAAAATGCCGAAGGCAATCCATCAGAACCTGCAGAGGTAGAACCCCTTTTGAACCCAGTGCTTTTCAGGTCTTTGCAATGTGTTGGCAGAGTCAGATTAAATGGTGACAATCACAGAACTGTGCTGATGGTGTAAACAACCCTAGTGTCAGATAAGGGTCATGTCTTTAGCAAATTAAAGCAATGACCAAGCGTGAGCTGGCCACCCTTGTGCTGCTGCTATTGATTTCAGTTGGACTTGTGTGCATAAGTTCCTGGGTTGGTTGTGCTCCATGCTAATTACCAGGAAGGAGTGTTCCATTTAGATCTGTTATTGTCTTACTTTTTCCTGAAGCATTAAATTACCTTGGCCAGCCCTGTTTGGTTAGTGGGACAGAATAAGCTTCAAGACCACTGCAGGATTGCCAAGCCTCAGAAACAAAAAATACTGGTTACTGAGCGCACAGCCTTCAGCCCAGTACAAAAGCCAGATATTCAGTTGAGATGGATAACTAAAACTTAAATAAGGACTGGCACTGGTGGGAGGTGGAAATGGACATTGTTTTTCTCATCGCTAGCTATGGCTTTTCTTCGTTGGTTGATGCCTCTAGACCTCTGGGCCTTAGGCACAGCTTATCACTCCCTGGTCGTCTAGTTTTGCCACGTTCTTTTCTGAAACAGTGCCCAGGCCCGATATTAGAGGGTGATGTAGTCATGTTAGCCACCACAAAGGGTTCCTTTTTATAGGCGGAGGATTTTTCCATTGAGCAGCACACTCCGTTCTCCCTTGAGGATTCCTCCTCTGGCTTAACTGTTTCTCAAATAGTTCTGTTAAAAGCAAAGCATTCGCCCGTTAAGGAAGATAATTCCACCTGGATGCAGATCCACCATATGCCAGGCACTTTGAAGAAACTCTTGTAAGGCTAATAGATTAAGGGTGCAGTGCTGTAAATGTTTTGACAGAAAAAAGGCCTCTCTTCTGTTGAAACTTGCATAGCATTACAACCTGATTGTGTGCTGCTGTTTGTGTTTTTCCACTTTCATGGAGCTCAGAGGGGCTCCCATTTTTTCTGCACAACAACTTTGTGAGGTAGGTTAGCCTGAGGCTACTCAGCAAGTGGCAGCCTAAATGGAGCACGCAGTCCCGATCTCATCAGGGCCTGTCCGGACCACAGTGATGTTAAACACTCCCAAGAGGTAAGTCTGTTGCTACACTCCCCACCGGGAGACACATCTCGTCCCAGAAGTGGGCTGCTAATGCCCTTGTAAATACACCTCACCGGAAACTAGAATTCTGATCAGGGATAACTGAGGACAGAAACCA
Organism: Varanus salvator macromaculatus; assembly: GCA_023646645.1. Taxonomy (NCBI): domain Eukaryota; kingdom Metazoa; phylum Chordata; class Lepidosauria; order Squamata; family Varanidae; genus Varanus; species Varanus salvator. The sequence continues at coordinate 22,214,268 of JAIXND010000621.1, read as the reverse complement.
GCTCGGTGTTATTTTGGGTTAAGGAATGGAGAGGACAGGAGGACAATGTTTTATGTATTTTTAAAACATTCCCATCTTACTAGTGTGGAGCAGCTAACAAAATGGACTAATAAAAAACACCCGATTTTGCTCCAAGCACAGCCAGGCCTGGGCCTCTGTTGGAGGAACAGTGAAATTCAGGCCCTGTGGGACAGGGGGCCTTTCTAGGGACCCAGTCCAGGCTGTGCTGCCTTTGATCATTCGTTGGTTTTCCATTTTTTTCCCTATCTAAATGAAGTGCTTCTCCTAAGGCGTAGTTATGGGCTGTAAGAGCTTTGAGCCAAATTCTACCACTATTTTGGGCCTCGCCCCTTTTCTGCCTTCCTCCCTTGCCCACCAGTGGAATGTGCTCACTCCCTGGAGAGTCTCCTGAATGGAATTCGTTCAGGAATCCTGAAAGAGGGTCCACACCGGGGTTCTCTTACTTGCTTCACTTCTTGTCCATAAACTCTGCCCAGCATCGAACCACCAGTTCACCAAGTCCAGTGGCAGGGCATGGGTTATCTCTGCACCATTAGCGTTGCAGGACGAAAAGTGCTGAGCCCATCCAGGCGGCCCCCGTCCTGATTAGCTGCAAGCAAGCATGGTCCTCTGATCGGGTATTTGGGGTGCCACAGAAGCAAAGATGCTGCTTCTGGAACTATTTCGTAGAGGGACTGCTAACCTTCCTCAGTCTGTCTTTGTTTCCTGAACTCCTGAAAAGGGTTTGAGAGGGTACTCCCTTTCCACACTTAAGCCCACTTTGCAAATTATGAGGTGGCAGCTGTAGAATCTCCCGCCAATGCATTTAATATGCCTGTTTAAACAGCAGCTACAGTGAGGCCCAAACAAAAACTCCCATAGCAGATAAGAGGGGAAGAGATTAATCTGGATCATGATGCAGCTTCCTTTGATGTCGCTTCTGTCCCCAACAGGCTCTCTTGTGGCTGCTCTGGCAAAAATTAGACCCTTAAAATCCTCCCTGGCATCGAAATGTAGCTTGGCTCTGGTGTTGCAGTCAACACACCACCACCCCTTCCAGAGGACTCCTTTTCAGAGGACGACCTGGAAAACTTTGTGGAACATTTGCACGTGTTTAGGGAGCTAGAGGTAGATTCGGGGGTGGGGGGTGGCTCTGGGCCTTTGGGGAGACAGGCATTACCCCTCCAGTCACAGCCTGTCCCTTCTTGGGCTTGGAGACTGAGCAAGGCTCAATCAGCTGCCAGGTGCACAAGCGTCGGCCTGAGGCATACAGACTCCTCTTGTGTAAAGGTATACTCATGAGGAGCCCATTCCTAAGGCAGCACAGCTGGGCTCTGAATGAGGCTAGGAATGCCCAACCCAGAAGCAGGGAGCACCAGCCTACAGAATCTGCATTGTATTTTCCTGGTAAGTGTACTCTTTTATGGAAATTCCTGATCTGAGACTTCGGGCTGCCTGCAGACCTTGGAAATACCCTGGATGGATTCTTCCAGAGCTGTGTCCGCCCTGAGTTTCTACCGCAAGTAGCACACCTGTCTCATCAGTTGTGTGCTGGGCACCAAAAAGATCCAGCACTCAGGACTGTTGCATATGCTCATTTATACATACTCCCAAGTCTCTGTTCTGTCAAGAACATCCCTATTTGTAGAAAGGAATATGGGGGCAAGGGAAAGGCAGGTCTTTGATTGTAGAAAATACCTCAGGCGGGAAAACGAGGTGGGGCAGCAGGAGATAAAGCATATGCGGGCAAAAAGGCAAGTAATCCAGTGTCAGAGATTTTCAGAACCCCATACTTTTGTATCAAAAAATGCTGATGGTAGCAGGGGGGGGGCGTTGGCCTATCAGAGGTTCATCCCTCCAACTGGAAGCAGTGAGGCTCCATCCCAGGAAGAGCTGAAGAGCTGGGACTCAGTGATCTGGATTCTAGTCCATGCTCAGCGATGGAGCGAGCTGGGTGACTTCGGGCCAGCCACAGACTCTTGGCCCAACCTACCTTGCAGGGTTGTTGTTGTGGAGATCAGATTGAGAGGAGCAGGAAGAGAATGATGTATGTCTCTGACTTCTTCAAAAAGAAAAAAGGCAGGCTATAACTCAAATATTTAACTACATAATTTGTTGCATACGTATATAATGCTTTTAGGTGCACTTCGGATGTGTGGTCTTCTCTGTTGAACTCTGACTGCTGATTCGATCACATTCCGTTTGCTAGCAAGCTATCGAAGCAAGCTGGCACCTGCATCGCCTTTTGGTCCAAGGTTAAGAAAGGCAGAGAGAGAATCGTTTGCACCGAAAGGGATGGTGCAACTTCCAAGGGTGCAGTGGCCATACAGCACTTTCTTCAGCAGGTGGTGCTGTTGCGTTAGATATGGGCGCTGTAAGAGTTGCTGCAGGGAGTTACCTTTTAGTTGCTTTTTTTAAATCATCTTTGGTCAAAAGGGTAAGAGATCAGCTGGGACCCTGCAGAGCGACTGTCTGTAGGTGTGAATACTGGGCTCAGATGCACACAGGTGGTCTGATTTCTGTGCATGGAGTCAAAAAGGCGCAACTGGTAAAATCTTACACAGTGGCCAGGCTTCAGGAGTAGAGAGCAGCAGTTGCTTCTTTTGTGAATATTTTACATTGTGCCTCTTAGCATGTTTCATAAGTCATAAATGGCCTTTTCAAGGGGCCACATCACTTCATAAGTTCTGATGTACTTTTCCTGGTCTGGGGAACAAGCAACCAAGCTTTTCAGACGTAGGATCCATGTATTACTTTTGCTCATTGTCTCTTCCTCCCATTTTACTTATAATTGTAAAAAGGGAAATGGTGGTGTAGCTGCTGATGTTGCCCAGTTGTGTCAGCCCACCAGCTCAAACACCAAGTGATAAAGGTAGATTGAGGTGTTCCGAGAAATGGGCTTCTTAGGATGCCAGTCAGCAGGTAGATACCATGCATATTTTTTCGGTTTCGGCTTCTTGCATATTAACGTGCTGGTTGCAAATATATAAATTGCAATAAGCTCAGCGTGACATGCCATGCTCCTTTCCAGGTGGCCTGAGAGTCTTGATCTGGGTTCTAAAGATGCCTGTGCCTATTTTCGGTCTCCCTCTAGTCAGATCTTTAGTTGTTTCCTGGCTTCTTGCAGTTCTCTCTCATCCCATCCTGAAAGGTGGAAATGCCTCTCCCAAGGTTTTGTTACTGGCAGTAAGAGCTAAAATATGCTGCTCCTTTTGGTCCTGTCCATTTTGGTCCTGTCCATTTCACTGCTGGTCCCACCTACTGCTGGAATGCTTGCCCCTGGGAGTGCTTCTAAAATTGAATTGAATTCTTGGGCTGAAAGATTCAACAACACTGTCAGAGCAGAAGCCACCCACCTAACTCCCCCAAAATGCCCATGCTTTCCTAGAATGTTATTTTGGAAATTCCTAGTAAGTTGATTACTGCGTTACAGGGCCTTTCTGACAGCAGAGATACTCCTGTGTGTTGTATTCATGCAAATCATGCCATTTATTCCTCATTCCCACCCATGAAGGAGTCCTCATCATGTGAGCACCTGAAAAAAAAATGTTCCCCCTTTTTAAAAATATACATAAATGGGCTTGTGTGAGAAGGATAAAACTTTATAGCTACTACACCTAAGCTTCAACAAAAGGCCAAATATTCAGAGAAGTATACTTTGAAGCAGGTATTTCATGCCACCATTCATCAAAGGTGTTGCAAGGTCTGCAGTCCACTGCATTGCAGGAGCTGAGTGTTTATTCTTCCACTGTTTACTATCGGTCTTTCAGCTGTCTAAAGGGTGCAGAGAACCCATTTTCCCTTCAATTTTTAAAAATTTCCCAGCTTAATAGTGTAAAAGAGCATGTTCATTCGTGAAAGCTAAAAACTGTCCCAGTGCAAATGTCATCAGTGTAATAACCTCCTCCCTAAAAGATGCAAACATATGTCTTAAAAATGCATTAGCTGCACAGCACCTCCAGCAATTAGCCGAACATGTTACATGCCATTAAGTCATCTCCGACTTAGGAAGGCCCTGTGAATGCATGCCCTCCAAAATTCCTATTCATGACAGCCCTGCTCCACTCTTGTCAGCTAGCTGAACTTAAGCAAGCTGAATGTCTTCAAAGAAACGTTGAGGTGTCCAGCAGGCATTAAATAATTTCCTTTTGTTGAAGAAAGCACAGGCTAAGCACCTGTGACCAGAAGACGCCAAAGCAGCAATCCACTCATCAGTCCTTTTTATGGCAATCCCCACTGCAGTTTCTCAAAATGCCAGACTGTGTCCACAGCCCAACCCAATTGCAGATCCCAAATCTAACTGATGGAGAACCTGAGACCGAACGGCTCCCCTGAGGTTTGTTTCCTAGCCCAGCCTCTCATGCTAAAGTCCTTCTGTCACTCGCTGCCTGCGTAACAGCTCTTGGCTCGGTCTTGTCTCACTGGGGCTGGAGCTGTTGTCAGTTTGCACTTCAGGCACTCGGGGTAAAGTCCAGATGACTCATATTACCAGTTCTAGGAAAGAAGCAGAAAACAAAAGGCTGCCGTGCCAATGGAAGGCAGGGATCCGCTTGCAAGGTGGATGAAATGAGGACACCACGGGGAGGCTGCCAAGCCTGCATGCTTCCTGTTCCTTTCAGTGGGGCTTGTGGGGGGAGCACTTCCCCACAGATCATGCCCTGTTGGACACTGACCCATCACGGTCACCCCTTGGATTTTCCAGGCCAGGCAAACAGCACTTTGGGTTGGGCTGGGGGGCTGTTTGGGGGCATTTCCTGAATTGTCTTCTTTAAATTACCTCAGGAGTGAAGAATGTTTTTGCTTTTTTGGCATTTATTTCTAAAACTTGGAAATCAACGTCCACCCCCACCCAAAAGCAAAGGGCCGGCCTACAACTTCCAGCGTTTCCCAGCAGCCTTTCTGGGAGTTGTAGGCCCTCCGTCTGCCTGGATGCCTGCGAGGTCGTGCCTGGGGGACCCTCCATGGGGCCCGTGCCAGGGCCGGGTGTTCCAAGTTCATGTGACACCTCCCAGACACGCGTGTCATGCACGTGTGTTTCCTGCTGCACGCACCACACACACACACGCGCGCGCGCTCACTACACGCTAAACTTTGAAAAGCAGCTCCCTGCCGAGTCTCCCCAAAGGCCCAACGGTGACATGTGGGCCGCGCTGACAAAGAGGCCTTGGCCCGGCCAGGGAGGCCTCATTCTGTGCCCCGAGGCTCACAGGCTGCGCCCCTGGAGGGCCTGTCCCCCAATAAGTGCTGGTGGCTGGCAGGAGGCCTGTGTGCCAGAAGAGGCAGGGAGTACGAGCCCGGCTCGGTCTGCTTCCAGGTGGAGGACTTCCACCCCTCCGAGGGCATCGCGCAGCCCCTTTGGCTTTTCCTGTGGATCGGGCTTTCTGCGGTAAGACAGAAGCTGGGAGAGACAGCAGGGCAAGGCGGGAGCCTGTGAAGGAGGCAGGGCAGTGGCATAGTGCAATTCTGGTCCTGAAGGCCTGAACTGAGAGGATGCTGCTCAGCCATAAGAGGAGGATTAAATTCCTTCCCCAAAAAACGAGGCCCTCTGCACATGCTCGGGCGTGTTTTGTGCACAAGTGCACTCATCCTATGCTCAGAGGCACTGGAGCCTTCATAGGCCAAACGTGACATCCCCGGGGGAGCTGGAGCAGGAGAAGGCCCGGTGGTGCATGGGTCTTCCCAGCAGAGCAAACATTCTCTGCCACAGAGGCTCGCTTTGTTCTTCAACCTGGGCCGGCTGGTTTCTAGCCCTGCCGCGGGCTTTGCAAGGAAAGGTTAAGCAAACAATCCCAGCAGCTGCCTGGTTCTTTTGTGGGCCGACATCACAGCCAGGCACCAGGGACTAGCTGTCCCGTCCCGAAATCTGCGCTTTCTCTGACCCTTTCTTCCAAGACCGGTTTGGACCCCTTCCTCACACTTACCGCCTCCCCCAGGCTCTGAAGGAAGACCCTCTTGCCCCAAAGGGACCCCCCCCCAGCTGCTCGTTTGCTCTTTGGAGGGCAGAGTGTTGTTCTTCAGGGAGGTGTTGGACGGCAGTGAAAAAAGCACCTGCCAGGAGTCCGTTGGGGGGGTGGGTACAATCCAAAAAACATTTGCAGCTTATTCAGACAAACAGGAAGTGCATGTGGCAGGTAGGCAGCCCTCAGAAGGACTATCAGTTCTGTGCAAGGTGCTTTTTATTACCTCTCAGGTTGGAGGAGTGGGGGAGGAATCACTGGGCAGTTTGCTAAAGGCACCTGAGAACAAAGCAAAAGGGTTGAATAGGGTTAGGACAACACGATACAGAAAAAAACTAAAAGGAAGGCAGACATGAGCGTGTCTTGGTGTGCCCCAAAGGACAGGCCTTTCAGGTTAGCATTCCTGAGGTGTACCTGGGAAGCAGGGCTTGCAACCTGTTTAAGCCTAAAGCTGTTCTTACAAGGTCAGGCACTTAGCAGCTGTCAGTCTCCTTACCAATGGTGGGCATGAACATTCGACCCGTAGGGAAGATCGAATCACCTCAAACCCTCGTGTTTTTATTGGTGGGACCACCCAGGACCCATACAGTTTCCTTACGGCAGCATGCCACCGGGTAGCGGTCCTCACAGCCAACTACAAGCTTTCAGAACATACACAGAGTGTTTTACAGCTTCTGAGTCACATGAACAAGCAGGGCATGTGATTATGAAATAAGGGGAACACAATGAAAAAGAATGTGAGAGATCTGCAGAGGAGACTTAATACAATAGCATTGATTACAGGAGATTAACATAGGCACAGGGATTATTGTGGGCCTTGCCTGTGAGTTTGATCATGCAAATTAGGGTGATTGCAAAACTGCTAAAAAACTTCTCTGGCTGCCTTATCAGTTCTGTTGCTGTTAGCACAAGAACAGGGGCTCTCAGACAGACTGAGAATCCCAATCTCTTAAAGTAACAACGCTTGGAATTCTGGTGCTTTCTGAAAAAGAGGTACAGGCATTTTTATAACACAAAGGCACATATAAGCAACATTTTTCTACCAGGATGTATCCGAATTTCTCAACACGGCCATATTATGGCAAAGCTTTGGCTCATTTTGTCCTGGCCTATCCATCCTTCTTCCAATTTTTCTATCATCAACAATACATTTATACCTCACCGTTTTTCCTTTTGCCAGTGGCCCAAGCCAGCTTCCAACTCTCCATTTTATCCTCACATCCAGACTTATGAAGAAGGGTAGGCTCAGACTGGCCTGAAGGTCATCCTGCAAGAATCACGACTGGGGATATGAACCTGAGACTCTCCTGTCCTGGTCAAACACTCTAACCACTATACCACACAGCCCACCAGGGAACTGAATTACACTGATGTGTCCTGTTGCCCCCTGAGCTCAGTTAACTAAAACTTAATACCAAGTCAGCAATACAGGGAAGGGTTCCGCCTTTTCTACTCTCTATTTAAATATTTTATTGCAACCTAATAGTGCATAGGAAGGCGCTTGATACAAGGGCCTCTTGCTCCTGCAAGAGAACCCTCAAGGCTGCACATGCTTCTGGTAGCTAGTGGCAAAGAGGAAGGTGAACTGGAGGGCCAAATTGTCTGGAGGTGCCCAGTGCGTGAATTACAAGATGGCCAATGCATTCCTGCTCAGAAGGAGACAGGAGATAGAGCAAGATGTGGACTGTTAGGCCTCTGGGTAAGTTTGAAAACCAGCATGGGTTTCTGTCTCCCAGTTGTTTAGCAATTGTGGCAATGAAATAATTCCCCCTTGAACCCTAAATTATACTGCAGAAATGAAAAAAGGCTTGGGGTAAACCACAAATGTGTTTGTGTGGGGGAAACTGTGAGCGCTGCTCAGGTTTGGCATTCAGAATCAGTAGAGCTCAGTGGTCTTTAATTCTGTGCAGAAAACAGGCTTAAACAGGAAAAAGAAATACTCCAACTCCCAGCATTCCCCAGCTTGCTGGGAATTGTGGGAAAGGTTTTTTTTGTGTGTGTGTAAACCTGCTGGGATTGCTTCTTAAATGTATGTAATTTGGTGGCTCTAAGGGTCATATTAAAATACAAAATAGATTCTAAAACTTGAAGTCTGCCCACGTCATCTTAGCTAGAATTTTTAGAATGTTTCAAGGGGACACATGATTTGGTTAAAGCTATGAGAAATGTAGCTTTCATGAAAGGTCCCATAGTTTGAGTACTGTTAAGTGCCCATTGTCAGTGAGTATAAACTAGTATTCTTTTAATGTAAAGGTGGGATTAACAGGAACAAATCTCTAAAGTAAAACACATGCTGGACCTCAGGTAGTTTGGCTGCAGCAAAATGCACTGAAGCATCTTGAAATAAGGGAGCAATTTTTTTAGGATTGCTACAGGCAAGGAAAGAGCTTGCTGGAGGCTAACCATTTTTGGTGGTATCCCTATGGCTGATATGCAACATCTGGCACAGTTGAGTCACTCTAAGGAACTATAATTTGCTGCCAACATGCAGACAGGCTATAGAGAAACCGAGGACAAAAAGGTGATCTCCTGGGCTCCAAGATCACCGCAGATGGGGACTGTAGCCAAGAAATTAAAAGACGCTTACTCCTGGGGAGGAAAGCTATGGCAAATCTAGACAGCATACTAAAAAGCAGAGACATCACCCTGCCAACAAAAGTGCGTATAGTCAAGGCTATGGTTTTTTCAGTTGCAATGTATGGCTGTGAAAGCTGGACCATAAGGAAGGCCGAGCGCAAAAGGATTGAGGCCTTTGAATTGTGGTGCTGGAGGAGACTCCTGCGAGTCCCTTGAACCGCAAGGCGATCAAACCAGTCAGTCCTAGAGGAGATCAACCCTGACTGCTCTTTGGAAGGCCAGGTACTGAAGATGAAACTCAAATACTTTGGCCACCTAATGAGAAGGAAGGACTCCCTGGAGAAGAGCCTAATGCTGAGAACAACAGATGGCAAAAGAAGGAGGGGACGGCAGAGGATGAGGTGGCTGGAGTCACTGAAGCAGCTGGTGTGAGCTTAAGTGGACTCCAGGAGATGGTGGAGGACAGGAAGGCCTGGAGGAATGTTGTCCATGGGATTGAAATGGGTCAGACGCGACTTTGCTAAACAACAATGACAACTCTTGGCAGAACAGAGCAGCAGGGCCCAGGCTGCACCAGCTTCTCTCCTTGGAACCCCATTGCTATTTCCTAGTGGCTGTGTAATAAATTAAAGGGGCAGACGTGATTCTGCCATAGAGGATCCTCTATGTTCCAAAGGACGGTTTCTGGGAGAGATGCTGAAATGTTGCCACTCAAGTGCTGGACTTAGATGGAGGGATCTCTAGGCTCAAACCCCAATGCAGCCAAAAGGCTTCCTAGGAGACCTTTGGCCAGTCGCACTCAATTTAACTTGCAGGGCAGTTGTGAGGACAAAACAGACGCATGCACCATCATGAGCATCTTGGAGGAAGAATTAAAAATACCTTTGAAATGGGATACCATTAAGGGTGAGGAATGGGATGCCTGAATGAATGGGACCCATGAGTCACAGACAAATCCACTGGGGGGACCCCCCCCCTGCAGAATCCTCCCATTTATTCCAGTTGGACTTGCAAGAGGGAATCCCCATAAGAGGGATGGCACTTTGATCTACATCCGCAGATAAACTCCGTAGCAGCTTCAGGCCATTTGGTTTTGCCGCTTGAAACGCCAGGATATCTTTGGCCTGCTGTGTAAAGGAGTTTTCTTCAGGAGTCAGCGCATTATCTAAAGACTGCATGGGGCTGCATGTGGTGAAGCATTTTTGTTTGTTATATTTATATCCTGCCTTTTTCCTGCAAAGAATCCAAAGCAGCTTCCTCCTCTGAGAGCCTGTGACTGGACCAAAGCCACCCAGTGTGCTTCATGACCGAGGTGGGGAGCGGGGAGAAACTGGGTCTCCTGAGTCCCAGCCCAACACACTAACTGTCTTGCTACATGGGTGGTCACAGTTCTTCTATTTTTAACTGCACTCGGTGGAAAGTAACTCATCTCTGCATACAGCGCCTAGTTTGGCCTCTGGAATGTGAACCCGCAAGACTCTGCATCGACATTTCACCTTTGCTGCAAACTCGCCAATGCCTTCCAAGGAAAGTCATACCTTCTGCTAGACCAGTCTGAGAGTAATTCCTCACTGACCTGCACTCAGCTTTTCAGTACATCTTCCTGTCTGTCTAACTGCTCAGCACACTGCCATGATAAAACTTGACAGTTGCATCAGGCTGCATTAATCATCAAAACACTTCACATTATCTCACTTTTTATAACAGCCCTGTAAAGTGGGCCCAGAAGTGTGATTTTGTGCTGGTATTGAGTCACCTAGGGATTTATGAATGAGCTGAACAGGCCCCAACCCTGTGAGTGAAGGAAGGTGCTGCTGAAGCAAAGGAGGCTGGTCTTTGGGGTGTCTCCTCCCGACCCCCAAGCTCAGCTTAAGAGGAGTCTTGCGAAGGAACAATGGTCATCTTTCGCCAGAGCTTACATGAAATGCTGTTGAGCGTACTTCACTAGCAAAAGCGTCTGAACAGCTGGTCCCATGCCCCGTGCGTGCTGGGCTTGGACCGCCTGTTGCAAGCCCCCACTTCCGAGGCCGGGATCGGTTGGAATGAGAACAGAAGGGAAAGATGAGATAATACTAGCTCCGTATAATAGCTCGGCTAATCATCCTGGGCAATTCCTGTTCCACTGCTTCACTTGTTCCATGAATGCAGTTCAGGGAATCTCTCAGCTAGGATAACAAAGTTTACAGGATCAGCGAAAACAGGGAGGGATGGAATATTGTGTACTGGGAACAGTTCTTTCATGATGGAATCGGCCACTTTAAGGACTGGCTTCCTGCCTTTCAAGCCTTTGGAAGACTTGACCACCACAGTCCTATTGTGGTGCTTATTGGTACGGTGGTGAGAGGCTTGGACTAGGGACCCTGGTGCTGTGGCATGGAGCTTCCTGGGAGACTTTGGGCCAGTCACTCACTCATAGAATCATAGAATAGAAGCATTGGAAGGGGCCATGAAGGCCATCAGGTCCAACCTCCTGCTGTTGCAGGACACCATGTTACACCACCCCACTCAGGTGCCTGCCCAGTTTCCCCTTGAATGTCCCCTGTGTGGGACAGCTCACCACCTCTCCAGGCAGCTGGTTCCACTGTTGTATCACTCTGACAGTGAAAAAGCTTTTCCTGATGTCCAGCCCAAATCTGGGTTGTCGCAGCTTGACTTGATTATTCCGTGTCCTTCTCTCTGGTATCAGCAAGAAGATATCTTGACCTTCCTCTTTGTGACAGCCTTTGAGGTACTATGGAGTGAGATCATGTCTTAGCCTTGCCGATCACGAGATTGTTGTTGTGAGGATAAAACAGAGTACAGTAAGCCACCTTGGGTTCCTCACAAGAGGGGAAAAGGTGGGTTATAAATGCAATGCAATGCAATGCAATAATAATAAAAGATGGCATGGGGACTGCCTCTCATGCAGAATTCAAAATGCCCTTTTTGTGCCAGGGTGTGAAGAGAGATAATGAAACTCTGTAGCTCCCCATTCTCTAGCTCATCAGTGAGCATGTATCACCTATGAATTCCTGCTTTTGACCCCCTTTTGTTGGCCCCAGGTGTGTTTTCCATAGCCCTGGGCTTCAGTTTCTAGGTATGTTTCCTACATTCAGGTACATTCATAAAGCTGCTGCATATGTTTGTGGACGCATGCAGCGATTGTTTCCTTGCATACATCTCTGCATGCATGCGTGTTGCAATCACAGTACATACATGTCCCTGGTATATCTCTCTGCATGTGTATAGTGCTGAGTGAGTCTATGTTTCCTCGCCTAGCTCTGTGTGCATGTTCTACACATGTGCACATGTGTTTTCGAGAGGACCCATCTGCGGATTCCTGTAAGCACTTAACAGATTTGTGCTTCATAAGCAAACAGAATTAAGCAAGCCATGCAAGTGTGTTTGTGTGTGTGCAACTCCAGTTAATTATTTCAGTATTTTGGCTCTGTGCTTTGACTCACTGGAACCAAGCCCTACTCCCACACTCTGTTTTGCGTTTCCGGGCTTGGACCCAATGTCAGCCTTGTGCTTTGGTTCCTGGGCAACTTAATTTTCTGTTAGAATTTTGTGACTGGCCACGTCCCCGAGGCAGCCATTGTGTGGGAGTGCCCGCGACACTTTCGCAACATTCCAAATGCGGCCACAAACTCGGAGTATGGGGACCCCTGTGCTACTGAAACTAAGCAGCTGGTGTCATTGGACAAAACATACGTTCGCCACTTTTGTCCATCTCTAGGTTGCCTCTCCTGTGTTGAACTCCTCCTGCTCTCAACCAAACCCCGTTTTTAAGTTGCTCTCGGAAATGCTTCCAGCTGCTGGAAGCAGTCGTATTCCGGGCTATTTTCCTGACAGGCGTTGCCACATTCTGGAAGAGGCGGCGGGAATCCCCCCGGGCTTGTGGGCAGCCCGTGAGTCAGGCTGCGCGCAAAGAAGCGCGTTTGCCCAGGCCCAGCCAGCGTCGCGGAGCTTCGGCGAGAAGGCTCTGCTCTCCGCCGGGGCCGGTCAAGGCAAGCCTCCCTCCCGTTCTTCTGCATTGTGCTCCCTTCACTGTCTTCTCCGTCACTCTCCCTCTTCTCCTTTCCCTTTCAGCTTGTTTGTCCGCTGTGCAAGTCTGAGTTGCTCCCCCTGCAGTCCGCACATCGCACATCGAAGCCACAGGCGCGCACGAAGACGCTCTTTCAGGAAAAGCGGTGCCTTCCCCTGGCGTCGCGCTGCGCCTCTGCGCACCTCCCGCAGTCCGAGAGTCCCACGTTGCCTGCTCAAGCTTTGCCAAGGTCAGGAGGCGCCTAGCCTGGCACCAGGACTCTGCTGCAGCGGGGCAAGCTCCGGCCGGACCCCTTTCTCCCCGCTGGGCTGCTCACGGGCGCTCTCTGGAAGGTAAGGGCTGCTTGTACCGATCTCTGCGGGGAGGGCTTCTGTGAACGGGGAGAGGGCGCAGGGGGCTCAGCCGAAGGGGCGGGCGAGAAGCGGCGGAAGAGATCCGGCAGAGTTTTTGCTCTTTTTTTCCTGGGGGTGCCTAGTCAGGGCAGCTGCCTCCTGGTCTCAGCCAGAGAAGCTGAGCGTTGGATTCTTTTTCCCGCTCAGTGACGGGCGCTGGGGCAGGAGCAGTGCAGAAAGTGGCCGGGGGGGACGGGTCTAGAGGGGCATTGCCTCTGGCACGACTGGACCCCTCCTGCCTTGGGTGGCAGTGGGAGAAAACTAACTTCCTGTCCCGAGACAGTAAAGATTTCTTGAAATTCCGAAGCAGCTCTTACATGCGGGGAGGAGCCCAGGAAGATTTCAGAAACAGCTTTCATATGTTATTAAGAAAGTGTCTTTTTTCCCCATCCTCAAGATGAAGGTGGGGAAAACAGCCACTAGAATTCCCTGCTGTCTCCAGCTGTCCGCAGCTCCCATAAGGAGCCCAAGGCAGGAGAAGTAAATGCTGGAGAAGTAGGGATGGGGAGAATCACACTAGGAACTTGGGTTGGGCTTCTCCGACAAAACATGTAAACAAAGGTAAGTCATTCTGACAGGATTACATATGTATGTTTGTTTAATCTGTGGCACGTGTCTTTGTCCTCCTTCTCCCACTTTTTAGCAATTCTGGTCAGAGTATGCTGTGAGTTGTAGGCCTCTTTTCTGTCTAAACTTGAATAGGGTTTTACCCTACTTAATTAGTTTGAGTAAGTGCGCTTTCTGCCCTCTTTTCCCGTACCAGAGAGAGCAGCCTGCTAGGGAGGCATGATCTAGGAAAGGTCGGGGCAGAACACTGAAAGACATGGGGCAAGCTTTACTCACCGCAGCTTTAGCAATTCTGTCAGACAAGCAGGATGACTGCTGTCTGTTCTCTGGGCTCTGAAGGGAGCGGTGCCCAGCAGTTGCAGCAAATAGAGTCGAGCACCTGCTCTCTAGCCAGTTCTCTACTGAAAATATTTTGAGCTGCCTTTCCAGGTAGAAGCACTCTGAAGGTGGTGCACAGGAGTGGAGCAGGAGGACGAATTGGAAAACAGCATTTCTAGGGAGCGTATTTTTAAAACTAGGATGATATGCTTAGCAGAATTTGGACATCTCAGAACCAACCGGACCTGTGCTGACTGATAAGGGCAGGGGGTTGGACCTGTAGAGCTTTTAGTGTGTCCTGGTGGAGGAGCTGCAGGGGACCCTGCTGATCACCTAGTTAAGTTGTTTTTATCTTTTCTAACTCTTGATGTTCACCTTTAACCCAAATCTGGGTTAACCTTTAATACAAATCTGCTGTCGGTGACTTGCTTTTATTTTTTTAATGTGTACAGTTTTTTAATGTGTAATTTTTCATGCGTGCATTTAAGTACAACATATGGCATAATCTCTGTCTTTCACCTACTGCATGATACTTTCCGTGTATGTTTTCTGCAACAGCCTAAGAAGGCCCTCAATGATTTGTTGTTTTCCTCTCAATCAGTCCCTTAAAATATAGACAAAGCTGCTGGGAGAGCTGTTGGTGCCACCCTCTTCTCAGGAGAGTGTGACCCAGTTGTAGCTCACCACCGACCAGTTGTAGAGAAATGGTTCACTGGAGAATTTCTTTCAGCCAGAAGGCCAAATTCAGTTTTGGAGACGCTCTTGGGAGCTGCATTCTCGCACGGAAAGCAAAAGGAGTCTTGCCAAGGACAAGAGGAATAAGACCAAAAATAATGGCATCTTCTAGCATAAAGTTCTTTCTGCTAGTAATTAAGGAAAGGCAATTCAGACATTTAGAACTGGGACAGGGGGAACAGTACAAGAGCCAGGAAATACCAAATGATCACTGGCAAGGGAAAGGAGGAGATCAGGAAAGGAGGGTGGCCTTCTGGGGACGATTGGAGGTTCAGCATTCATGCCTGTGTCTATGACCCACCTGCAGTGATTAATAGCGCAGTCCTCAAACGGTCTCCTTCCATAGGATGCAGACAATGTGGAATGGACCACTGTACATAGTGGTCCATGAGGCAAGGTGATTCACCTGCTTCAGGTGGCAGATGCTGGGCACCACAGGGTCAACCAAGCCGGATGCAGACATGACCCCTCACCATGAAATGGATCTGTGCAAATCAAGGCAACTAAGCTTGCTCTTGCACACCTTCTGCACATTTTGATGGGAAGTGTGCAGGAGAATGTTCTAGGGGATTATGCCTCTATGGATACAGCGGGGTGAATGTACCAAATGCCTTGAGATGAGCCCTGATCATATGGAAATCATGTATAAACCCAGATCTACTACTTTTATGTTACTGGTAACTCAAGAGGGAAAGCATGTTTGGCTACAATTACTGCTTCAATTTGTTTTGCTTTGTTTTAATCCATTCTCTCTTAGCCCCTTTTATCTCTGCCTACCTAGCACACCCCTTTTTCCTTCTGTACCACTACAGAATCCCATAACTCTGACTTTTTCCTCTTTCTCCCCTCTACAGAGCTCACTCTCTTCTCCCTCCACTTTCATCATGCAGGCTGCCTTCTAATGGCTGCCTCACCCCCTTTCCCCTACCTCGCAATTTCTCTGCACCCTGTTTCTTGCTTTCATCAGTGTCTCTTTTACAGACACTTGTTCCTTATGCCTCGGCCTCATTAATACTACTCCATGCTATGTAAGGGTGTCAGAGTGCTCAAGATGTTGTCTCTCCCAGCAACTCCCTCTATAAGTACCTCAAAGGCTGTCACAAAGAGGAAGGTCAAGATCTCTTCTTGCTGATACCAGAGGGAAGGGCACGGAATAATCAAGACAAGCTGTAAAAACTCAGATCCAGGCTGGACATCAGGAAAAGCTTCCTCACTGTCAAAGCAATACAACAGTGGAACCAGCTGCCTGGAGAGGTGGGGGGCTCTCCCACAATGGAGACATCCAAAAAGAAACTGGGCAGCCATCTGAGTGGGGTGGTATAACGTGGTGTCCTGCAACAGCAGGTACGGACCCATGGCCTTCTTGCCCCCTTCCAGTTCTACTCTTCTAGGAGTTTATGATTCTATGAACTCTATCCTGTGGGGAGCTCAGGTAGACAGTACAATGCAGCTACCTGACCGCTGCCGCCAGGTGCCAAGTCCATCGTGCGCGCTTCTTAATCTAGGGAGATGATGCAAAAGGCAGGTGCAGTGCTGGGACCTCCTTTCTGAAGTGTTTGGGTGGGCCTCAAGGTTCCTATATGACGGGGTACAGAGCTGCAAACAAGGAGGTGTTTAGAAACCTACCCCACCGAGAGGGGGAAGAATGAATAGCTGGGGGAGCAGGGAGACAAAAGTCAGCCTGCAGACCTGAAGTTGTAGAAACCTGTCAAAATTCCAGTTGCAATTGGACTATTATCTCATGGAGTACAACTGTCAATGCCTGTGAAAATACTGGCTGGGACGGATGGCCCAAGCTTGTGGATGGCTGTCAAAGTGCTGACTGGAAGTGGGGCACTTATGGCCAGTAAGAGGAAGGGTGTTGCCTGCCCGGCAGCAGTGGGAAGAGCAGAGACATGGCAGCCCTGCTGAATTTGCTGAGCCCATGGCAGTCCACTGGAGGCCCACCAAGGTGTTGTTGCTCTTAAAGCACATTCATGCTTTGTGGGAAAATCTCCAAGGAATGTGAGCTTGCATCCTACTAGAGAGCCGCACATCTTACTGAAACATATCCTAAATTCCCTTGTCCTGCTGCTTAAAAACATCATTGTTTGTTTCTGTGTCATTGGCGCTTATGATGACTAATATTTTTTTCTTTTTTCTTGCTGACAGCCATTAAATATTTGAAATCCGTCAGCATGTTCCCACTGGGGGTTTCCCCCTCCAGGACTATTTTTATCATGGTTGCCTCCAACTTTTCCTTTTTATGGTAGGCCTTCCAGCTTACTTTTTTATCTGCATAGCTCTTCTCAGGAATTCTCCCCAGTTTGTCAGTTTTGCAAAGCAAAGGGGTTTGTGTTTGCTCAGTGGGTCACGGGGCAATCTGCAGCCGGAGCAATGTTCATGGTTCCTTTAGGGTTCTCATTCACTTTATGCCTGACAGCACGATTCCTGGATTTTGTTCCAAGCATTCCTGCTAAAGCCGCCTTCGCAGTGTGTCCCTCCGCCCCACATCCCTCTTTTGGCTGGCTCTCTCTCAGTGTTTCTACCAAAGAATGGGTACCGGGAGGCCAACTCTGTAAGGCTCTAAGGAGCAATGATCTTTAAAGTAGGGAAAGCTGTTATTTCACTTCTTGCTTCTGATAGGAAAACATCTCAGGCCAGTGCTGGCTCAGAGGGAGCGATGCCAGAGAGCGTGGAAGGTTGCCAGGCCTAACAAAATTGGGCCATGTCCAGCATTAGTATAAGTCTATTATTAATATCCTAGGAGAAATACTACTAATCCTTCCTGCTGTCTGTCCTTGAATTAAACTCCATAGTAGCCTTAGTCATACAGGAGCATTGTAACTTGTGTAGGACGGGGCACCGTACCAGATATGCCTGACGCATGCTGAGCATCCGCTCTCCCTGGTATCTGCAGGGAAGGTCTTCAGGATGCTCACAATGCAAAAGGCAGAATGCAAAAGGAAAACCAGAAGGGGAAGGAAGAGGAAAGCAGCCAATGCAGGCACCAAGGCTTAAAGTTTGATCGTTTTGATAATGATTTGCCGGAATGGAAACAGTTCAGGGAGGAGGAGAAGGATCTGATGGAGCTGGTCTTTCAGCCAGTGGAGTGGCCCAGCTTCCCACTGCAACTTCTCTGCTGCAACCTGATGGATGGCTCCAGTTCTCTTCCTTTCTCTGTGCACCACGTGAGGTTCTCAGCCAGATTCAGCTGCTGCCTCTTCCTTCTGCAGAGGCTACACTGTTGAGGAACAACTCAGAGCTCCTGCACTCCCTGCATCAGTTCAAATGCTTGGAAACACTACAAGCTGGTGATGGAACTGCGAGAGTGTGTGGAGCTCCCAGGCACATGGGGAGGTAGTAATCAGCCCTGCGCATTATTAGGCGTATTTGGGAAGACGTCCATGATGTGCACTGCTTTCTTTTTGAAGAAGCAGCCCCAGGATGACTGTGAACTTGTAAAGAGAACTTCATGCAGCAGGGTAAATATTAATCTTCATAGCTGGCTTCTCACTCAATATGCTGGCTAGTCAGTGTAACGAGTCTCAACTAATTCTCCTTAACATCAGCAACAGGATTCGGACAACCTGCAACCCACACGTATGGCCTGAGTATTGATGAGCATTGGTTGCTCTTGAATTATGGATCATTGTGTTGTCTGGACCCAGCCAAGATGAGCAAACCATGTTTTTTAATTTACGGTTGTAAGCCGCCCCGAGGCTTTATTGCGATGGGGCGGCATAGAAATGTTTTAATAAATAAATAAATAAACCATAAGAGAAACCATGAACAACCCATATCTCACAACAACAAACCATGGCTTCTCTTCATGTGTTCTTTGTGGTTAACAGTCCATGGCTTGTTGGTACAACTGGGCTCAGACAACACAAAACCCACATTTCAACAACAACCCATTGTTCAATCACAGGAGGGATTTTTTTTTTTTTTAAGAATGGGACAAATGAGCTATTACATTAAAACTGGGGAAATGGGGCTCCATATCCTGGCGCATTCATGCTGTTCTGCTATAACACAGCTCCTCCTAGAGGCGGCGTGGTGGAAAAGCAGGAAAGAACGAGTTCTTTGTGCAGAGTTTGAACTTCAATGCAGAGACAAAGCCAAAAGTAAAAACGCAACTGACCGCACAATAAATGTCTCATGCAAAAAGCCCTTCATGTGGGAGCAGTGGATTTTGCTGTCAGTTGAACCATTTAACCTGTGCCCCCTCTATGGCCAACTGGTATTTTTGTAAGTAAACGCCAAATACTAGCAATGCCTTTAAGTCCCCTTCCAACAGAAACTGAACCTGGGTCAGTGTTCTATCCCGGGACTCCTCACTTCTCTGAGAAGGCATTTGGCTTTGGATACTTTGGGAGATCAGGCACATGGGTGTTCTCAATGCTTGTTTTGGTTTCTCAGCCCTCTCAGTTCCTCCTGCCATCCCACCCACCCAACATTCTTCTGTCCGGGATCTTTGAATAGGAACATCTCAGATAAAGCCAAGATGGGCATTGGCTCATATTGCCCGAGGATAAACAACACCAGCGCAATTTAGGGCTGTGGGGGGGGGACTGGGGGGGGAATGGAAATGTTTACAGAGAAAGCTGCAGGGAACAACGCCGAGTTGGCCTTAGCAAGTAATGAATTCCAGACTCCCCCAAAAGTTCTATGCCAGCCACTTTGCAGAGACAGCCACGGATCGGGGTGAACAGAATGACAGGAGGGGTTTACTGACTGGCATCCCCTTACCCCGCCATCACATGGGTTTTCTTTGAGCGGAAACATGGTTTGATTCTCAGAAATAATTTGAGAGGGGAACGTGGCGTGTGGGTGAGAGTGGATTTGGCATCTAGCACGGCAGTGCATGGCTGGCCAAAGTGCTTATAGGCATGCAGGCCACATTGCAAAAATCTTCCTAGGGCCGAGAAGCAAAAAGACCACATTTTTCCTCCCCTTCCTGGCTTTCTTTCCTTGGGAATGTGGTTAGGTCCAATGTATAGAGAATTGGATATGCAAGTCGGGGGAGGGGGCAGTGGCTGGGCTTGCCCTTGAGGACAGCGGAGCACGTCTCTGTGGCTGGGTTTGCACCCTGGCCTCTGTCCTCTGCGCCGTGGGTCCCACTTGTGTGCTGTGTGGCGTGCAAAATGGCCCTTGTGGGGCATGGTTGCCGTGTCCTCGGAGCCTGCCGCAGAGGGGCTTCCTAGCAGCCCCAAAACTGTGCAGCACGCCGTGGATCCGGAGGTGGATGACGGCCACTTCTGCAGGCGTCTCGCCGGTTCAGGTGCCACTGTGACCCCTGCATGGGGAGGGCAATCAGGCAAATCACACAGCATGCAACTGGCATGCTCAGAGGTGGAAACTGCCGTTCCTTCTCCCCGGTGATCATGCGGACTCGGCCTCCATCTGTCTGAGACCCCACCCACAAGAACGGAAAAAGTGCTGACCAGCTTCACTGGGTTTGCGAAGCTGGAAGTGTGATAAGTGTGATAAGACCTGTAGACACGCCCCGGGATCTCAGATAGGAGAGTCTTGCGCAGTGCAGTGCGGCACAAGTGTGTGTGGGCACGGGGTCCTTCATCAGCTCAGATGCACTTTGGCCTTCAAAAGCTTCCACCACGGTAAAGTGGATGAGCCTCTTGCCCTAACCTGACTCCTTTGGTGTGTTTGCTGCAATAGACCCACATGACAATTCCTCCAGGCAGAACAGAGTTTTATTTTATTTATTTTATTTATTTAAATATTTATATGCCGCCCCTTGCAGCAGCCAGAGTTGGAAGCTTTGCTTCCTTACCTGAAGAATTCTGAGGCGGCCAGAGCTCCTTCCCTGCTCTCCCCTTCGCATGCGCCACTCGCTCTTGTTCTCACTCCCGCAGCCAGCCCAGGCTCCCAAGAGCAGGGCTGTCGGCCAACTGTCAGCCCAAGGGCCAAGTTTTACTTTGGAGAAGCTCTTCTGGGCTGCATCCCAGGAGTGGGTGGGGCTGAAGGCAACAGGGGTGGGGCCAAATATTTTTGGCTAAAGCTCATACTGACTGGGGAGAAGCATTTCAATCACTCAGAAGCCCATTCTGGATTCTCTCTAGGCTGTCAAGCAGGCCAGTGCATGCTAGGAGATTTTTTAAAAATATTCATTTCATGGCTGCAGCTTCTGCCATCTGTATCCAGAAACCATGGGCTATGCAAGAGTCTAACAAGCTTCAGATAACCTGTGATTTACTGTAGGGTTGAAACAACCCTTGCTGTTTGGGTTAGACTGATAAACTAGGGCACCCCCCGCCCCCGTCACCAGGGGCTGAATAGTCAGGCTGGCTGTCCACACATGCCACTACCCATTGTGGTTTAAATAAGCCACAGCAGGCTGTGGTGATTGTGCACACTGGCCCACTATCTTGACCAGAGAGCCTGTGGCTGAGATATGTCTGGGAAGGAAGGCAGAAATGGAAGAAACAGAGGTCTTCTGCTCTGTTGGTGAACCCACACACTGGTGACTTCCTTGAAAGCAGTTTTTAACCTCTTATTATTGTAATATGGCTTGGGTCCTGGATACCTGAAGGAGCCCCTTCTTCCCTATATGCCCTCTCCCTCTTGAGATTTGAGATGGCAGTCCTTCTTTGGAAGCCCTCCTTGAAGGAGATTAGGAGGGTGAGTACCTGGAGGAGGACCTTTTCTGGGGTGGCACCCCAATTGTGGAATAAGCTTCCCAGAGAGATCCGCCTGGCACCAACGCTTCTTTCTTTTCGGCGCCAGGCAACCCCCTTTTTATTCTCCCGATATTTTAATGTTTGATTGGCTTTAATTGTGATGTTATTGTGGATTGCTGGATGCTGTGCCAATTTTATCTGTGCTTGTTGTAAACCATCCCAAGACGTTAGTAATGGGACAGTCTTATAAAAGCTCTTAATAAATAAATAATTAATAATTTTATGCCAAAAGCATCCTCATATGTATCTTCCCCAGCCTGGTGCCCTCCAGATGTTTGAATGGCAACTTGCATCAGGCCAGCATAGCCTGATTGTTCTGTATGATAGGAACTTTAGTTCCCTGGAGGGCACCAGGTTGGAGAAGGCCTTTCTAAGGCAAGGCCACCCTGATTGGCCAAAGAAGGTTGGCTTCAGTTGGAAGAAACTAAACGGCTATGAGCTCTCCCTGAGCGAGAGTTGCAATTCCAGTTCTGACCTCCTCCCGCTCGAATGGCAAAGAGTGCTTTGCGAGGGCCGCAGAGACCGTATCCCTGGGAACAGCAGTGATTCATAAGACTGTGGCAGAGCAAAGGCCGGGTATAAATCCCTCCTCATCTCTAAGGGAACTGTAGCTTACTCACAGAGCACTGGTCTTAGATACAGAAGGTTCCCAGTTCAATTCCTGGCATCCCCACTTCAACAAAAAAGAAAAAAGCAGCTAGCAAGCGACAAGGGGAACTCTTTCCCAGAGTCCCTGCAGAGCTGCTGACGGTCTAAGTCCTCAATCACAGAGGAAGAGATGATGTGCTCTGTTAGGAGACAGCTGTCTATGAACTGCCAGGAGCAGGGGCTTGGGAGGGTGTCAGCCGTCGCTCTGTGGATGTAGCGTGTGCATGAACGAGTTGGTGCAAAACAAGGCCGTTTGAAAGCGCAGTAGGAGGGACACCTTTGCCAGAGCTTGCTTCAGCACAACGGGTGAGTGTCTGATGATGTATGCAGAACAGAACGGTGGCACTGCCCATCCCTGGCACGCAATTCTTGGCTGGGAACAGCGAGAGCATGTCTGACGCAGGCTCCCAGAGGGCGCCACGTTGGGAAAGGCCAATTTGTGGTCTGTCTTGCAAGGTTGCCTCTTGACCAAGGAAGCAAACAGGACAGAATTCCTCTGAGGAGTTGTGCGCATCTTGTTTACACCCTCAATAAAACAAACTACAGAATAACAGCCCCTGACGGCTGGGCACTGGCAATAGGCTTGCTGGCACCAAGAAAGTCAGGATCAGTGGCGCTGCTTGGGAGCGAGGAGGACAGAAGGCACGGCAGATATCAAGGCAGCCAGTGGTGTGATAGTGTCTTTCGGCGGTAACAGTCGCTTAGCGCCAGCAGCTAAAAGAATCCTTAGCGTTTCAACTGCTGCCACTCATATCATTTCCCCTTGCCTCGCCCCGCTGGCATCAAGAGAAAAACAGGAGGAAGAAAGATCATTTGACTGAAACATCCGTCCCTCCTCTTCTTGCCAACTGTATGCTTTTGCCTTGTCTTGCAAAAATAATGGCACGGCATCAAAGTGGAGCATGTGGCAGCGAAGGGGGAGGGAGAGTGGATGCCCCCCCCACGGCCATGTGTAGGAGCTGATATTCGGAGCCTGCCCTTCACTATTTTCTTTAGAGTGCTGTTTTTTGTTTGATTTGTATCCCACCTTTTTTCTTTTGTTAATGAACCCAAAGCAGCTTGTATCATTCTCCTCCTGCTGCTCTCCATCTTATCCCCACAACAACCCTGTGAGGTAGGTTGGGCTTGAAAGTCTGTGACTGGCACAAATTCACCCAACTGGCACCACAGCCAAGCAGGGACTAGAACCCAGATCTCCTGAGTCCCAGCTCTTCAGCTCTTAACCACTACACCACACTGTCCTCTTTGGCAGTAGAGGTTTTGTGACCCCATTCCACTCATTTAGTCTCCTCCAGTCCAGTGCCCTCCAAATGTTTTGGACTACAATTCCCAGCACTCCTGACCATTGGCCACACTGGTTAATGCGAGTTGGCATATTAATCCTATGGCGGGAGCAGGACTGCATTCCTACACCTAGGAGTAAGATGGCTTGAACTCATCTTGAGTAGACAAGTTATGGTTGAAGGCCCTACAAGGATACCATCCTTTCCTTTCGGGGTGTACCTGGCAGCTGGGCATTGGGGAGCTGTGCCCCATGAAACTACTAGTCCTGATCTTTGGTCCCGTAGCAATTGTGTCTCATCTAACTGGATTTCGCACTGGTGGGCTCTCCCTTCCTTTCCTCTTCCTTTCTTTTCCTGCTCAGGCATGTCGCTCTCCTCCACCCCCGCCCCTGCATGGCCTTTCTATGAAGGGATTTCCCTGCAGGGTGTGGAAGCGTTTGCACGCTGGCGCGTGTGTGCGGCTCTTCAGATCCCCAGCTGCTCACCTTACATACAATGTGAGGGTGCGGGTTGGGCTCCAAGAAAGCATGCCTGGGTTTGGAGCCAGGGGGCACCTCAGAGTCACACTTCTTACCTTGCAGTGGCTACTGGTCCTAATGCTGGCCCTGGAGGGGAGCTATGCAGAAACTAGTCCTTGGGGCAGGTGGTATAAAGAAACCAAACCTCTCCCCCTTCCTGCTGGTCATGGCCTTAAAAGTCCCAGCCTGCCTCTCTTATCCATGCCCATTTAATTTTCCTTCACGTACAGGTGGGCAACTCATGGCCCTCCAGGTATTTTGGCCTACAACTTCATCAGCTCTAGCCAGCGCAGGCAACACTGAGGGCTCAGGACAACGGGCGGCCAAAACTTTTTGAGGACCATAGGCAGCTCACCCCGCTTTAAAAGAACAATATGGCCGAGAAAGGTGCTTTGCTGGTGCAAAGCATTTCTCTAGCTGCCAGCAAGTGCATTGCATTCACACGCTCAACGCCACAGATTGACACTTCCTTCCAGCGCATGCAAAACCTCCTGCTCCTTGCACCAGTATTAACATGTTCCTTAACAGAGGCTGCATTTGGTCTGCATTAAAAATGTAAATTCGACACCAAAGCAACAGAAATTCCACACCCCAGAAAAGCTGGATGCTGTAGAAATGTGGAAACGATGTTCCTTCGCATTTATGTAACAGTGTTGAGTAATTTGTCTTTTGCTTGTCACAGGACCACTTGAAAGCCCTTCTCCAATTGCTGCATTCCACCCTCTGAAACTTCTCTTCACTGCAATTCGGAAGATGCACGCTGCCTGAGACCCCCGCTGCTCCAGTAAGTTGACGGAGTATTTGTTCTAAGTGCTGCATCACAGCCTTTCCTAACCTGGTGTCCCAGGTGTGCTTGACCATAGAGCTAAGCAGAGGTTCTGAGAAATAGTCCCACACATCTGGAGGGCACCAGGTTGGAAAAGGCCCCTGAGGATAATTTTCTGTGTCACAGCCTGACCTCCACTCATGCAAGTTCAAGGCAGAGTGGGTGTCATTTGTGCAAGATATCTTTAAAAGTGTGATTGCCTGACACAGCTATATTACCTGCGGCTCATCTGGCGCTTCACAAGATGTGTGGTGTGTGGAGGGCAAACAGGAGGGTGTGCGGGCGGCCATTGCCTTGCTGTGGGATTTCTCTCCCTCTCAGAGCTCTTCCAGCTGTTACTGAGCAGAGATGTAAAGTCTTTTTCTCCTTGCTTCTCCAGCACCCTTAACAGATCAGAGGGAAGGAAAACTGGGTAGGAATTGGGGCCAGGGTGCCACCTCGCCCCCCTCACTGCCCCCCCCACACACGCGCACGTGGTTCTCCTCTTGCCCCCTCCCCCGTGTATAAGACACCCCTCCATTTTTAGGTGAGTGTTTTTAAGAAAAAGTATCGTCTTATACACGGAAAAATATGGTATATGGTAATATATATATTATCCCTCCTCCCTCCATCAGTGGCAATGGGAAGGGAAGGCTGTCCCACTGCTGGGGTGGACAGGAAGTAGATATCCAGGTGTTTCAGACTTCAGCTCTCAGAATTCCTGATTCTGATCCTGTGTTCCCAAATTTCTGATAGTTCCTATGTTTTCCAGTCATTTTCACAGCTTTTTAAGAGTGGGAATAATGCAGTACATTCCTGGATGATGCTGTTATTCACTTTGGAAGCCTTGTGTGAAGTTTAAATTTCACTCTGTACCATGAAGCCACCTCACATTGTGTAATGGAACATACAGAAAAGCAGAGGGGAAAACCCCAGAGAAAAAACCCTCCTGTAAAAGGACATTTTTTCTCCAGGGAGGGGGGCAAAAATGAGAAGGGGGGAGTCATGGGGACATAAGGAAGCAGGGGAAGAATAGACAACTACTTAGTTACACACAACGGGGCTTAATTACAGCAGAACAGGGATGGGCAAGGCAGATCTTCAGATGTTTGGGAGGAGAACTCCCAGAAGCCCCTGCAAGGATAGTCAGTGATTGGGAATGCTGAGAGCTGAAGTCTATTGCACTGTGACTGGGAGATCAGCTTTCTGTCCACCCGGGTAGGAGCAGAGCCTTCCCCACACGTTTCCCTCCAGATGTGTCCGTCTGCAACTCCCATCGCCTACAGCCAGTATAGCTTAATGCTAGGCAAGCTGTAACTTCAGGTTTGCATCTGTTTCAATGACTTTTCCCACTCTGCTATGTGTGGCGCCCTTTTCTTTTCTTTTGAGGGAAAGAGCAGCCATCATTTTCAACATGTGTTGTAGCAAAGTATGAGGCTGGCCAAGAGGTACCGAAAGAGGGAACTCGGAACAGCTTCTGAGCCTTTGCTGGCCTTAGCTCTTGATATTTCACTTATATTTCCCACTCTGCAGCACAGAATAAACACACTTATTCTGTATTGGACTCTGGCCATCAGATTTAACAGCCTGGGTGTGGTAGTTTAGTTGAATAGCATCTGGAGACTGCTTCACAATTCCATGGTAAACAGACAATGCAGGTAAAGTGAGGGGGGGAAATTACTCAGAGATACAAACAAATCCTTCCTTTGTTACACATTCTCCCCCTATCAGCCAATGCATTTTGATTATGCAACAGCAATTTGTATAATCAACATCAAGGGACTTGCGGCACCATTTAGCAATGCATGCGCTGATCACATTTTAGCTTTTTTGTATTGTTCCTGCAAAGGCATTTTTAAAATCATTTCACTACAAGTATTAGATTAGGGATGTAAGAACATAAGGTGGAGAAGTCCAGTAGATCAGAGCAGAGGGGAGGGATTGGGCAAAAGGGCCTGGGGCAGGCAGGGATTCCCAGGACTTTTTCTGGCTACACAGATTGTGCCTTTATTAAACACCCCCAGCTGGGAACTCTAGCAATAAATATGTGTGCATCTTTCCCTCTTCTATCACAACAGCCCTGGGTTGCCCAAAGGACTTTAGCTCCCTGAAGGTGAAGACAGACGTATGCTCTGTGATGTGGCAGAACTGGTCTGAACAGCTGTGCAGGACCTTTGTTTTCAGGCAGAGAAAGTGTGTTTGAGACCACGGTTAGAAAGTCTGTCTTGTTCAGGGCCCTGAGTAGTCCCTTTCTTCCAAATGCAATTTCGGAGAAGTATTTAGGAGTTGAATCCCTGTGGTAGCAGGGACTGAAGGCGAAAGGGACCGCAAGTTCTCCACTGCTGGAGAATGCCACCATCTTAGGTGATGCTTTTCAACTTTTTGGAATTTGGACTGCTAGAGAAGCCAGGATGCCATGCACAATCAGTGGCTGGGGAAGGGGGCAGAGCAGAGGAAGGAGTGTGACCAGCCATCGGTTTGCAGGGAAAGCAAATGACAATAGACAATCCAGTCACACTGACAGCTGGGTTAACCCTTAGTAACTGTCTTTGCTCTCGTACCATCCTTCCTCAGTCCCATTTTTCTCAAGTCCCCTACTGTTTTCTCCTCCACAATATAAATTTAGATTGCAAGTTTCTTACCACCTCATGTAGTGCATCGTATTTGATAAAGTTCCATATATAGTGTTGGCACTTGATTATAAATAATAATATAGGATCGCCTTTGTTCTTCAAATCCCTGATTATGTGGAAAGGGTTGGCGATGAGGATAAATAGTTGAAGGGCTTATTTAACTCCATGAAAGTCTCCCCCTCAAAGCAAAAGGTCCTCGTTGTGACAAGCAGAAGCAGCCCTCTGGGGCTCAAGCTGCACATATTTCATTTGGAGCCCCGGAGCCCTGGGAGGCCATGTGGCCCACCACCCTGCCACCCTGGGACACTTGCTGAAATAAAGGCCCAGAAGTTCTAATAAACTCTGTTGCACCCGGTTCTCTTGGATTAGCTGGCTAGCAAATATGCTTCACCTCTTGCTGTCCCTCCTGAATCTTTCTGTCTGATTTTTTTTGACATCAAAGACCTTCTGCTTCTCAGGCCAGAATCACATACGGATTGACTTAGAGCACATGTGCATCAGCTAGTGCAAATTTGTGCTTTTTTTATTCAACAAGCCTGAGTCCCAAATCTTCTCGCCTCGCACCTCCCAGGCTCACAAGATGCCTTGTTTGTTTGTTTGTTTGTTTGTCTGTCTGTTTGTTTGGTGGACGAGCCTAGAGTCGGCGTGTCTGCCTCCTGCCTTCTAATTGTGAAAGGCAGTTCTATTTTGAGTCATGCAAACTGGCAGTTTTGAAGCTTGTGAGATGACTTGGCTTTGATGCTGATAACATGGGTTGGTAGTAATGCTCCTTGGCCAGTCATTTAACCTACCAGTTAATGAGCTGTATATCATGTACAACAAGCTAGAGGGCCTTGCAGGAGAGCAGTTGCATTGGCTGGCATCAGAGACTCCACCTCTGCCTCCTCCACACCAACTATCAGTTCTGCCCCAGGATTAGCAAAGACCATTTAAAAGGAGGACTTTCATCCAAGTCTCACGTATCCTACTCAGGTTTGAATATGCTGTTCTATTGACAGGCAGACAGACCTGGAGAGCTTCTAGGCTGCAAGATTCTGAACCCAGATTGTACCTCTGCGGAAGGATTTCCTCATAGCTCATGCTGACTTTTGCAGGACTGTGTTGCCTGGGCCAAAAATAGAATAGGGCCGTGCTTTCTCCCCTTAGTCTGGATAAACGAGGTCTGCTTGCCATTGGAAGGAGAGCAGGTCATGTTTCCCTATTTGTCTCATCCATATTTCCTGCTGTTGCTGATGCTGGGCTGGAGCAGTGATGGTTTATGATGATTCTTGTGGCTCAGGTGGCTGGGGATGGGAGCCCGGGCTTAGCTGGAGCTGCTTGCTGGATCTTATTCAGGTAGATTCCATAGACACAGGGCTCAGTTCTGTGAAACACCTTAAGTGACGCTTAAGGCACTTGCAATGGAGGGAGGAGGCAGAGAAGAGGAAGTAGATTCCAAGAAACCTTCCAATGCACTCTAGGGCAGGCCGGCCGCTGCAGTCTGCAGCCAAAAATGCTGTGCAGCAGCGTGCAGGAAGCCAGTCTGTGCTGGGGTCTGCTTTGTGATGTTGGCATCCCGCAGAAGCGTCAGTCCGCCAATGTCACAGAGTTTAGCTTTCTTGGCATATAACACTGGGTCCCCTTGAGAATTTTGCTTTTTAACCCAGATCTTTGGCTACCCATAACCAGAGTGGTGTGGGTGCTGTGGTTCCTCTCAAGCTCAGAAATGTGTCCTTGATTGTAGAATCCAGGCTCCTGAGAAGTTTGCGTTCATGTAAGTCAGAAATTTAAAGATTCTAGTCCTTATCATAGAATCATAGAATGGTAGAGTTGGAAGGGGCCATGAAGGTCATCGCGTCCAACCCCTTGCTGTTGCAGGACACCACGTTACACCATCCCACTCAGATGACTGTCCAGTTTCTTTTGTTTTTTTTATAAAGATTTTTATTAAGATTTTAAACTAAAACTAAAAACATCAATCATCAAATACATTGGACGTACTGGGTCAGCCCTCTACAACATATCTTTTTAACATTCTATAATCATATTCAAATCGATTTTTTAAAATTTAAAAACATCTTTAAATCTAAGCCAAGTCCCATTTCTCCAGCCAGTCATAAAAAAGGTCCCAAGTTTGATAGAAGTCAGTATCTTCTTTCTCCTTCAGTGATAGAGTCAATCTGTCCACTTCTGCACAGTCCAGAATCTTTTTTAAAATCAGTTCCTCAGTGGGTAATTCCTCACTCTTCCAGTATTGAGCAAGTGCAATCCTCACTGCTGTGATTAAATGTAACATCAAATACTCTCTTGTTTGCTAATATCTTCCGGTATAATGCCTAACAAGAACATTTCAGGTTTAAAAGCTAAGGGTTTTTGTAGCATTTCCTCAAGCCATTTATGTATTTTAATCCAATACTTTTTCACATATTCACAGGTCCACCACATATGGTATAAAGTACCCACATTATGTTTATATTTCCAACATCTGTTTGACATATTTGGAAACATCTTAGCTAATCGACTTGGCGACAAATACCATCTATAAAACATTTTATATAAATTTTCTTTATACAAAGTTGCTAAAGTTACCTTAATATTTCTCTCCCATAGCTTTTGCCACTTTTCTAATTCAATATTATATCCAAAATTTTGTGCCCATGTTATCATAGTTTCCTTAACCAACAGTTTCTTTTTGAATTTCTAGTGTGGAGAGCCCACCACCTCTCTAGGCAGCTGGTTCCACTGTCGTACTGCTATAACAGTGAGGAAGCGTTTCCCGCTGTCCAGCCTGAATCTGGGTTGCTGTAACTTGAATTGATTATTCCATGTCTTACACTCTGGCACCAGCAAGAAGAGAGCTTGACCTTCCAGCTTTTGAGGCTCTTATAGAGGGATATCATGTCCCCCTCAGTCTTCTCTTCTCAAGGCTGAACATGCCCAGTTCTCTCAGTCTCTCCTTATGGGCAGTGCCTAATGAATTCTTACAAGCTTGAGGGATTGCTGGTTTCTCATTGGTGGATAGAACATGAAGAACCAATGTGTTGAACTGCCTCTCCCCCAAAGTGAGCAACAGCAGTGTAGTGGTAGGTAGTGAGATGTTTTCAGGTAGAGGCCTGAAAAGAATCAAATGTTGGTGACAAAAGATGAAGTTTAATTAATTAATTTATATCCCACTGTTTTTCCTTCAAGGTACTCAAGGCAGTTTACACAATCCTCCTCCTCTTCCTTTCACTCTTATC
This sequence comes from Varanus salvator macromaculatus, assembly GCA_023646645.1. Classification (NCBI taxonomy): domain Eukaryota; kingdom Metazoa; phylum Chordata; class Lepidosauria; order Squamata; family Varanidae; genus Varanus; species Varanus salvator. Next base: position 22,183,910 of record JAIXND010000621.1, on the reverse strand, counting down.
TTCATAACAATTCTGTAAGGTAGGTTAGCCTGAGAATCAGTGATGGGTCCAAAGTCACCTAGAACCCAGATCTTCTAGATCCCAGACCAACATTCTACTCTACCACTGGCATCTTGCTAGCTTTTAAATGGTTAATCAAGTCAACAAATCATTATCCCTGGATGGTATTCATCCTACAGTTTTTGAATAACTCAAATGTGAAATTGCTGATCTTTGAACAAAAATATGTAAAATATCCCTAAGATCAGACTCCTTATCAGAGGACTGGAGAATGGGCAATGTAACATGAGTTTTTTAAAAGTATCCAGGGAACTTCAGGAAATTACAGGCTTGGCTAAACAGGTGGGAACTGCTATTCATGCTAAAGTTATAAGCATATAGAAGAACAAATCCTGCAGAAAAATAAGATGGCTTCTGCTGAGTTCTGTATAGCCTGAAGTGCCTGATCTTGGACGTTATGCAGGGTGTAGGTCTGGTTGAAATCCGGATGGGCGATTTAAATGTTGTGAACCATCCAGAGAGTTTCAGCTATGGGGAGTATAGAAATATAATAATAATATTTATTACCAAATGTAGTAATAATAAAAACAACTCATGTGTCATTGACCTTTTAGGGTTAGAGGGGGTGATCCTGTTGACATTGCTGACTTGGACTTCCAAAGACCCCCACCAAGTAAACTTAGTAGTTATGGGATAAAAGGAGAGGGCCTCACACAGGTTAGTAATTAGTTACACAACGGAGAACAAAGAGATAGTCAGTTTATAATGGAGGGATGCAAACATCAGGGCCCCAAGAATCTGTTTTGGGACCTGTGCTTTGAACTTGTATGTAAACAATCTGAAGTTTGTAAGCAGTCACGTGGCTAGGTTTCCTGAAGACACCAAGTTATTTTGGGTGACTAAAATGAAAACAGGGATTTTGTAAAAAGCCACAGGATGCCTCCAAATCAGGGGAATGGGCATTACAGCAGCAAATGTCATTCAGGGCAAGCAGATGTACAGGAATGGACTTCAGAGTTTAAAAAGCCATCTTAATGTAGTAAGATGCGAGTTGGTGGTCACTAACCATGGAAGAAACCTTGAAGCTGGGGTGTGTAAGTCACAGAAAATATTGATGTATGTCCGGCTGCTATGAATCAGGCAAATTCCACAAGTTAGGCAAAGGTATCAGAACAAAATTGCCAATGTCATAGTGCCTTCATGCAAACCTATGGCATGACTGCACCTGGAATCGTATCCCTCTGGGTACCACACCTCAGAAAGAACACTGAAGAGCTGGAAAAGATGGGGGCGGGGGGTGGGGGAGAAAACAAAATTACAAACTGTCAGGAAATAAATCCCCATGGAGAAATATTACAATGGGTGGGACTGCTCAGCTTAGGAAAAAAGGCATGTAAGAAGACGCAATAAGCTTTTATAAAAACATGCTTGATGTGAAAGAAGCAGAGACATTTTCTCTCTCTCTAATAATACTAGAAGAAGGGCTCATCTCATGAAAGTGGATGACACCAGACAGATAAAAGGAAGTTGTTCAGGTTCCCCTAATTACCAGAGGAAAAAAGCCACCAGGAAGAAAAAGCCTCAGTAAAGTGCCAGGTTATATGCCTTATTCAGAAATGCCAACACTTAGTAAATAAAACGATATAGTTGTACAAAAAGTACAAAGTGCAGAAAGCACTTTGCTGCTGGTGACCCTGTTATCACTTTTTATGTTAGTATATTTATCAGATGATGTCATGCCTCCTAGCAATCTTTATTTCCTGCACAAAACAAACACAAGTTATTTTGCTCCTTTATCATTTTTATTGCTGTTTTCTGGCTTCATCCCAATTTGCTTTTATCTTTAGAAAAATGTGTATGATAAAGTGGGGGAAGGATTTCCTGCTGCAACAAGTCTTCTTGAAGCAAGGCTCTGCATGGACCACAAGAGGAAGAGATCTTGCTGGACCTTATATGGTAGAATGGATGAGAGCTGCCTGATTCTGCATCACAGCCTTGATTTAGCTGATTCAGGACTGTCCACTGAATTCGGGGTCCTACATGAGCGTGCCTTGCAGCTTTCTGCTCGCAAGGCCTGCCATGGCCCCTCTGCCTCTTTCAGCTTCTCCCACCTACCCCAAGTTCCAACATCTTGGAGATTCCTGTCTCCCACTCTTAAACCTTTGCTTCCTCCCCTCCCACCAAATCCATTTTTCTACACCCTCACAAGAATGCAGCCATGCAGCTGAGCAAACTGTAGGGTGTTGTTTGAGGCTGAATTATTCATACAAAATGATCGGCATTGTCCCAGCCGTAATGAAAGGCCAGGCGCCGCACACACTGGTAGAGAAGGGTCCAGGCAGTGACCTCGCTTGGGCACCATACCAGCTGCGAAAGGGAGACTTTGTTTCCCTGGTTCCCAGCAGAGAACACTGTCTGTGGTAGGCAACATCTGCAGCCAGCACTGCTCTAGTGACTCACTGCAGCAAACTTGGAGACTTGGAACACTTTTGCACCTTCCCGGAGTGGACCAGAAGAAAGCCCTCGCTAGTCATCATTTCTGTCCGCGTAGTGGCCAGGCAGATGTCTCTGGGCGCCCAGAGGCAGGAATTCAGTGCTGTAGCGCCCTCCTGCTCGTGTGCCCTAACAGAGGAGGTGGCAGGAACAGGCAAATTTTAGGAGGTCCACTGACAAAAGCCATGGAGTCGCTTCTCTTCCTCACCACAAGGATGATGGTGAGGAGCAAGAGCAGGACATGTGACTGGAAGGATGCATTTTTTTTCAGTCTGCGCATTCCCAAATGAGCAAGAGTGCAGATTCGGCTCTCTGCCCTGCGTAGCCTTGCCTGTCAAAGGGAGCTCTGAAATGGAGTTGGTAACATGCAAGGAAACTGATCAGGGGATGCTGGGACATGTGCAGGGAGCCGGCTGGAGGACTGAGGAGCTCAGGAGTCATGCCAAGTCAGTGTGCTCTTGATCATCAGGAAGCAATGAGGGTTGGTGAGCAAGTAACTCACCTACGGTGCTCAGCATGGTATGGTTTATCATGACACGCAGACCGGACTGATCTCTCTCTTTCTCTCTGTGCACAGAGGAGGCAAATCCAAGCTGACTCCCTTCTGCAGGAGGACCATCTGCATATGAAAGCCACTGGTGTGTCAGAACTCCGGATCTGGGATGCGTCAATCCTCGAATGTGAGCCTCTGCTTATCCTTTAACTTGTGATGACATCCTAATCATCATCATTATGTTTCACTGCATCACGTGCTTGCCTTAAAAATAAATAACAGGAAATGTTTCAGAACAGATTGGTCTGGGATGTGGAAAGAAGATCCCAGTGGTGCCCTTTTATGTCTATTACAAATAACGGAAAGGGATTTAATCCATTCCTGGGTAAGGCCCTGGGACTTCTAGTCGGGCAGTTATTTCATCAGGCAGTTGTAGCTGTGCCCATCAGCGTAGAGAACTGTAGGGCTAGATGTACAAAGAGTTCAACAAATGCAGTTTTTGATTTTCCCATGTCCTTCCCAGTCACCAGAGGCAGCTTTGGGGGGTGGGGTGCACTTCTCCAAAATGTGTTGGTGCAGGCCTGTGGGTATTCTCTTTATCCAGCATTGAATTTTAAAATGCTATCTGGAACTAACTTTCTAGTCCTCATTGTTTCAGATTAAAATAAGGGTGGCAATGGCTACCCTAAGGTCTGGTAATTAAAAGGTGATTTAAGAAGGACTTCCAGCGTCATATGGCTTGTGACCATGGCCTTGACTGCCCCACATGTGTACCTCTCTGTTTTCTGAGTTCTTGAGCACATGTAAGTTTTGCTAAAATATTCTATTTTAAAAAGAATAGATTGCAATCTTTATTGCAATCGGAGGCCTGGCTTCAAATCCCTTCCAGAAATAAAGCTACCTGTGTGGCCTAGGCAAGTTACGATTTTTTAGACAAGCCTAGCATGTAAGATTTCCACATGGGGAAAAAGTGGAATGAGAAAACCCCACATGTCCTGTTAGCAAATGGCTGGAATACAAATGTGGTTGGTAGATAACACCACTTGAACCTGTTTCAGAAAACTCCTAGTATTTATTGATTTTATTTAGTCCATAAAATAATAAAGCATTCTCTGGAGTAATTCAGAATGACTCCATAGTACAGAGGCTGCTTTCTCCAAATGAGCAGCCACATACACGGTGATGCCGCAGTGCTATTGTTGTTAATTAACAGACGGTGAAATTGGGCACAGCGTCCCTGAGGTGTGTCCCTCGGTCTTATAAAGGAAGGTGTGGAAATTATTAAGCTGTTTTCACCTAGAAAGCCCTCCAGGAATGCCAAAGTCTCTGTGGTTTATGGACCATCATCTGCCCCCTTTCCTTTAGCTCACACAATGACTTACCTTTTTTTTTCCTGATGGGACCATGACTTCTGGACCCGAGCAAAGAGATGCATTAGTGGAAAATGCTTCTGCTATGGGACCTCCTCCTATCAAAGGCGCTGCAACCTTGCCAGAAATGGAGAGGTGCCCCAAGGACAAAATCTACTCCCTTCACTTCGACTCTTTGTTCCCAGGCCTCCATGTTTTTACCATGGGAATAATGAGTGTTTCTAGCAAAGCAGTTGTTGTGCGCTTGTGTTTCCTTCTTCAAGGCTGTTTACAGGTGCTTCAGAAAACACCTCACAGTCCTTTTGTTTTGCTTCTGTTGTTTCAGAATGCTTTCCTGTTGTAGTTGTTTGTTGTTTTTAGACTGGGGGAAATGGGGCATAATTTCTAAATTGCTGTTTCTACTGGTACATTTGCGCTATTCTGCTGTTGCGTAGAAGCACTAAAGGTTGTATAGCAGAAAAGCAAGAATGGAAAATATCTTTGTGCGGAACTCAGTTCGCAATTCTGTGATGAAACCAAAAGTAGATAAAGTAATTAACAGCCTCAAGTTTAAAAAAAGCTCACTATCTCCTTGATATATGATAGAGGCAAGTATTTATGTTGATAACCGTTCCCAAATTTACCATTCCAATGGTGGATGTAAACATTTAACATTTAGATTTGCTTTCTGAACAGCAGGTTTGTACCACAACATGTGTGTCTTTTCCATTTGTTATAACTGGATTGTTTAAGAGTTCAGTGGGAATCAAATATAAAATCATAAACGTTCAGCTGTCTGATTTTAAATGCTTATGGCATTGTCAAACACTTACAAACATTGTTTTATTTTCTATACTGCCCAGCAGGCAAAGCTCTCTGGGTGGTTTGCATTAAAAATGTAATAAAAATGTATCATGTTAAAAACATATTGTTGTTGTTAGTCGCGAAGTCGTGTCTGACCCATCGCGACCCCATGGACAACATTCCTCCAGGCCTTCCTGTCCTCCACCATCCCCTGGAGTCCACCCAAGCTCACGCCAATTGCTTCAGTAACTCCATCCAGCCACCTCATCCTCTGCCGTCCCCTTCTTCTTTTGCCTTCAATTGTTCCCAGCATTAGGCTCTTCTCCAGGGAGTCCTTCCTTCTCATTAGGTGGCCAAAGGATTTGAGTTTCATTTTCAGTATCTGGCCTTCTATTTTATTTATTTATAACATTTTTATGCTGCGCCCATTGCAAAAGCCCTCGGGGCGGCTTACAAGGAAGATAAATAAACATAGAATAGCATAACATTAAAAATTCGGAGTATCTTGGCCATATTTAAAACCAATAAATAAAAATAACAAATTAACAATTAAAATATTGTTTAAATAGAAAGGTCTTGGCCTGGCGCCAAAAAACAAATAACGACGGCGCCAGGTGAACCTCTCTGGGGAGCGCATTCCACAGGTGGGGCGCCACTGCAGAGAAGGCCCTCCTCCGAGTACTCACCCTCCTCATGTCCTTCACGGAGGGCTCCCAGAGAAGGGCCTCGTCCACCGATCTCAGTGGGTGGGAGGGCATATACGGACACAAGTGCTCCTTTAGATAACCAGGTCCCAAGCCATTGAGGGCTTTATAGGTGATAACCTACACCTTGAATTGGGCCTGGACTTCAATGGGGAGCCAGTGGAGCTGACAGAGAACTGGGGTTATATGAGAACAATGCCCAGTCCCCGTCAGCAACCTGTCAGCTCTATTTTGCACCAATTGAAGTATCCGGACCGTCTTCAAGGGCAACCCCGCATAGAGCGCGTTACAGAAATCTAATTGGGAAGTTACCAATGCATGTGTCACAGTTGCCAGGTAGTCGTTCTCCAGGTAGGGACGCAGCTGATAGATCAGCCGAAGCTGAAGGAAGGCGCTCCTCGCCACCGCTGTTACTTGAGCTTCTAATGACAGCTCTGGGTCGAGGAGCACTCCCAAGCTGTGGACCCTGTCCTTAAGAGGGAGTGCAACCCTGTTCAGGACAAGGTCCAGGTCCTCCATCCTGAAGCTCAACCCACCTACCAACAGGACCTCCATCTGATATGGATTAAGCCTTAGTTTATTGGCCCTCATCCAGCCCATTACCTCGGCCAGGCACCGGTTCAGTACAGCCTCACCTGGATTAGTTGAGAATGAGAGGTAGAGCTGGGTATCATCAGTGTATTGATGACTCCGCAGCCCACACCTCCGGATGAACTCTCCCAGCGGTTTCATGCAGATGTTGAATAGCAAGGGGGACAAAATGGACCCCTGCAGAACTCCATGGCATAGCTGCCAAGGCGCAGAGCCATCGTCCCCCAGCATCACCTTCTGGAATTGGCCATTGAGATAGGAGCGGAACCACTGCAAAGCAGTGCCTTCAACTCCCAGTCCCGCTAGCCTATCCAGGAGGATACCATGGTCGATGGTATCGAAAGCCGCTGAGAGGTCCAGGAGAACCAACAGAGACGTACTCCCCCTGTCGCTCTCCCTGCACAGATCATCATACAGGGTGACCAAGGCAGATTCAGTACTGTACCCGGGTCTGAAGCCGGACTGAAATAGGTCCAGATAATCAGTTTCATCCAAGAGAGCTTGTAGTTGTCCCTCCACCACCCGCTCTAACACCTTGCCCAAGAACGGGATGTTGGCCACCGGTCTATAATTGGCGGCCACCTCTAGATCCAGGGATGCCTTCTTTAGGACTTGCCGGACTATCGCCTCCTTTAAAGGGCCAGGTACCCGGCCGTCCCTTAGAGAGGCTTTGATAACCTCCAGGATCCAGGTCCCAATCCCGTCCTTGGCTTTCTTGAGTAGCCAAGATGGGCAAGGGTCCAGTAAGCAGGTGGTAGGATGTACTTGTCCAAGCACCTTGTTCACATCATCAGACTGTAACAACTGAAACTCATCCATCAATTGTGGACCAGACGGCAACATTGGCTCCTCCCCAGTAGAATCTGAGTCACTAGTAGAGTCTAGCTCGTGACGAATCTGAGCGACTTTCTCCCTGAAATGCTTGGCGAAGTCGTCACAGTGGGCCTTTGAGGGTGGCACGAGATCTTTCTTTGGGCCCGGGTGTACCAACCCCTGTACCACCCAAAAGAGCTCCGCCAGACAGCATTTAGAGGAGGCAATGGAAGCGGAGAAGAATTTCTTCTTTGCCGCCCTCACTGCCTCAGCATAGGCCCGATAATAGGCTCGCAAGTGTGTTCAGTCAGATTCATCCCGTGATTTCCTCCACCTACGCTCTAGACATCTTCTAAGGAGCAGTCAGGGTTGATCTCCTCTAGGACTGACCGGTTTGATCGCCTTGCTGTCCAAGGGACTCGCAGGAGTCTCCGCCAGCACCACAACTCAAAGGCCTCAATTCTTCGGCGTTCAGCCTTCCTTATGGTCCAGCTTTCACAGCCATACATTGCAACTGGGAAAACCAAAGCCTTGACTATATGCACTTTTGTCGGCAGGGTGATGTCCCTGCTTTTTAGTATGCTATCTAGATTTGCCATAGCTTTCCTCCCCAGGAGCAAGCGTCTTTTAATTTCTTGGCTGCAGTCCCCGTCTGCGGTGATCTTGGAGCCCAGGAAAATAAAATCTGTCACTACCTCCATTTCTTCCCCATCTATTTGCCAGGAAGTGAGAGGACTGGATGCCATGATCTTAGTTTTCTTAATGTTGAGTTTCAAGCCAACTTCTGCGCTCTCCTCTTTCACCCATATCAAGAGGCTCTTTAGTTCCTCTTCACTTTCTCTGAGGTTATTGATATTTCTCCCAACATATTAAAAACATATTAAAACATAACAAAAAATTGACAATACAAAATTTTAAAACAAGTTTAAAACTTGAAGAAAAACTTAAGACCTATATAACAGCTCATAGGCAGCAGTAGAGGACAGTCTTTCCCTGGTGCCAGAATGATAGTAAAATTGGCACCAGGCGGGCCTCCGAGGGCGGCCACCACTGAAAATGCCCTTGTTGCCACCATCCAAGCAGTTGGAGGTAGGTTTCAGGACTTGATCTACCAGGACAGTGTCCTGGTAGATGAAGGCAGGGAGAGGCGTTCCTTCAGGTATCATAACCTCATGCTGTGTAGGGCTTCAAAGGTCAAAATCAGTGCCCTGAATTGGGCTCAGAGACATCTAGGCAGTCAGTGCAAGTGGGCTAGAACTGGTGTTTTATAGCAGACCGTCCAATCTCTGTTGTTAGTCTGGCTGCCACATTTTATTTATTTATTTATTTATTTATTTAAAACATTTTTTTTATGCCGCCCCCATCGCAACAAAGCCTTGGGGTGGCTCACAAGAAGTACATAATATAATTGTTCTATAAACACACTTTATAAAGTACATTCATGCAAGATCTTCCATTTTAATAAAATTTTGGAGTAGTCTGCCCCATTTCTTCTTGTTGTATTTTGGACCCTTTGCTGCATGCAAGCAGATGGATGAGTTCAAGAATATTTATCCTTTTAAAAAATTTACTCTTTGGCCAGAAAGGACAGTAGATAAGAGAAATACATCCTGATAATATTACAGGGATTTTCTGTCTTTCCCAGAAAAGAAGCCAGAAAGGAAGTCCCCTATTCAGGGATGCTGCCCCACCTGGAGGATGGACTAAATGAGCTGCCCTGGTGTGTCTTGGATGTTTCCAGACCACCACCAGCCCCTGCCAAAAAAAAGAAGGGGTGGAGAGAATGCTTCTGACCTTCAAAGCGGACTAGACTCGAGAACAGCTAACAGCTTCCTCACATACTTAACTTCTCCTCTTTGTGGAACAAAGGAGGAAAATGTGGTAAATGGGATAGAAATGCCATGCCTGCTCTAAAATATGATGAATGGAAGAACTCAATACTGCTTGCCTACATTATTATGAACAAAGCAGACATTTTGTGTGTTTAGTTTTTTTTTTATTTTGCAAAAGCTGCAGCTTCTGAACCGCCTTCAAGGGCAGCCCCACATAGAGTTCATTGCAGTAATCTAGCTCACAGATTATTAGACCAAAGATCACTGACAGCTGGCTATCTCTGTCCAAATAAGGGTGCTGCTGAGCCACCAACTGATGTTGGTAGAAGCCACTCTGAGCAACTGTAGCCACCTGGGCCTCAGCTCAAGGAGCACCTCCAAGCCGAAAACCTGCTCCTTAAAGGGGAGTGCAACCCATCAAGAATGTTTTATTTATTTATTTATCCATTTAAAACTTTTCTAGACTGTCCCTTACTGTGGTCTCAGGACGGTTTAACAACAAGACAACATAAAATAAAACACAGTGCCTAATAAAATTTCCAGCCAACAATAAAACCCCAATTAAAGCAATCAGATCTTAAAACATTGGGAGAATAAAATGGTTTTAGCCTGGTGCCAAACAGAATAAAGTGATGGCACCAGATGGACCTCTCTGGGGAGTGCATTCCACAATCTGGGTGCCACCGCAGAGAATAATACATTATACCCACTCCATCCAGTTGGAAGAACCACCCATGAATAGCATCTCAGCCTTGTCTGGACTGAGCTTCATTTTCTGTACTGCTACCGTCTCAGTTACCCAATGCTCCAGATACCATTACGTGTTGACTATCAAATATCCGATATGGAATATTGAGATAAAATCCCATAATCATATAATCACATTTTCTGCAATTATAGTGCAAGTCTATATGAGCACCTAGAAAAGATTTGACATTAACATTGCTGGTGGAAATTTGGAGGAGCATCCTGGGAGCTCCTTTGTTTCAACTTGGGTTGCAGCCGTATGACAGCTTTAGAAAGATCCAGCATGCACTGCCTAGCTGCTCCAGGGTGTCTGCGGTTGTGTCCCCCATGGTCCCAGGCCAAAGCGCTTACACAATGCTTCTGTTTCCCAAACCCATTCAGGGTGTGTCGTATGCTGAGCGGTGTCTTCATAGCCATGGGAACCACCTCTCTCCTTCCCCAGCAGGAAGGCCCAGCCTTACCTCTCCACCACCTCACTCTAGAGCTGGAGTACCCGAGGCGACTCCCTGCCTCAGTCTGGAAGACTTCATCCCCTCGCACCTCCAGAAAAGCTTGTCTTTTGGCAACAGTACAAATCCACTCTCTCCTCGGGCTACGTCAACTCCACAGACTGTGTGGACTCCACCTCACCGCAGAGTGAGTTTAGCAGGCTCAGAGACTCTCTCTCTTCCCCTGTGTGTGTGTGTGTTCACATGTCCACATGAGTGCCGTGATCTACATGCTTGCCCTCCCAGACAGTCACTCCCCGGGACAGTTGCGTTACAAGAAATGAGGCAAAGGACAAACCTTGGTGTACCATGGGAACTTGGTCCTAACTAGGTGAGGCAGCAGAGGTCTGCACAGGTCTCCTCGCTCCATGCACAGAACCCAGCTGCAAAGCTTTCAGGTGCAATGTTCCACCAGTCCAAGGTGAGGCTGCTACAAGTACATCAAACCTGTGAAGCGTATTTCCATAGAATATGCATTTGAAGTAGAATTGATCTCATGGTATAGAGCTGAGCCACTTTTCAGACTGAGATACAGTGAAAGGGAGGAGTAGTACAGACTTAAGTGATGGTTTTGTTGTATCCCTCCCTGAAGGTACCTGTGATTCGTAACTGTGGATCGAATACCCTGAATTTTGAGTTCCATGACACAGCAGCCCGCACCATGCAAAATGGAATATCCCAACCACAGAAGACAAGCCAGTGGAATTCAGGTAATTCCAGCCAAGGATATAGGAAATAAAAGATTCCCCCATCAAGGAAAGTTGCCTTTTGCTTCCATCCCCGTTCATTTGCTAGAGGCTTTGTTTTAAGTCAGCCAGGCTGTCTCTCTGCTCCCTCCTATCAGCAGAAGAGCTGACAGCTGTTAGTGTTCAGGTGAGCTTCACCAAGGGCCAAATTCAATTTTAGAGATGCTCTCGGGGGCCTTTTCCAGGGATGGGTGAGGATGGGGCCAAAGCCAAAGAGAGAAATGGCAAAAAAGCCAGAGTATTTCAGTATGACTGTAGAACCTTGTGTCAGTAAGCAGACTGTCAGACTAGAACCTTCTCAGTAGTAAGCAAGTCCCATGGAGTTCAGTGTAGGAAAGGCATGGTGTATGGGATCCAGAAGAACCACATCCTTTCCCTGCGCAAGATCCAACTTCTTTCAGCGCAGAACAGCTGAAGCGAATAGTGGAGCCGCATGCTATAATTCCAAGCTCAGAAGGACTTTAAAGGAGTTGCTTTGCTGGAACAGGCCAAGGTTCCCCTGGGTTTTGGAGGGCAGCCAGCCACATGTCCCTGGGAAGATGCAAGTGGACTAGAATGGCGAGAGCCTTTTCTTGTTCCTCATCCCCAGCAGCTGCTGGTCGGGTGCCTACAGATCCTTCTAAACACATGCATCCTATCTGGCTGTTGTAGATAATACGATACAAACTCAGTAAAAACAGGGTTTCCCCAAAGCTGGTCAGGTTTGCCTCACGTTCCTACACGGTAAGCTCCTTAGGCCCTGCTGTGAACTGTCTCTCTCTCTTTGCAGCATATAATTGGTACCCAACCTGGCCTGCCAAAGAAATTAGACCACTGAAATCTCAAGCTGCCCCTGACCCATGCCCAGCTGCTCCAGCTGCCAGCCCTGCTGTGAATGGCGCCCCTCAGCCAGGCTGGTCGGCCACCTGGACTAAAGATGCAAGAAGGAAAGAAAAGCGCTGGGTGAAGTATGATGGGATTGGCCCAGTGGATGAGTCTGGGATGCCCATCGCATCGCGCTCGGTGAGCCCTTGGATGCATGGGACAGAAATAACATGCAGAAATGCCTTTACTTTGGCATTCCCTTGCTCCTTCTTGCAGCCAAGCGGAATTGGTCTTAAGAATCTTTTGGATGAGAGATGCAGCTGGAGCAGAACCTCTTGGCGTCTTAAAGGGAATGGTGTGGATGATTGAGCTGAAACTGAGTGTCCCCAGTGGTCTCTCCAAACTTGCTTGGATTAAAAAAAAATCTCTCCCTAGCCTGGCCTGGCCATTCTGTGCCAAACAAATAGTTCTGAAAGCACTTCTACAAAAGGAACAGAATGGCCTGGTACAGATGAAGTGGAGGGTTAATACAAACTGTGATTTACCGGTTGGAAGCCCTTCCTGGGAATGTGTGCTCTTTCCTCCATTTTCCACCCTTCCCTCTCTCTTGGCCTTAGCCATGGATTTAAAAGAGATCTGCACTGGCTCTAACCACAGCCAATGGGAACCTGCATTCCTTTACAGAATTCAAGCAACGATGCTGATGTGTAATGCAAAACCATAGCTAAAGGGCAGGAAGGGGGAAATTTGCCCAGAGAGGAAATGAGAGGGTACATGCTCTGGAACTGGGCTCCCTGTTTTCACACTGCACAGTTGTATTTGCACTGGACTAATGTAAGAGACACTTTAAAATTCGCTTCATGGAGGCCTTGCATGCATCTCTGTGAACAGATTCATATGGAATCTCTGTAGGTGAGTCTCTTCAAGGTTTTCCGCATCCTTCTTTTACCTGTCTTTCCACTCTGGACACAGTGGCAGGGAGCAGGGCCTCAGCAGGAGGTGCAGCTTATATGACTGTAGATTGTCTTGCCCTAGAAAGAGCCACTTTCCCCCTCTTAATATTCGTACTTTCTGCGTAGCATGAAAATGCAAAACCAAGATGGCAGAATTCAGTGCAGATGTGATCTTCCTTCAAGCCTATCACTCTCCTCCTGAACTTAACCTTCTTTCTTTCCACTCTCTTTTCCCCTGCTAATGATTCTGCACATCTGGCTTCTGTTCTAGAGTGTGGACAGCCCCCGGGATTGGTATCGAAGTATGTTTCAGCAAATCCACAGCAAGCTTCCTGGTAAGATCATCTCAAAGCAATGTGCTAATACAGTCCCCAAAACTGGGATCAGCAGCCCTTGGAACTATAACCAAGTACTCTATCCGTCCCTTGCATATAAGGTAAAAATTCTAGTTCTGATGAGTTTGCTCCAGCAAATAGAGGTGGTAACATATGTTCACCCTTTTGAGAAATATATGTCTTAAGCACATTCCCACATCATTATTGGGCGGCCTCTACTGGCCAAAATCTCACTCTGCCGGTTTTTTCTATACCTCTGATTGTAGCCGGACTGCAGGGATTTGGGAAATGCAAGCTGTGTGGCTCTGAATTTTGGCAAGTGTGAAAGGCACGGCAAATAAGTCTGGCTGCTAGGAAGTTCAGCTATGAACACACCTAGAGGATCTAGACAAGCAGAGTCTCAGCCTTCAAATTGTGTTATGTGGAGCTCAACTTCACCTATTCCCCCATGTATACATATATTATTGCCTCTTTACCACAGCAGTCTAAGATGCAGCTTGAAACCTGCATAACAGCTACCAGAGCCTAATCCTGTTTAAGGAGCATGTTGAGTCTGGACAAAGTCCCACAACTCGCAGCGTTCCCCGGCAGCCACGATGTCTCTGTATGCACAGGATTGCACCCTACATCTGTGGTTGCCTTTATTACTCCATTTTAGGTTGCTTCCTGCCTGTTTAAAGAGGACCAGAGCATTTAATAAGTAACAATGACCACAGTAGCGCTCCAGGGAGGCCAAACTCCTCTGTCTATGTCACAGGATAGCTTTGGACTCTCCTTTACTTCATTCTTTGTTTGGCCACCATGCTGCGTTCTGAGCAGACAGTTTATTTCTGTGTCCTTTGCTTTGCCCTTGAAAACAGGGCGAGCACCTGGCTTCCCTGGGCAGCGGTCAGGGCCCCAGCCCCCCTCACAACCCATGCCGATGCCTCCCCTTAACCCTTTTTCTGGCTTAGCACTGAGCGGCTGAACCTCACCACTTCCTCTGCAGCCTGCCAGCATGGTCAGACCCGGCTGGCCAGTGCATGGTTGTTGCAGGATGCTACCCCACAAGGGACCCCTGGTAGAAAAGAGGTTCCATCAGAGGACATTTGGTGAAATCACCCTCAACGCTGAAATTGGGCCTGCTTGAGCATTTCCCTTCTCTTTCAGAACCAGAACTGGACCAGGATTTCTCCTACAAATTCAGAGGTACTTCTGAATGTGTGACCTGTGGGAAGATCCCTGGATTTTATGCAGATTGTTTAAGAAAAAAATAATTAGCAGGTTGCTGGAGACTTGTGGGTGGGTGCTGAGTTCTGTACCATACCAGGGGCTCAAAGGGAGGGTTTTATTCATGGGTGATAAGCCAAAGCCAAGCAAAACAAAATTATCCTAAAATTATCCTAAAAATGCACTTATGTGCATCTCCATAAGTGGATTCTGTGAGGCCAGGACTGGCGGAGTACGTGAAGCTCACAGCAGCAGAGAGGGCTCGGGCATGGCGGTATTTCCCTCAAAGTAGGCACCGTGCCAAGAAAGGGCCACCAGTTCATCTGAAAGGGCACTCGCCACTGTGGGCTGGCCATGTGGTTGGGGCCATCCAAATGTTCGTCCTTCTGTAAGAGAGCAGCACAGGGAAATAGGCCCCCCACACACCTGGAAGGATATCTAAAGCAGCCTTCTTCAATCCTATGCCTTCCAGATGTGTTAGACTTCAACTGCTGTGGCCATGCAGGCTGGGAATTGTGGGGACTGCAGCCCAAAACATCTGGAGGATACCCAGTTGGGAATGGCTGGTCTGAAGTGTGTGTGTGCCTGTGTGCACATGTGATTTTTCTCTCCTCCAGGGTCCAAGCCACCGGGACTCATGACCAAGGGACAATCACCAGCACTAACATCAAGCAGTTCTTCTTGTCAGCAGAACGGCTTGGACTGGTGAGTAGAACTGGCACAGAGAAGATACCAGCAAGGAGAGTCGTTGAGGGAGTCTGCCCGCCTCTGGCCCACCTGAATCCGTCTGCTCCAGGGCCTCTTTGAGACACTAGAGGGAGCTGTGAGGCACGCCAAGAGAAAATGGATTTTAGACATTTTTATGCTAAGAAGGAACACATGGCTATTAAACTGATTAGTGCACTTAGGTGCTTTGATAACTTTTTCTGATGACTTAACACTCAATCACTTGGAGCAATGAGGTAATTTTACACCCTGGACCTAAAGGCCTTACTTACTTAGTTGGACCATAAGGAAGGCTGAGCGCTGAAGGACTGAGGCCTTTGAATTGTGGTGTTGGAGGAGACTGTTGTGAGTCCCTTGGACCACAAGACGATCAAACCGGTCAGTCCTAGAGGAGATCAACCCTGACTGCTCTTTAGAAGGCCAGATCCTGAAGATGAAACTCAAATACTTTGGCCACCTAATGAGAAGGAAGGACTCCCTGGAGAAGAGCCTAATGCTGGGAACAATTGACTGCGAAAGAAGGAGGGGGGACGGCAGAGGATGAGGATGGAGTCACTGAAGCAGTTGGCGTGAGCTTGGGTGGACTCCGGGAGATGGTGGAGGACAGGAAGGCCTGGAGGAATGTTGTCCATGGGGTCGCGATGGGTCGAACGTGACTTTGCAACTAACAACAACTTACTTATTTTACTTACATCTTGCCTTTTTTCCTTCAAGAAACTCAAGGCAACTTGTATTATCCGTCTCCTTTTCTCTATTAAATCCCCCTAACATTCTTGTGGGGCAGGTCAGCGTAAGAGTCAGTGACTGGCCCAAAGGCACCCACCTAGCTTCATGGATGTTGTGTGCGCATTTGAACCCAGATCTCCCAAGTCCCACTCTGTCACTCTAATCACCATGCGCCACATTTCTTTTGTGTGTGTTTTTGGGGAGGGGGGGGATGTTTGTATGTCCATGGATATTACTTCAGTTGTGAAGTACACAACTAACATTTTTCTTCCCCTCTGCCATTCCATGCTTTGGAATTGCTTTTATGTTATCAATGGGATAGAACAAGGACCACTTTCACTCCTAAGAAGCTCTTGAGAACACATTCCATGGGTGGCAGAGGTTGAAAAGCAAAGGAGGGGAGCAAATGTAGGTGGGCAAAAATAGCAGAGCATTTTAGCTTACAACTCTTACCACCACTGAGTGGTAAGAGATGTAAGCTAAATTTTCCTCATTTTAGCCTGAGGAAAGGTATTTCAGCCTCCGAGACCAGGAGAGGAGCTGAATGCCAGGAAACCCCCAAAGCGTCCATGGTCTTATTTATTGGGTTGGTTGTTTATAATATTTATGTACTACCCAAGAACTTAAGGCCTCTGATCCTTTGGGAAGTGCAGAGTCAGGGGACCTGGCCATACAGTGTTTGGTCCCGGATTCTGGGGTTTCAGCATAGCCACTGTCACTTGATTTTGCCATGGAATAGGAGGTCACAGGGTGTGTGAGCAATGCCCTACAGAGGGTGCAAAGACGCAAAGGAGGTACAAGGGAGCGCTGCATAATGGGAACCCCTTCTGTTCTGGTGCAGTCATTGCTGAGACCTTGGGCTCAAACTCAAGGGAGGGAGTTGTAGGACCAGGGTTGGATGGGAGCAAGTTTCACCATTTCCTTAAGGCTTCTTCCTCTTTATCTTACAGGAGAAATTGGGAAGCAACTGATGCTGCAGCCTCGGAGCCCAGGAGCATTTTTGACTATGAACCTGGGAAATCATCCATCCTCGACTATTCCAACTTGGTATGTAGTGCGCTTTGACTAGTGACAGAAGAACATAAGAAGAGCTATATCATCAATAACATGGAAGAAGGGGTGAACAGTCTGCTGATCAAATTCGCAGACGATGCTAAAACGGAGGCAGTGGCCACAACTGAGGAGCAGGTACTCCAGATCCAAAAGGATCTGGACAGACTATGGAAGTGGGCAGGAGACAACAGGATGGCGTTCAATGTGGAGAAGTGCAAGGTCTTGCACTTGGGGCATAGGAATAGCTGTCATAAGTACAGGTTAGGGGACAAGTGGCTGGAGAGCAGCACTTGTGAAAGGGACCTCGGGGTGCTGGTTGACTGCAGGCTGAACATGAGCCAGCCGTGTGATGCGGTGATTAAGAGGGCGAACGCCACCCTTGGTTGCATAGCCAGAAGCGTGGCTTCTAGATTGAGAGAGGTATTACTGCCACTCTGTACAACTCTGGTGCACCTGCAACTGAAGTATTGTGTTCAGTTTTGGGCCCCTCATTACAGGAAGGATATAGCCAGGTTGGAGTCAGTGCAGCGCAGGGCCACAAGGTTGGTGGCCGGTTTGCAGGGGATGCCGTATGAGGCGAGACTGAGGGAACTGGGTCTCTTGAGCCTGGAGGAGACTCAGAGGGGATCTGTTGGCAACATACAGGTATGTGAGGGGATGTCACACGGAGGTGGGTAGAGACCTGTTCTCCCCTGCAGAGGAAGGCAGGATGCGCTTCAATGGAGCAAAGCTCAGGGAACCCAGGTTCCATTTAGATGCCAGGAAGCACTTCCTGCCAGTTAGGACCCTGAGGGTGTGGAATGGGCTTCCACGCAAGGTGGTTGAGGCCCCATCGGTGAGCGTGTTCAAAGATAGGCTAGACATGCACATGGTGGGCATGTTGTGAGCAGACCCGGCTGGAGCTGAGGGTCAGACTAGGTGGCCCAGGAGGCCCCTTCTGACTCACTCTGTTTCTATGTTCTATGTTTCTATGGTGGATCAAGCCAAAGGGCTCTCTCATCCACACAGTGGTGAACCAGCTGCCCAAGAGATCCCATGAGCAGCACAGCAGTACCCTCCTACCCATGATCCCCAGCAACTGGTAAACGTAGGCATACGGCCTCTCATACTGGAGAGAGCATATAGCACCAGTAGCCACTGATATTCTTTTCCTCCATGCACTTGTCCAATTCCCTTTTAAAGCTGTCCAATTTGATGGCCATCGTTTCCTCTCATGGAAGGGGGCTTTATAGCTTAACTAGGCACTTTGTGAAGAAGTCCTTCCTTTCACCTGAATTTTCCACCAATCAGCTCCCTTGGTTGATGCTGGGTTCTAGTATTATGGGAGAGGGAAAAACATGTCTTCCTCTCCACTTTGTGCACTTATTGCGTATTTCTGAACACCTCTATCATGTCTGTCCTTACTTGCATTTTTTCTGAGCTACACTAACTCAGCTGTTGCAACCTTTCCTCACAGAGGACTTGCTCCAAACCCTTGATCATTGCAGTTGCCCTTTTCTGCACTTTCCCCAATTCTACAGTATCCTTTTCAGGTGCCGTGACCAGAACCATATTCCAAATTCTCAGTGCAGTTGTGCCACAGATTTGTATCATGGCAGTACAGTACTGGCCAGTTACATTTCCAGTTCCTTTCCCGATTATGCCTAACATGGAGTTTGCCTTTTTCCCGGCAGCTGCCTTTGTCACGGGGTTGCAGGGTGTTCATTGCTGTGATCTAGCAACAGGTCCAGGCAGTGTCCGGCCTGAACCATGTATTGTCAACCACTGGAAGCCAAGTGGAGCCAGGGCCGTGAGGCTCCCTGCTCCTTTCCACCTTCTAGCAAGTCAACCCCACTGAACTCGGGGGGACTTGAGGCATGGCAGATACGTGCTGCACAAGCTGAGCGCAAGGAAGCACAAGCTGAGAACAATAGCTGCTGCATCATATGGAGAATCGCTTTTTGTCGTGGGAAACCCCACCCCAAGCTTGTCCGCTCCCTGACTGAGGAATCCAGTGTCAGGTTGGTTAACCATCTCTAGTTCAGTGGCCCTTTCACTGATGCTTTCATTAGCTCTCCGTTGCTCTTTGCAGCCGAAGAAACCGCTCGCAGTGTCTCCGGCGCAAGAGCGGCCGTCCACCACTCCGATTGAGGTGAGTCCTCCCTAGGGCTTAGTCCGGGCCACAGAGGAACAACTGGGACCCAGCCAAGCATATGCTATAAAATTCCTTAGGAAAAACCAAACCAAGCAAGCTTGGAGATTAGTGCAGCGAGCAGGAAAGGATGGGGCCGTGCTTGAGAGCCTCTGTGCAGGGTTCCCCCAAGACGGCTGGAGTGCAGCTGTGTTTACTGGCTTCCATGGAGCAGGGTTCTCTGTTATTTCCTCTCCCCTCCTACTTTGCCTTGAAGATCGTCGTCTGTGCTGCAGGCACACTGCCAAGAACTGCATGCTGTGGATAAAGAAGAGGGCTGCAGGTCAGCATTCAGAGTGGGAACAGGGCCATGGTCCCCTAGCGGGTCCCTCCAAGCCAGGTGCTCCTTCGGGGCTGCAGTCGGGATCTCACAGGAAAAGAGAGCTTGAACAAGCCATGGCCAGGCAGTTCAGGTCCTGCATCAAGCAAAGCTAATCTCGGTGGCTGAAATGAATTACTCAGATGAAGCAAATAATCCGCAGTTCCTCCTGTTCCACATAGCATATCCCCCCGCATTTAAAAATGATTTTGCATAACATTTTTCCTGGCCCTCTGCATACGGGAAGGGCAATCAGCTACAAAGAAGCTGCTGTAGCTGTAGAAGCTGCCCACAATTATACTTTCTGGTTGCTGAGATTTTAACAGTAATTGTCTAGGCACTTTGCAACATAAATTTGCAGCTGGCGCTAGAACTCTTTTTTTCCCTTTTTAACGGAGGTTAAAATTCTCAGGCTACTAAATTCTTTGTCCAGTATCACATTCTGCATTCCTGTTGAATCACTTCCTCTCTTTGCCATTTTGGTACAATTGTTTCTTTCTCTGAGGTGTTTCCCTCTATGTGAAAATGGAGGGCATCTGTGGTTCAAATGTGATTTAAATTTGCCCTTTTTTTATCCTAGCATTCTCCCTAAATTGCCACTAGGGACCCTTTTGCAATGGCTTGCCCAAAACCTGATGGCTATTAGCTGATTGAGACATATTGGATGTTCCCCCTGCCCTGAAGTGACTTCCAGGAGAGTAGCTATGTTAATCTGATACAGAGAAAAGAACACCAAATCTTACGACTTCTTTAAAGACAACAGAATTGTAATATCATTTATAAATTTTCATGGAGCTGGTGTGCAGAACATCAGAAGGAAGCTTCCACAACAGCAAAAACACCTTTAGGCTCCTCAAACATGTGTGTTTGTAGACAGAAACATTGTTCTTCAACACAATGTTCCCTCCTGAAATACCAAAACCAACAGAATGTTGCCAGAAAGAGCAGCTACCTAACCAGATATAGTTTAAATTAAAACCTTACAGGTAAAAATTCTGGGAAAGTAAAAAGAGGATCTCCAGGTGCCAATAAGAAAATACATGTGAGAGTATCAAAGCTGGGTTGATATAATTGAGAAACGTGCCTGATCTTTTGCAGTGACCTACAACGCTCAAGATAGATGTGATCTCCACTGTTAAAAATCACATATGGCTCTCTGCAATTTAGGAACTTTGTCCGTGATTATCCTTCATGCAGCAGGCTTCTGCCCCTCCCTTTAAAGAATTCTTGTGTGGCCTAGGTTTTAATGAGGCAACAGATCTGTGTTTTGATTGTACTCCTTCAGCTCATGTAAAAGAGTGTTGCAAGGAACCTTGTAGGCCATCCAGTCTCAGAGCATGTTCACTGCAGGAATCCAGTTTAAAGCATCCCTGGCAGGCAGCTACCAAGACTCTG
This sequence comes from Varanus salvator macromaculatus, assembly GCA_023646645.1. Classification (NCBI taxonomy): domain Eukaryota; kingdom Metazoa; phylum Chordata; class Lepidosauria; order Squamata; family Varanidae; genus Varanus; species Varanus salvator. The sequence continues at coordinate 22,163,160 of JAIXND010000621.1, read as the reverse complement.
CTTCAAGAGACCTCTGCCAATGGAGTCTACCATCCCTAGGCAGTTGGTTCCGTTGTCTAACTATTCCGACAGCTAGGAAGCTTTTCCTAATGTTCCACTGAAATCTGCTGTAACTGAAAAAGTCCCCTGTTTTTGAGCCTTCAAACTTGGGGACAGAGAACAAGTTCAGCTCTCTTCAGTGTAATATCCTTTTAAGTATTTAGAAAGTACTCCCTTCCAAGGCTAAATAAACCCAGCCCTTCAATCTGCCCTTGCAGGATTAATACTTATGACTGAATGCTCCTCCATATAAGATGATGATGATGCCTTGCACATAGACAGCTGGCACGTTAGGATCCTAGCCTAGCCCCTTGCCTGACATGCTAGTTAACTATGTGTAGAAATCATTTTCTTTCTGAGGCAGTATTTTGCCCTGTGCACCTTCACCTGAAGACTGAATTGAGACACAGGGCTGCTGGCCACAGCAAACCAAGACCCTCTCATCCATTTCCATGCCTGTCCATCTCTGCGTTGTGTCCTTCAGGCTGCATGCCTGTGTGTGCATGCTGTGTTTTGTGTCATTTCTGCACTGCCCAATAGCACTCTGGGCAGTTTACACAGATTGCTTTTGGGAAGCTGTCCCATTGAGCTCCGCAGGAAGGACTTTTGTGTGCCTAGCATCTGATTTTATTGCTCACAGATGTTTTTTACAGCAGGAGAGTCTGTTCTAAATTGTTTAAATTGTTGGGTTTTCTATATTTTAATTATATTGTGTCAACCATTTTGAGAGTATTATGCTAATCAAACGGTATATAAATGCTTTAAATAAAATAAATTGGCAATGCAGGGCAGGTTTCACCTTAAGGAGCTACTTCACATTGCAGTATCTGCGCCCAACGCAGGCCATCAAGCCCCTAAGTTCCCCACTCCCCCCCCCCACCGGCATCACCACCCCACCATGCTTCTGTCTTGACTAGTCCTAAGAGCTCTGCAGCTTGCTAATGGTAGCACTACGAGGCCACCAAGCCGCCCGTTTCTCTATCCCCTCTCAGGAGCAATTGGCGAAGGAGCTGCAGCAGCTCAGTGAAGAATTGGACAAGGACATTAAAGCCATCGAGATGCGCCACCATGTCCACAAGGTAACCCTTGTCTTGCTGCCCTTTCTGTGACCATCGCTTAGAGCTGCCACCGCAATGTCTTCGTGCTGTCCTAGCATCTGTGCCTTGCCCATCTTGTGCCCTTCCCCCAAATTCAGACAACAGCAAAACTCCCACTTTGGAGTCTGCAAAGGCAGTCTTGGCTGGAAATGCCCCTTAACTTGTTTACTGGTCTGAATTTGAGTTAAGAGTTTGGATTTGAGATTCAGGAGATTTGGTTTCTAGTCCCTGCTCAGCTGTGGAGCCAACCGGGTGACTTTGGGCAAATCCCAGACTCTCAGTCCAACCTACCTCACAGGGTGGTTGTTGTGGGAATAAGATAGAAAGAAGCAGCAGGAGAAGGATGTAAGCTATTCCGAGTTCTTTAGAAAATGAAAAAGGTGAGATATACATCTAATAAATAGCAACTTCTAATATATATATAAAATACAGCATTTCAGATTTAATTCAAAAATAATTAAGGGCACAATTCTATGCATGTTTAGATAGGAAAAAACCCTACAACTCCTAGCATTCTGCAGCCAGTCATGCTGAGAACTGTAGGACTTCTTCCTCTTGAAGCATGTATAGGGTTGCATCCTAAATAGGTTACCTTTAATAAGGAACGAAATAAAAAGCAATTTAAAAAGATTTCAGTCATTCATGTCTATAAGTTATTTCAGTTAATAAATATACAGAATTTACATTTTTTCAGCTTCTTGTGCAATAGGCAAATTTTTGCTTATGAAACAATTCACATGCACAAATAGTATCAAAGCACTGAATCTTTGTGCCAGAGAAAAAGGATTTCTGTTAGTGGTAGAAGTTTGCACTAGCAGAATAACACCTGTGGGTACAAACCACTGACTTCCAGAACCTTTATATTTCTATAGGAACTCCCTCACGTACCTAAGAAATATGCATGCTTTCCCATGCAAATCTTCCGCCTTTTATTCACAAGTCCCCTTGTCTTCAGTAAGCCTCGCTCTCATATTAAAACGACAGCCTTAAAAATAACAAACGTTTGGGAACGGCTGGCTTTTTATTTTTCAGTTACGCTCTTTTATATGTTGCAATCGTAGATTATGCATAACTTTCTTCTTCTTGTTTAAAACTTTTTTTCGTAAATGCAAAAAGCAGCCCCCCCGCCCCGATCCCTGCGAAGGAGCGGCGGCTCTTTAGGACCCAGCCGCGCCCCGCCCGCCCGCGCGCCCGCCCACCCCCGCCGGCGCTCGCTCCTTGGAGCGCACTGCCTGCGACGCGCGCCCCGCCTCCCGCCCCGCTGGGCAGCGATTGCGCTGCTGGCTCCACTCCGCGCGGGACGCGCTCAGCCGCCGCGCCGCGCCGCGCCTCGCCCAGCTCGGCTCTTTCTCTCCCGCGCAGGGCTGCTCGCCGGCCGCGCCCGCCTCCGCCGCCAGCCCGGCCTCCTCTCCGGCCTCCGCTGCCCGCCGGTGAGTATGCGGACGGGACGGGACGGGACGGGACGGGACGGGGCGCTGCCCGGCCAGCGGCTTCTCGCTTCTCGCTGCCACACCTTGGCTCGCCGCGGCGAGGGTGGCGTCATCCGCGAAGCATCTGGGGTGGATCCGGCGCTCGCCGCCCGGGGCTGCGGGGGTGTGGGGGGGAGAAGTTAGAGCGGAGTGGGAGGGGAAGAGAGGGAGCACGGTGGCGGCGGGGGCAGGATGTGAAAGTTGGGGGAAGAAAGGAGGGGAGCAGCTTCCTCCGACCTGGTGCCTTCCAGATGTTTTGGAGGACGATATCCAGCATTCCGGACCGCATGGGGCTGATGGGGAGCGGAATCTGAAACACTCGGTGGGCACCCGGTTGGAGAAGGTTGAAGTGCAAACTTTTTTTGCATTTAGAAGCTCGACGGGAATTTTCCCGATTGAGAAGCTGGTTTTTCACTAGGATATTGTGTGTGTGTGTGTGTGTGTGTGTGTGTGTTTCAGGTTGTTAGGTGACAGGAGCACAAGTTTGTGGGACAGGTTTGAGCACAGGTTTGAACTCATCTGGGGCTTTGTAACCAAATGGAGCCTCCCTGCTTAGAAACAGTGTACCTGGGTTTTGTGGGTATGGGGGGAGCAAACAGCAGGGCACGGCCCTTTGCCTTATGGGACTTACGAAGTTCTGCTGGATGGACCTCTTTGGTCCAATCCTGCAAGGCTGTTCTTAACCTTCTTATCAATCAGGCACACATCCTGCTCCACAGGGAGAATAAGGAAGAGAAGCGTGGGGTCCTTGAGGAGGAGGAAGCGTTTGCTGCCAGGACTTTCTAGGAGTGTGGATGTGGCTGGAGGGGAAGCACCAAGCGCTTTGGCAACGCAGCTGCTGCTGCTTCCTACCCAGCTGGCTCTGTCGTGGCTTTTGATTCCAACTCTCAAGGGCTGGCACTTGGGACAGAGATATGCGCAGGGTAACCTATGTGTGGCAGGAAAACAGGGATGAGAAACATGTGGCGTGTGTTTGGGTGGCAGTGGGGGACTGGGAGTATGTGATCGCTTGCATCACTGTGCTGCTCTGCATCAGGTTGGTGTGTGCTGAGCACTGGAGCATTCTGCAACTATGCATTTTAGTCCTTGCCGTCTGCACTGACTCTGTTCTGAGCAATTTGGAAAAGTTCCTTCTTCCCTCCGTTTTATCCTTAAAATGACCCTGTGAGGTAGGTCAGGTTGGGTGGTAGTGACTGACTCAGGAATACCACAAGAGCTTCATGGCTAAGTGGGGATTTGGGCCAAGCTCTCCTGGGACATAGTTCAAGCGTCTAGCTACCCCGACTCTAGCTTGGATCTTGCATCTTCACGGGAGCCTTCTGTACTGAAGTCTTAACCAGGCATTACAGTGGGTGATAGCAATAATGCTGATGCTCATATAACACCTTGTGGGCAACTCCATAGGCATAAATTGTGTCCGGAAGGGCCTAGGAGGTGGCACAGTGGGGCATTCGCTAAGTCGTGAAGAACAGCAATGAGGCAGTTGTGTAATTTTAGACCCAGGTCTTAAAGGTCTTATGGAGTCCCCTTTTAGATGGTTATCTTATGGGGACAGGCCTTCCCATGGCCATGGGTATTACGTCCATGGTGATTGTACATAACTTACATCTTTAATCACATTCCACTCTTTAAAATTGCTTCTACATGCCCGATCCTCTGTTTGCCAACCAGCAGTAAAAAGAAAACACAAATTCTGCAAGTTTGCCATTCTGCATTTTCAGCACCAGTAAATCATAACATAAAATGGAATTTCTTTCTGCACCTGCTGCTTTTTGGGTGGTCGTTGGTGGAGCTGTGGGGGCCTGGACTTTGTCTTCAAGATCCAGCCCTTGATTTTCACAGAGCATCCAAGAGTCAGCATGTAAGAATTCTCTGTTTACATACCTGCATTTTCCAGGATGGGTGGGGAGGCACACAGAAGATGTCTTTCCCAAGCATTTCCACCAATTCTGCAGGCAGGTGGTTGTGTTAATAGTCAAGGTACACAGCCCTAATGTATCTGCCAGGGGTTTTATGATCGGTGTGAAGCAAAACAACCGGCTCTGCCAGGCTAGGCTCATGACCCTTTTGCCTCATTACAAAACCATCTAATGAGTCTAATACAAGCCGACGCTGCAGTCTTGCCAGGAGTGGCCCCAGCCATTCTGATGCCTGAGGTGGAAAACCCAAGCACCATCTTCCTGAGTACAATCCCATCAAAACTGTTGGGATCTCTGTAAAAGTAATCTCTGTGCTGTGAGACATAGCTCAGCCTTTCCCAAGGGTGTATATCACCCTAAAAACTTTCTTGGGAAAATGGGCACGACGTTTCCTTCTCCAGCCGCTACCTCCCAGAATGAAAGACCATTTTTCTTGTAGCAGCTGTCATATGCTGGGGCGACATTTTGAGGGTCTCACCATTTGTTTGTTTGTTTGTTTGGGCCCTTGCATGTTTTGCTGCAAGCAGTTGAGGATTTTACTTATGCAACATAATTTGTAGACAATTAGTAATGTGTTGACTCTTGTCCTTTTTTTAAAACAACTAAGACCACATTTAGTATTTTGCTAGGCCTTTGGTGTATTCAAAGCTCTTTAGGTATGTTAGCTTGGTAATCCTTACACCAAACTTGTAAGGTTGGGCAATAATATCACCATAGGACAATGTGGAGGTTGAATCTGAGGAAACGGCTTGTGCAAGGCAGTCTAGCCATGAATTCATGACTGAGGTAATCAGGAAGCCCTCTCTGTTAACCATTATGCTATGGTGGTTTGTCAGCAGGCAGTTTGAAAGTTTTAGACATTTGAATATATGCTAATGAGTAGCAGCAGCCTTCTGCCCCATCCCAAAATGTGTGACCTGGGTATGACAACATGGGGAAAGGGTTAGACTTTCCTTCTCCAGCACCATGGTCTGGGTGTGACTTTCCCCTTCTTCCCTGTGGCTGCTTTTGGATAAATAAATAGATTTCTCAGCTCATGTCTCTTAGTTTTCCCATGTGCCCCTTCCTTCCTTCCTTCCTTCCTTCCTTCCGTCCGTCCGTCCGTCCGTCCGTCCGTCCTTCCACAACTCACTTTGCTGTCCCTTTAAAAATTAAAAACCACTGTAGTTAAACTTCAGCAAAATCGCTGTTGCTTGCCAGTTTCTTGTTGCCGCCTCGGTGCTTCCTGTTGAGTTTGGTCTTTGCTTGCCAAGACAGCTCTGGGGGCCCTGGACTGGGATAAGGAATTACAGACAAGCCCAACACCCTCATGGGAGCAGATGCTACAAGGGAGAGATAATGGGGTGGGGGAACAACCTGGTGGGGGGGCAGGCCTCTGGTCTCCTCCACACTGCTTCTCAGTTCTGCTCTGCTTTGTTTCCATCAAGAGATGGGAAGAGCTGGTGGGGAGGCCTTGGAGGTAGAATGGGCCCCTGTTGCGAAGGGTGGAAGTTAAGCCAGGCAGGTTGGCCCTCATGGTGGGATAACTTGGAGATGTGAGAGCAGGTGGGTCGCCAGCCCTGTGCCGTTCCTACAGGACACCCTTCTCCTTTTATTTGGGACTTCCTGGGCAGTGGGTGGGGTGGAGTTGATCCTAGCCAGGTCCTGGGTGTGGAATGGGCAGCAAACTGGTGGAGCCCATGAGGTGTTTGAAGACCACATAAGCAGTGTTTTTCACCTTGCCTGGGGCCCTCCAGATGTGTTGCACTTCAGCTTCCATCAACCCCAGCTAATGGTCAGGAATGCTGGGAGTTGTAGTCCAGAATATCTGAGGGCACCAGGCTGGAGAGGTAAGTTGGTCAGATGGGGAAGTAGAAACGGAGGGAGAAGTGGATCAAGACCTTGGTAGCAGTGGCGGAAAGCGGGGGCAAACCTTTCTCCCTTGCCATTTTTTCTGCTCTTTTCTGTGCATCCCCACCACCCCTTCAGTTAATATTTAGCCTGCAGGGTAATTGTGTGTGTGTTTTATATTGGACAAATAGCAGCTTACCTGAAGATGCCAGCACTGACCCTTGGCCCTCAAACCACCTGTTCTGCCCTGAGATGCAGCCCTTCATAGAATCCTAGAATAGTAGAGTTGGAAGGGGCCATGAAGGTCCACCCCCCTGCTTTTGTAGGACAGCACAGTACACCACCCCACTCAGAGGGCTGCCCAGTTTTGCCTTGAATGCCTCCAGTGTGGGAGAGCCCCCCACCTCTCCAGGCAGCTGGTGCCACTGCCATATTGCTCTGACAGCGAGGAAGCTTTTCCTGATGTCCAGCCTGAATCTGGGTTGCCTCAGCTTGAATTGATTATTCTGTATCCTACACTCTGGCTTCAGCAAGAAGCAAGCTTGACCTTCCTTTTTGTGACAGCCTTTGAGGTACTTCTAGAGGGATATCATGTCCCCCCTTGGTCTTCTCTTTTCAAGGCTGAACATGCCCAGTTCTCTCAGTCTCTCCTCATAGGGCAGTATTTCCAAACCTGGATTGTTTTTTTTCTTTTCTCTGGACACTTTCTAATCAAAAACTCCCACAAGCCATTCAAAAAGTCAGACAAAACAATTAGAGAGTGGGTTCCCCCTCCACCTGGACACTCACAGTTGCGTTCTGAATATGTGTGTTAGCTATCATTCCAGCATTTTCCATGGTTGAGGCCATCGTGTTGCGTTATCATGCATGTTGCTTTTCCTCTCCCTTCTCACCCTTAAAAATGGATGCAGAGCTCACACAGACTTTAGAACTTGAAATAGAGAGTGACCTTGTATGCTTGTACTCCATCTCTTACGTTGTGATCTGTTAATGTCTGAGAGACTGAATGCATTCCAAGGCATTTTAATATATTTTTGGCCTTGGTTAAGCAGGCATTTCATTTCAGATGGCTTTGCAGGTTCCTGAGATTGCTCCCTAGGATAACGCCGAACATTCCCTTGGTTTGATTAGCAGATTCCTTGCAGCCTCTGGATGTCCTCCGACACGGGAGAATCAGAATGTAGATACTGGGTTGGGAGATCACAATGACCATGGGGTCCTGACTTCAAAATGCAATTGTTCCCTAGGTCTCCTTCCAGTTCCCTAGGACTGATTGTTCCCTAGGTCTCCTTCCAGTTCCCACTTGCTCCTCCTCACTCTCCCTCCATGTTCTCTTACCCACAGCCCATTGCTGAGCCCCTGTGCCTATCCTTCCACGGGACAAGGTCTTCCTGTTGCCAGGTGCCACGTGCCAACCAGCCCTCGGATGGAGAAGGGAAGCCCAGGCATCGCCCGGAGCAACTGGAGTAGCTCTCCTCCCAGGAATGGTATGGCTTTGAGTGTGGCTCTCCTTGTGCAGAAAGCGGCAGAACTTCAAAGTGCAGCACTGTGGGGTGCTTTGCTCTCTCTCTTTTCTTGGCTTGAGAGGACTGAGAGTAGACCCTGGAGTACTTGTGCTCCTGCTTTGCCAATCTGGTGTACAATTGCAGAAAGTGCCTCTAAGATGTGTCATCCAAGAGAGGGTGTTGGGACTCCTAAAGCAGGAAGTGTCATGTGCAGACTGGTATGATGCAACTGGACAGGAGAATTGGTACGTGCTGTGTCTCCTCTGTGAGCATGGCTTGTGGGGACTCATGTGAGCATGGCTTGTGGGGGCTCATGTTATGTGTGTGTGCATGTGCAATCCACCAAATAATTGCTGTTCAGCTATGCCTCCCACAAATGGAGGAACTGAGAGCTGATTCAAGCATTCAGAAAAACATGTAGGCCAGCCTTCCCCAACCTTGTGCGCCCCAGACACAGTTGGACTGCAACATCCAGGATTCTTAGTCAATGGCCTTGCTGGATAGGAGTTCTGGGAGCTGTGGTCCAAATGCCCCTGAAGGCCACCAGGTTGGGGAAGGGTGATGTAGGTCACATCAGAATGTCCGTGGGAAAGGCATGCCTGAATGCTCTCTCAGTTCATCAGCTCTTTGCAGTTGGAAAGATTAGGAAGCTAGTCCTGTAGGGAGACGGGGATGCTACATGAGGGGACAGCTAAACGGGTATTTCTAATATCTTCATTGCAAAACGGTATAGTTTGGGCAGTCTTTCCCAGCTGGTGTGCTCCAGATGTGTTGAACTGCAGCTCCTGGCAGCACCCAGCCAGCGGGGTCTGACTTGCTAATACAATGCAGCCAAATCAGCAAATGATTGGGCGGAAATACCCAGCTCATGTTGGAAATTTGCTTTAGCTAGGGCTTGCTGGTCTTTTGCCTGGTTCCTAATTCACATTAAGAGGGCTGCGGGGTTTCAGTCTGCCCATGTGAAGCCAGTGGTTAGAGTGTTTGACTGGAAATTGGGAGATCCAGCTTCATATTTCCCCCTTCTTTCCCACTTCCCTGGGTGCCTTTGGGCCTGTCACTAACGCTCGGCCTAACCTATCACATAGTGGTGTTGTGAGAGAACAGAAAGGAAGAGGGCTATGTAAGCTACTTTGAGTTCCTTGTGAGCAAGGGAGAAAGTGGGGTATAAATATAATAAATGACCTTTGTCCTCTAAGCCCAGGCTAGATGTAGGCAAGAAAGAAAAGCACTTTAGACATGATTGGAGATTCTCATCTCTAGCTAGCCCACAGCTGGCTTGGCTGGTTCCCTGACGTCAGCGTCTCACTTTCTGAGGTCTAGTGTTGAAATTTGGCTTCCAGGATTGCATGCTGGTCCAACTGAAGTTGTGCTTTTTCATCGTGACTCATTCCTCCAGCAACCTTCCAATAAGTGTGAGCATTCCTTGTGGCAAATGCCTTCATCTAGCTGTTCTCTTATTTTTATCTTTGCACAGATCCATTGAGGCTTGCTGGGCAAAGCCCCTTTCTGGATTCTACAGAAATTGTCCTAGATAGTCCCCCAAAGAGAGATGAAAAGAAGGTGAGATGAGACAGATAATAGGTTTTGTTTTCATGTATTTAGTCATGATTGTTATTGGGCATATCCATTCATTCCTTCTGTGAGGGGTTCTTAGGATCTTTAACCAAGAAACCTCTCCAGACTACAATTCCCAAGATTCTTTAGGGGGAAACCATATCAGTTTCAATTGGCATAATACCATTCTGAGATGACAGTGTTCTGCTTGCACTTCTGGTTTCCTTCCCTCAGAATAGAGACCCAAGCAGACCGTCATCAATCATATTACTTCATTTCTGGAGGTGAGATGCAATAGAGAAGAATTCTAGAATGTTTTTGCAAGAATTTGGTCACCCCAAATTCTCCCTCGCTGGGAATGTTTGCTTGTACAGAAGTAGGTGAATAGCACAAAGGTTACAGATGTAGATTACTTGCCTAGAAAGTTGCCCAAAGATTTGTTCTTATGCATGCAAACCCAGTTTCATTTCTTATCTAAGAAGTATCTTGGGGCTTCGTCCATCTGATTCACATGTGGCATTGGTGATCCAGACCAGGGATTTTCAATTCCTGTTTTGTTTTGTTTTGTTCTTCTGTTTTGGGCTGTACTGGCAAGGTGTCCAGAGTTCTTTTTATTACTATTTTATTCAATTTGAAATGATACATTTCAGTATCACTAGTGAATGTTTTCTATAAGCATTACAACTTTTCAAAGAGCAAACATTTCTTAAAAATTCAGGTATAGTTAATAGGGATCACAAGAGGTTCGATATATTAATAACAATTTATCCATAAAAGTTCATCAAAGGATCAGTTGTAATTTTCTATGTGTATTTTTCTGTATTTGTTCATGACATACCAGTGGTTTGCTGTAGGAAGATTATTTGTTAATAAAATAAATACATTTATACCAAATTGTATAGAAGATTCAGAGTTCTCTTTAAACACGTAACTCTGTGTTTGCTTTTAACCCATCTCCTCCTCCTTCCAGATGAAAGCTGCTCGACTCAAATTTGACTTCCAGGCAGAATCTCCAAAGTAAGTAGCAATGCCTGGCAGCCTTTTAGCAACTGGAAAATGCTTTGATTTCTTGGCACGAGTAGGTGTGTTGGTTTAATGTAGCACCAGTAAGGTATATGTTGCCTTATAGGACGTCGTGGCAAAAAGGGAAAAAGGGACACAGTCCCAAGGTGCTTCCATTTAAATTGGGTTGGGCAACTTCTAGTGGTGCAGATGCCTTTATTGCTCCAACCCCAACATAGACACTCACATGTATCTGGAGCTACTACAGAGTCCAAAGGGTCACACTAGCTCATTTTCAAGGTAATTGTGACCTTTTATGGGGTCCGTAGCAGTTTCAGACACCAGTCTGTTCCAGAAATGTATTTAAGCATTATTGGGGTATCACACACTAGGAACTGTAGGCTACATGGACCAGAAATGGCCTATTTCTGTTTTAAGTATTAAAAGGCAGAAGGTAGGAAACAAAGAGGGAAAAGATGAATATTTGTAGGAGTGGTTACATGTACTTGGGTTTCTGTTCAATGATAGAAAGAACTTGTTTTAGTCTGGGATAAGATTTATGGAAAGGCTGGGTTTGAGGAAGCATTTAAAGGAGGAAGGGAGAGGAACAGAAGGCATTGTTGGATGGGTTGTGCACTTCAAACATCTGGGTGGTGGCAAGTTGCCCAGTACCTTGTATCAGCTCCCTTAAGGTGTGTCAGAATCTCCTTTTAGCTAGAAATGCCATGAATGGTAGCTGGGAATGTTAGAAAGTACTCAAGCGCTTTGCCGACGTCAACCCATTTATCCTTCTGACAGCCCTGAGTGAAAGATTTGGCAGAGTGATAATGGGCAGGTTTGCATGATCCATTGTAGCTTGCATTCCGACCGTGCGTATAGGAGTCACCATGATCACCTTGACCAGGTCCAGTCTGTCATGTAGTCCAAGCTCAGCAAGGGGGGTGGGGAGGTTTGTGAACCAACCCGTGTACTTAGAGCAAAGCATGGCTCCAGGAGTTTGGGCGATACAACAAGCTGCACCCACAGGGTATAATTCTGGCATTTTGCAGCACCCAGATAGCATATGCAGGGTAAGATAATAAAGCTCATTGGCTTATTTTCTTTCTCCGAGCATGAGAACCTAGTCCCTGGTTCACAGGCACCTGGTGAGCATCACATGAGTGGAGTTCCCCCCCCCCACCCCCATTTGAACTGCATGTGATTCTTCCTGAAAGTAGGCCATTGGGAACAACATACAAGTAATCAAAATACCTGAAACAAAGACAGAAAACATAAGTAACAGGGTTTCCTCATTCTCCTGTAACATAAAAACCTTAGCCAAAATATATCTTTCATAACATCTCCTGGTAATTACTTTAACTTAACTTGTTTAGATTAGAGAATCACCTTTACAGGCTATTGACATTTTGTTCACAATTCTTGCCTAAATGTTTTTTTTAAAGTTGCAAACTGTGAAATGTGATAGGATATGAAGTATGTTGCTGGATCGTTTGTTAACCACCTGGTATGTTGGAGCACAAAGCTTTTCCACATTGATTTGTGTGCGGGGGAGTCTTTGCAAGTCTGCCATGGAACACCCCCCAGGGAGTTGTAGCAAGCGCTGTGCATGTTCCAGGGTATGGGGTCTGCATGTGTGCAGCACTGGCTAGACTTTTTAAATCACTGCTTCTCTGCTTGAATGGGGAATGTATCCTAGAACACACTGAATGCTCCCCTGCAGAGCATTTCCTGCAACACAGTTTGAAACTCCTGTTACACAGGGAGGGAGGGAGGGACAGAGAGAGAGAGATTTCATTTTTATAGCTCCCAATATTTGAGGCTTTCTGGGCAGTTAACAAAAGTTAAACACACATAAACATAATAGAAAAAAATCATAAAACAATAAAGCCGCAGCAATTGCAACAGAATCAGCACAGAAGTGTGGCAGTGGTACAAGATAAAATGCAATATTAAAATTAAAGTTAAAAAGGTAACTGTTAAAATACTGGGAAAATTAAAACGTTTTCACCGGGTGCTGAGAAGAATAGAGGAGGCTCCAGGTGCACCTCTTTGGGAGCTCATTCCATTGCTGGGGTGCCACAACCAAAAAGGCCCTTCTCTTGGTAGCCACTCTCCATACTGCCCTTTGAAATTTCAGGGAACTGACCTTGCAGAAGGGCGACATTGTCTACATCCACAAAGAAGTGGACAAAAACTGGCTGGAAGGAGAGCACCATGGCAGGATGGGCATTTTCCCTGCAAACTATGTGGAGGTAAGCCTGCTTTGGTGCACTGTCTCGTTGGCAAAACTGACCAAGTGTTTTCTTACTGGTAATTTAGACTTTGCATTCATTTTATCACTTATCTAGGAATGATTGTGTAAGACATGTATCACAAATGATTAAGTTAAATTGGAGTAAGCTGATTAATGAGATCTGAAGGGACATTGACAGATAGGAATCAATGAAGTTAAGTTTATAGGGTAGGGTAAATAGAATTGAAATCAGTGTAATACCTCTAATGGCCTCAATGTTTTGGGTATTGTTTTGCAATGTTTTGGGTATTGCTTTCTTTATACTAGGCAAGTATTTTCAGAGACTTAATGTAAATTTTAATGGAGTTCTATTCCACTACAAATATCCATGAAAAAGATGCAACTCTGGATTAAAGAGGGTGTATTTGGCCTCTCCAGCCTTTCCTCATATCATTGGGCCTATTGGTTGATTTGCGCTAGAGTTTTGTCTTTTTCGCTTTCATAGAAAAATTCTCCCTGGTCATTCCTGGAATCTTGTTTTCTGGATCCTCTTCCCCACTGGATCACATTGGTTGTATGTGTGTGTGAGAGAGACAGAGACAGAGACAGAGAAATCTTGAAAGTAGTGTCATGGATCTTTTTCAATTTTATTCAAAAAATAATATTTTATTTTGTTCTTTCACTTTTTTCCTTCTCTACTGGTGCAGTTTGGTTTTGGTTTTGTAAGGCACAACAAAGTATTTAAAAATCATAAGCTTTTGCCTTATGATTTCAGTTAACCACAGTTTAATGTTACATTTGAACCCTAAATGGTGATTAATCTTAGTGGTTTGTTGAAACAAGCCAATTTGGTAAACTGCTGTTTGAAATTGACTTGTTTTGGGCAGAAAAACAACAGCGTTGTATAAAGGTAACTACATTTTTTTAGTTTGAATGATATGACAAGCTGCAGTTAATTGAAACCACAAGTGAAGGTTTCCAAACTCATCCTTGCTGCCACCAAGAAGGAGGATGGGGGAGGGAAGAGGAAGGAGCAGGTTGGCATTTTCCAGACTCAATATAACAGAAGAGTGCCCACCCCTCCAGATGCTCTTGGGCTGCAGGTCTGTCATCCCTAGCCCAGTGATGAGAGGTGATGCAAGTTACCATCCGACAACCTCTGGAGGGACACACATCTCCCACCTCTGTGATAAATTGCAGCTTCTCCCTGTCTGAACATGGCCACTGAATTGGTTCCCCCCGCCCTGATCGTGGCCTTGAGCCTAACCATTGTCTCCCGGGCTCACAGCATAACAGAGCCGCTGCTGCTTCTTTTTCAAAATAGATCCTGCCTCCGACAGAAATCCCGAAGCCCATCAAATCCCCCACCATCCAGGTCCTGGAGTATGGAGAGGCTGTGGCTCAGTACAACTTCAAAGGGGACCTGCCTGTGGAGCTCTCATTTCGAAAGGTACTGAAGCCAAATAAGAGCCTGAAGACTAGCTCAGAAATGAATTCCAGCTCTGGATGGGGCCTGTGACAGAGGGCTTTGCAGTCTGCTCCCCCCACCCCGGTCTCATGGGCTGCAGTCCAGTTCCTCCCTCTCAAGCAGATGGACGGTGTCTGTCCCTGCTTCCCATAAACCGAATTCCAAGACAGCCAGTGATCTCTTTCTGCCTCTGGCAGAATATTCGCATGGTGCCTCCTGTGGTGATAAAGAAAAAAAATGCAATACAGCAAATGATTTATGGCCCCTCATGTTTGCTGCCTGAGCTGATCACCTTCTACTTTGCTCTTGCTGTGTCTCCTGGAAGATTCTGCACCAAAGTTCTAAACCGAGGGTAAATTAGACAAATAACATTCCATATGGTTTACTTCCCTGAGATAAAGCTTGCTAAATTTACATGCTGTGTCCCAAGCTTTACATAGGAGTTGGCACTTAATTTAGCAGTACGCCATAACATAGTAATTGCAGGAGAAGAGAGACGGGGCAAGGGGAACATGCATGTATCAGTTCATGGAAGAACAATTGCCTGGACACAGATGATCATTGGAAATAGTGATTTCTTTCCCTCGCCACCGTATGTACTGGACGTGTGCCACACACAGTTCGCCTAATTACCCTTGCAGTATAACTGTGTCGACTGAGCCCAGCAAGGTGCTCAGCTGAGCATGGGTTAAGCAATGCATTTGGGGATTAAAGGCCAGTGTAGTGAGACAGAGTGTTGAATTACAGCGTTGGCGACCAGGATTCAAAAGCTAATGCATCCCCGAAGGAAGACTCGCAGCCTATTTTGCCTTGCAGCCTTGTGCACATAAAATAGAGGTGGGTAGAGCCGTGTATGCTACCTGGAGCTTTTTGGAAGAACAGCAGGACAGGCATGGAACAAATGACTCCAGTGAGCTCTGGCCTAATGTTTCAGAGACGGCTCTCCTGTGTTTGGAGGCCAGAGCAGGACTGGCTGGGGGAGCAGTCGCAGATAGACAAGTGGGGCAGAAGAACAAGTGGCCAGGCTGGAATAAGCTTGAAGGGGCTCTGACTTTGAACTGCCCTGTTCTAGACGAGCAGGAGGCCTCTTGCTGGGTCTGCATTTCAGCCTGAGGCTGTGCTGAACTTCGCTCTCCCCTCTCCCTAGGGTGAGCGCATTTGTCTGGTCCGCAGAGTGGATGGCAACTGGTATGAAGGCCGCATCTCTGGCACCAACCGCCAGGGCATCTTCCCAGCCAACTATGTGCAGGTGGTGAAGGAGCCGAGAGTGAAGAATTCAGAGGAGTTCCCTTCCTCCCCGGGCCTCCGAGCCCGGTCCAGCTCGCCCTCCCAGCCGCACTCACCCAGCGTGGGCACCAGGTGGCAGTCAAGTACCTCGCCTTCCAGCCCACAGAGCTCCCTGACTGCGGACGCGGTTTCATCCTCCTCAAGCCACTCCGGATTCACTTTCCCAGTATCCCCGAAGTTGGAACACACGGAGGCTGGGCTCCGGAGACCCCAGAGCACACCGCGGGCTGGCTCATTCAGTCCCCAGAGCCCGAGCCCAGTCCAAACAGGCGGCGGCAGCCTGCAGCCCGCTTCCTCTTTCCCGATGCGTGAGCAAGCTCGGCCCACCCCTGCCGTGTCTTCGCAACCACGAGCTGCCGTCCCCGTGCAGGTGAGCGGCTGTTGGCTCTTTTCTCCTCAGGTGTCTCTTTCCCGTTTGTCCTTGGCAGCTGCTTCCCTTCCCAGCCTTGGAAGTGAGTTTGGCTGGGAGAAGAGTGCACAGGGAAAGAAGCAGTGGGGAGAGGAGCGGAAAGGCCGCGGTGGGTTCTGCTCCCCTCGCCCCAAGCCCCTTCTTGACGAAGGAAATGGGTCTGCCTCTGCACCAGGTGATCTAAAGGGAATTCTAGGAGGCAAGGGCTAAGGCCTGAGCAGCCTGACAGGTTTCTGGCTTGGGGACTGTGGCGAATTTGGGTTTGCCTCCGGGCAGCTGGTGTGTGGGGAGGTTGTGTCTGCCCCAAGAGCACCTTGGTGGCTGTCCCTTTCCCTTGCCTCTGTGAAGATTGTATTGCCACGTTCTGCGAAGCTCCAGCATTGACTCCATCCACAGCACTTCAGAAACTTAGACGCCAGTGGTCAGTGCCAGGCGGATGGATACACATCGTAAGAGAGGCAGGCTTAGCTGCAATTCATGATAACGAGGAGTAAATCCATGCAGAGGAAGTCAGACTGGACTGCATGCATGTATCTCTGTAGCACTTTGTAGTAGACGCGATGATGCGTGACATCTCTGAGCTTGCTTCCTTGGAGTCATGCAATGAGCAAGGAGACTTCCAGATAGCATCCTTCCCTTGGAAGGACCAGCGTGCCCATATTTTACTTAAATTGTGCTTCAGTTAGTAGCTCGTGCTGCTCCAAAGGCTTGGGATGGAGCACCCTTGTGCAGGGTGCCTTGTCGGATTCTGCATCTGCACTTGTCGGTTCCCCTGTATTTAGAAGCATCTCCCTTTCCCGCATCCCTGCCTGACTTCCTGGCTCAGGGACGAGTTTGCTTTCTCACCGCGTCTTCTGCTCTTCTTCCCCTTTGCCTGCAGAGCTCAACCCGTGAGACAGCGGCTGCTCAGGCTTCCCAATTGCACAGCCCTGGGCATGCCTCCGAAGTGTCCCAGTCCAACATCCAGTGGACCCCGTAAGTGAGAATTAGCCACGCTGGAAGCACAGAAGGGAAAGTTTTGCTCTGGCTGGCAGCTGGCCAGGCCATCCATCCCTGTGCATTGAGCCATGGGGGAGGGCTGGCCTCAGACAGCCCCCTGGGGTGCCAGGCTGGGACAGTGTCTGGATTGTTGCGTGGAACAAGGGCCTTTTGAGAAGAGCCTATGGAAGCGGAAGCTGCTGGCTGTTCCACCTGGGCCGTGGCTGGCCCTTGCCAGGCGCTCTGAACTCCTCTTCGAAAGGCAGACAACCCATCATTTCCAAGCTAAATGCTTCCCCCCTCCACCCCAAGATTTGGGTGGGGGAAGAGGAGGAAAGCTGACAGAGTATCTGTCTTGGCACATTCCTTTTCCATGTGCAAAGCTTAGCTGTGTCCCTCCCATCAGCACCACTTGCAAAATGGAAGCCTGGAACAAGCACTCGTTCTACTTTGTTTTTTAATTATTTTATTTGAAGTGGTTGCTATTTGAAACATCATCTTTAGCAAACTGACTTAGAAATGTTGCAGCTCCGTAATTGCAAGAGATGACAGCTGGTTTTTACCAGTAGATCCTACAGTGGTTATGCCACATTGTCTGAAGAATATACTATCCTAATAATTTTATTTATTTATTACATGTATTATAATTATATCCCGCCTTTTTCCTGCAAGAAATTCAAGGCGGCTTTCCTCTTCCCCATGTTATCCTCACAACAACCCTGAGATGTAGGTCAGGCTGAGAGTCCTTTATAGCTGAATCCCATTCCAACACTCTAGCCATTCCACCACACTCGCTCTTTCTGGTTTTTTGCCTCCATTGGGTTTTTCCTAATATTACTTTGCATTTTCTAGTGAAATACTGCACCTTAAAACTATTAAAACCCTAAACAGCTAAAAATTAAATAAATTTTTAAAATATGTAAAATAAAGTACAAAATAACAAACAGCACAGGAATATATAAAACAGTCATAAATTTCTAGGATGAGGACTTGGCAAGAGTAATTAATTAATTGACAGCAGCTAAGATATTTCCATTCCTTAGCTGAGCATTGTAGGGGTATTGCTCCTATATCAGAATGGTATTTAAAGATGTAGCAATTTTGTAATTTCTAAGGTGACTTTTTTGAGAAATCAAAAGAGACAAATACAGAGGGATTTCTGAGAAAGTGGGTTTTGTTTCTCAGATATTTTTATAAAATAGACCGGAATGGTAATCAGGCTTTCATTTTTATTTTGTTGGAAATAACTGTAATTTTTTCCCCAGTATTGTGATTTTCCCAATACTGTGAAGACCATTAGGAATGGGCAGAATAATCCTGTGGCTTCTCAGACACTTTAAGGGGTCGCTAGGATTTTTCAGATTCCCAGGTCCAAGATCAGAAAAGAGCCAAAAGCAACCATTCCGCTGGTCACCTCTGCCACTTCCTCCACCCTGCATAGCATGCCTATAATTCTTCAGACTCTCAGGCATCCACATTGGACTGTGCCCTAAATATAATACAGGCAATCCCTGGGTTACAAATGAGTTCTGCTGCTGAGAAAACAATGGAAATGTGTCTTTAAGTCAAATTTGTATGTAAGTTGGATCACATGCAGTCGGCCCTCCAGAGTTGCAGTGGTGAAGGACACATGACCCCCGTGAAAATGAAAAGTGAATATCTTTGCCAGCAAGGAAATGCCAGAGGGATTTCCCTCTTTGGATGGGCAGGGCAGGAAGCCACGCTTCGGAGGACTCCCTCGACCTGTTCAGTTCCTCTCCCTCTCAATTTTATGCACTAATTTTTTAAAATTAATAGACTTCATGACAGCTCGCTCATAAGTACAGGTTGTTCTTAACTTGGATGTCCGTAAATATGATTTGACTTGTAATGCGTTAAAATTTAGCAAGCAAGCAAGCAATCTTGCATTGGCTGAACAAGGGAAGGCTCTGCAGCTCTGTGGCGGAGCAGTTGCGTTGCGTGCAGAAGGCCCCGTTTCAGTCCCTGGCATCTCCAAGAAGGGCTAAAAAAGCCACCGCTGGACGCCCTGCAGAGCCGCTGCTGGCTTGGGCTGCCGAGGCAGCTGCCTAATTCCCAGGATGGCAGCCCACTTACTGATGATTCCTGTGCTGCAGGTACCAGGCTCTCTATCAGTACAGGCCGCAGAACGAGGACGAGCTGGAGCTTCACGAAGGGGACCGGGTGGATGTGATGCAGCAATGTGACGACGGCTGGTTCGTGGGTACGTGCAGAGTGAGGGAACCCCGTTACGCCAGAGCCGGTGGGATGGAGTGCAGACCTGGGTTTAGAAAGTGGCATGGGGACGCATGCCGCTTCTCTCCACCCATCGAACGAAGGAAAACCCCCCGCTGTGTCGCAGGATGTGAGGCCCACCTGGGCTTCAGCTACCAAATTGAAATGCGCTGGCTGGGGGGCAGGACTGTGATCTCAGTCAGTGGAACTGCTGTGTTCTGCGTTTCATGCACAAAACTGTACTTGCCTCGCTTTAGTCACCAGCCCAGTGCCCATACATTGCAAGCGTAGACATTGAAATGGGTGTCCCGGGGTCAGAAGTGGATAAGGACAGTTGCTGCCATGCAGAGTAGTTCAGCGTGACTTGTGTCGGAAAGAGATCCGGCCCCCAAACCCTCTGAATCGCTGCGGTGTGGAAAGGATTCTGGTGCCACAGCAGGGAGCTCATGGGGGAATTGCTGGTTTCCTTTCTGTTGCAGGAGGTTTACCAGGAACTTCCAGGAGAGGGTGTCTGCCGCAAGACCCCCTCCCTCATCGGGCACCTCTTTTTTGCTTCTCTTTCTATTCCAGGCGTCTCCAGACGAACACAGAAGTTTGGCACTTTCCCCGGGAATTACGTTGCCCCCGTGTGACTGCCCCTCCACCAACCCCTTGCGTGCCAAGTGGAAACTGGGGCAGAATCTGCTCTCATATCCAGCTCCCTAGGAGAGATGCCCCCCACCAATCTGTAGAGGAGTAGAAAGAGGAGGTGATGTGAAAAAGGTGGCCTTGAGCCCATGCGGAGCTTGGCGAGGTCTCGTTGCTTGTCGCCAGCATCCTCTGTTCCTTGGCCACTATCTTCCAGTTTTGTGTTTTGGCTTCCTTGTTTGGGGTGGCCGCAGCCTTAAACTTCTTTTCCTGGCTTTTCCATGGCATCCAAGAGGCCGCACAGATACATCCTGACCCAGCTAAGATTCCACTTGACAAGCAAATCTGGAGTTTTATCCCTTTGAAAAGCCAGTTCCTTCTCTGGAGCAGCAGTGGAAGGTGAAGATGGACTTGTGACTTGACATCTGTCTTGCATCACACCTCCCCTCCAGAATGAACTAAACCTCGCATCGGAGGCCGGAGATCTGGTATATAAACAACGTCGTGGCATGATGGAGGAGCTAGCCAGGTGACCTGGGCTCATGCAGCCCCCCCCCGTGCCCCCTGGGAATTGCTGGCTCCTGCTAATGGGAGGCTGTGCCGTTAACTGTACACACTGAAGTCCAGTATGCGAGTTCCTGTTCTTACCCAACCTCTCTGAGGCTGAACTTGATCCAAATAAGTCCCACCATCTCAATGGTTCATTTAGAACTTTAAATAACTTCCACTCATTCCACTCTTGTGACGGACTCAGCACAAGGATGCGCTGGTTTGTTTGTTTTTCTGAAATGCAAACAAGCGGGGATCAGCTGAACGTTTAGGGCAGTTGGCTGCTGAGGCACAGCAGGGGGCATGTCTTCCCATAAAGCATGGGGGTAGAACCTCTTTTGGCCCACGGGGCAGGGTGTGGCCGATCTGGGGAATCCTCGTGGGGCAGATTTTGCCCCGGGCCTGAGGTTCTGTATCCCTGCCCTGCCCTAAAGCCCCTCTGCTTGGTTGAGGAGCACCTTCCTGACTACAGCAGACCATCTGCTGCAAAGGATTTCATCCTGCCCTTGATTGTCGGCATAGTAAGAAGTCAGTCAGCGGTAGTTTTTATGGTCACTTATTCCTAAGCCAACAGGCCCATGTGAGAAGCATTGGTGCTTTTGCGTGACTTAACTCTCCACAGCTCCTCCCTGAAGATGCTGCTATTCTTGTGGCCAGGGACTAACGCAGGCCCTGGAGGACTTCCATCCTGTCATTGGAAATCTTGGCCTGTCTGTGTGTTGCCTTTTTCCAGACCTTCAGCTCCTTGATCTTTGCATTCCAGCAGTCTCCTTTCACCCCCAAAGCCAAGGGTCAAGACCAAAGGGAGATTTTGTAAAGATAAAACCATCCGCTTATGAATGCAGCAGTGACTGTTCTCAGACTGCCGGGTGTTTGCAGCTGGTGAGGTGGGGGCATGCAGGAAACAAGGGAGTGGGAGTCTGTACTGGGCCAGGAAAAGAGACACTTCTGCCTCCCACAGCCTTTGCCTCGTCCTAATAGTGCTGGCCTCCACATGGCGGCCAGATCGCTGCGTCTTGACTCCGTCACTGCTTCCGCAGAGGACATGCACAGGTTGAGACCAGCCCCTTTGGAGCAGATCGATCCTGCTGTGCAAACAAGAGCCACCCTTTGTCTTTGACTGCATAGCAGCCTTTTGCAGGTTCAGACTCGGCATCCTGTCTCCGTGGCTTTCAGACTTTCTACCTTCAGGGAACACTTTCTCATTGCCACATCCCCTTGCATCCTCCACAGAGTGTCCAGAAGGGTTCTGCCACATTTTCCAGGACTCTCATTTGACACACAGCGCTTGCTCAAGCTCCCTACGCAGAGAGAAGCCTCTGCGCACCAGCATGTTCCACGAACGCCTGCACGCTTGCAGGGCAAACCTGTTTGGAGCAGACACGGCATCTTTTTGGAAAGCTGCTTTGCCTGTACTGACCTCGCTGAACCCAGGTTTCCGCTGAATTTGAGAACGACTGGGCTAACGCACCAGACACAGACCAAGGGTTCCCCGGACTTCTAAGCTATGCAATACCACTGGTACCAGGCAGCTCCTGCAAGGAGAGGGTTTGGTTTGCTAGCTCTGGGAAAAGAGGGCCGTTTGTGTTATTGCCTATGTACACCTTCTCCTGCCAATAAAATCTCGATGAATTAAAGCTGTAGTATGCCGTCTGGCATGTAGCTTTCTGCCTCTGAAGATCCAGGCTGAAGACGACTACGAAGCACAGGAGACCCTGCCAGGGAACAAGAGGGTGGCTGATTTGTGGGATGTTGAGCAAAGGAGGTGGATAATCCCTAGTTTCTGGAACTCAGGCATCCTGGGCAATTCTCTTCTGTTGTTGGTTCGATTCCTTGGTGTGCTGGATCATATTGAGAAGTACGCCATGTTGGCTTTTCTGTATTGGGTACTATCATGAAGGTGCCTACAAAACTGGAGGTGGGGTTGTAGGGAGGTCTTGAGAATGACGGAGACACCCCTGACATCAGGGAGCATAACCCTGTTTCTGCCCTGGGCTCCTGAAAGTCATGAGCACTCTGGGAAGGCCGTACCAAGCTTCTGAGGTTCTCTGCAGCTTTAAGACTAAATTGTTGCTCTTGGCTTCCAAGGGTCATCAGCCATGCACTTTGCATGGTCCAAAGAGCTGTTACAGAAGAAGGGTAAAAGCTGCTCCTGACTCGTACCATGAGATACAACAATATTAAGGTTAGAATTGAAGGCTAGATAGATTGATGTAGCTATTCATACATAGATTTCTCATATGTTCTCCAATAATTGTGTGTGTCAGCAACAACAAAAGCAGTGAATGGATCAGTAAAAGAGCAAGGGCTTGTCTTGGTGGGAAAAATACCCATCTAGGTCATCTTTATTCTTAGCTATAATTGCCAACTTTTTTAAAACTGCATCTTTTCCTGCGCCTTTAACCGCAATCTAGTATGTGGGAACTAAATATTTGAAGCATTCTTTCATTTTTATCTCCCAGTAGGAAAGGTTCCTGTGTTACATATCAGACTGCTGTTAAGGGACACAAAAGCAGGGCTAACAGAAACAACTCTGATGCGCGAGGCATGCAAAATGCTTCTTTGCTTTTAAAATAGGAGTTCTTTTCTCCTTTGCAGTTTGTGACCAACAAGGGTCCCGCTGCCCCCTGCCCATGTCCAAAACAAGATGAGACACTTGTTTTTCCAGTAGCGGAGGGTGCACACAGATTAGCCTGTAAGTCTTGTGGGCCACACACCTGGGGCTTGGCTGCATTCTCAGCTTGAGTCACTTTAGGGTTTTAGAGATGTTTATTGACAGACCTCGAGATGCAGAAGGAATTAGGCTTCAGCACAGAACAAAAGGTCTCTCTTCTGCTGCAGACGTACACTCATTTTGCTGGGCCAGCCTTTAGAAAAAGCAGATCCTCCCCCAGTCTCTGTCAAGCAAACACTTTCAGGCCCATATGGATTGGTTCTCTGAAGCATTTGTGGCGATCCCACTGCTTCACACTGTGTGACTTATTCTTAAAAAACATTTCGGAGAGGCTTTCTGAAGTGGCATTCCAGAGCTTGGCGGGTCTGAAGGCCCAAAGGACAGCACCAAAAATATCAGTATATGTTTGCTTAAAGTTATGACTGTCAGTAACTGAGCCTTAGGAAAGGCAGTTCAACCTTTTAGGGGGCAATCCTATGCAAGTTTAGACAGGAGAAAGGTCAACACCCAGTTAGCAGGGAAATGCTGGCAGTTGTTGGACTGTTTTCTGCCTAAAGGTGCACCCTGTGACTAATTCTTGATCCAGTCAGTTCAGATCCTGGCCTTCATCCATGTCCCACGTACCAGAAATGCAGAAATTGGCTATTCTTGAAGTATCGTAGGACTCCTTGCTGCCTGTGCATGAATGGGAGTGGGAAACCTCACCACACCACCACATGTTGGGTGGGTGGTTAGGGTTAGATTAGGGTTAGACCCTGAGCTAGGGTTCAGTTAGGTCAATCCTAAAACTGGAGGTTAGATCTGGACCTGAAGTTCTCTGGGCATTATAAACAATGGTTGGGTTCAGACATAATCCATGCTCAAGGGTTGAGTATGGAATGAGTCCTGCCTGAAAAGTGGGTTATGCTGTCTGACCCCAGCTGAGAGAACAAAGCATTGCAAAACAACCTATAATTCACAACCCAGTGACAAACCACGGCTTCTCTTCATGGGTTGTTTGTGGTTAACAAGCCATGGTTATCTTGGCTGGGTTCAGAGAACACAATAATCCACGTTTCAGCAATAACCCACACTCAGCCCATGATTCAGTGTTGGGTGTGGGTTCTCATGTCAGCTCAGTCAGTGGAAAAGATCAAAAGCACAAAGTCTTGAGATGTCTTGTTTTATTTTCTTAAGTGGGGTGTTCATTATTTAGGAGCATCTCCAGGATATTTTTCTTGAAGGGGCAATAAATGATGTTGGGGCAAGTTACATGGGGACAAAAGGTGCCCATGTGCAGCTGGATCGCCAAAGCAGACGGAACGGGGAGCCTCTGGGGTTAGCATCTCCACATCCACAGTGACTCTCCACTCCGCATCCCCCTGGCTACACCGTGGGGTGTTCTTAAAGGAAATGTTAGACTGCAAAGTGATGTGTGATTTTCATACTACAGCACACCTGGGCATTTTCTTTGTTCGTACTTTGGCACTTAGGAGTCCCACTCCATGACTTTTGGAAGACCATACAAAGTAGCAGAAAATCTGCAAAATTAGGAATCCGTGCTAATTGCACTAATATCTTATATTCAAGCCTGAACTCAAGAAAACTTTGAGATGAAGGTCATTAAAAAAAAGGAGTGGGGAAAACAGATTAACAGCCTGTTAATAATGTCATGTTGAATATTGTTGAACATCAGTGCAGTCTACAGAAAGTGTCTCGGGAAGAGAAATGCATATTCTTAATCAGGGTTGCAGTTTCTAGAGGAGCTTAGCTTGCTTTATTTTTTTCATCAGGGTCATAATCCCATTTTTCATGACTTAGAATTTTGAACTGCATCCTTGTTCTTTGGTAACTGTCCATTTTGGGTTTTGTATGCTGTCACCTCCACTAGCTTTGTTGTTGCTCAGACTTCCTAAGGCCTATTTGACTTCACATTCCAGGATGTCTGGCTCGAGGTCAGTGACCACCCCATCGTGGTTATCAGGGACGTTAAGCTCTTGTATAGTACTTCTGTGTAATCTTGCCACCTCTTCTTAATCTCTTCTGCCTCTGTTAGGTCCCTGCCATTTTGGTCCTTTATCATGCCCATCTTTGCATGAAATGTTCCCTTCATATCTCCAATTTTCTTGAAGAGATCTCTGGTCCTCCCTATTCTATTGTTTTCTTCTATTTCTTTACACTGTTCATTTAAGAAGGCATTCTTATCTCTTCTAGCTATTGTCTGGAATTCTGCATTCAATTGGGTGTATCGTTCTCTTTCTCGCTTGCCTTTTGCTTCCCTTCTTTCCTCAGCTATTTGTAAAGCTTCCTCTGACAGCAATTTTGCTTTCTTGCATTTGTTTTTCTTTGGGATGGTTTTAGTTGCTGCCTCTTGTACAATGTTGCGAACCTCCGTCCATAGTTCTTCAGGCACTCTGTCTATCAGATCTAATTCCTTAAATCTATTTGTCACCTCTACTGTATATTCATCAGGGATATGATTTAGGTCATACCTGAGTGGCCTAGTGCTTTTCCCTACTTTCTTCAATTTAAGCCTAAATTTTGCAACGAGAAGCTCATGATCGGAGCCATATGTATATAAATATGAGTAAATATTCATAGAATGATAGAAGAGTAGAGTCCATGGGAAGTCCATCAGGTTTGACCCTCTGCTGTTTGTTTGTTTATTTATTTAAAACACTTCTATGCCGCCCCCATCACAACAAAGCCTCGGGGCGGCTCACAACATAAATAAAACATAAATATAACAATTATACAATTAAATTAAAAACCCCAGTGACATCTCGGCTTAAAAATTTTAAAATCCTATAAATGCAATAAATTAACAATTAAAATAAGTTTTAAATAAAAAGGTCTTAGCCTGGCACCAAAAACCAAATAGTGATGGCACCAGGCGGACCTCTCTGGGGAGCGCATTCCATAGATGGGGCGCCACCGCAGAGAAAGTCCTCTTCCGGGTACTCGCCCTCCTAATATCTTTCACGGAGGGTTCCCGGAGAAGGACCTTTGCTGTCGATCTCAAGGGGTGGGAGGGCATATATGGACGCAAGTGTTCCTTTAGATACCCAGGTCCCAAGCCGTTGAGGGCTTTATAGGTCATAACCAACACCTTGAATTGGGCCCGGACTTCAATCGGGAGCCAGTGGAGCTGACGGAGAACTGAGGTAATATGAGAACCATGCCCAGTCCCCGTCAGCAACCTGGCAGCTCTATTTTGTACCAATTGAAGTATCTGGACCGTCTTCAAGGGTAGCCCCACGTAGAGCGCATTACAGAAATCTAATCGGGAAGTTACCAACGTGTGTGTCACTGTCACCAGGCAGTCATTCTCCAGGAAGGGACGCAGCTGATGGATCAGCCAAAGCTGAAGGAAGGCACTCCTCGCCACTGCTGTCACCTGAGCTTCTAGTGATAGCTCAGGGTCGAGGAGCACTCCCAAGCTGCAAACCCTGTCCCTCAGAGGGAGTGCAACCCCATTTAGGACAAGGCCCAAGTCTCCCATCCGAAGCCTGAACCACCCACCAACAGGACCTCCGTCTTGTCTGGATTGAGCTTCAGTTTATTGGCCCTCATCCAGCCCATTACCTGTTGCAGGACACCAAGTTACACCATCCCACCCAGATGGTGGTTCAGTTTCTTTTTGGATGTCTCCAGTGTGGGAGAACCCACCACCTCTCCAGGCAGCTGGTTCCACTGTTGTATTGCTCTGACAGAAAAGAAACTGCTACTGATATCTAGCCTAGATCTGGGTTGTCACAGCTTCAACTGATTATTCCATGTCCTACACTCTGGTATCAGCAAGAAGAGATCTTGACCGTCCTCTTTGTGACAGCCTTTGAGGGACTTACATTAATATTAACTGCTTTGCCTTCCAGATTTGAAGCCTTGAAATTTGCAACTGATTGATTGAATTTTGAACCATTCCATCCCCATATAAAACTCTTGCGGAATGGTTTCCAGACAAAAGCAACACACTGCAAACAATAAAGGTTCATAAACTATGCATTTGTTGTCATTAGGCTAAAATGCTACAAAATGTTGTCTGTTTTTTAAAGTTGTGCAGGTTTCTTTAAGTCAAGATGTGTTTGCAAAGAACATTACTAAAATTACTTCAAGGCATATTCTTGGCAGATAAAAATAGAAGTAATCAGCTGTATTAAAATCCTTTTGTTCTGAACCCCACTTTTAAAGGGATAAATTCTAAGAACTGCCATATTTTTTGCTCTATAAGACTCACTTTTTTCCTCCTCAAAAGTAAGGGGAAATGTCTGTGTGTCTTACAGAGCGAATGTGTGTGTGCAGTAAGTCTGTCAGATGTGCAGCCCATGGGGAAGTGATGGGGAATGTGCCTGTGATTATGTGCCCATTTGATTCAGAATATGTTTTTTCTTGTTTTCCTCCTCTAAAAACTAGGTGCGTCTTATGGTCAGGCGCGTCTTATAGAGCGAAAAATACGGTAAGTCTGGATAGTTGTCCTTTTGTCCTCTGTAATTTATGGCAATCCTATTTCTTCAGGCTTAATGTATTTCATAATGTTGGATCAAACAGATATAATGGGGTTTGCACTTTAATTGGCACAACAAATACTATATAATTGGAATAAGTAATGGAATTTGGAGAGATGGCTAAGATTCTTCCCTTTTCAGTTATTCAGGTCAGTTCTAAGACTTCTAAGTTCAGTGGGACTTACTTCTGAGTAAGCATGTACAGGATCACACTGTGAGGCTTATTTGGATCAATTTACAGTGTCAGAAGTCTTGAAAGCAGAAATCAACTTTCTGCTAAACTAGAAGAACGAAATTGCGGGGGGGGGGGGATTACTTAGCACAACTGTTAGAGCATGCACTTTGATTTGGAAGTGAAGTCCCACAGAGAGTCATGGGATTTATTCCCAGGGAAGTGTCAGGAGGAGCAAGACTGGTGCCAGGAGCTGGCAGAACTGGGCACCAGTCAAGGCCTTTGGCCCAGTAGGGGCCCCACTCCCAGTTGCTGGAGGTCTCCATCACTGCTTCCCCTGTATGAGCTGGGCAAAAGTGACCTGCAACTTAAACAGCTGTGAGTGAAGTGTGAGGAGCTTCTCCCACCTCAAGTCTTCTTTCTGGGCTCAGAGGCAGAGCATTTGGGAACAGGAAGCAAGGAAGTGGAGCTGCTTTGTGGAGGTGATCCTAGTGAAGGCATCTTTCAACTCCCTGCAAAAACAGCAACCTGAACAGAGCCTGGATTGAGGATTTCGGCCTTTACACCCAGCCAAGCCCAGGTGAGTTTATTCAGAAGCAGGTTGCTCTACCATGGATGGAGTGGGTTCCCATTAAAGCACCTCCAGGACTGCAGCCCACTGGTTCTTACAGTTGCCAGTCAGCAGGTGGGGTCACTGTTGCCTTCCTTTTATCCTGCTTGGGGGCTTCCCAGAAATACTGGCTGTCCTCTGCTGGAAACAGCACAGTGGCTTAGAAGACACAGCAGTCTGAGCCAGCCAGTGTGAAGGTGCTGTAGTTAAAGCATGCTTCCCCAATCTGCTGCTTTCCAGAATTGCAGCTCCCATTATTCAGTCGGTTGGGCTGTGATGGATGGGAGTTGGACTCCAATGGCACCAGTTTGGGGAGGGCTAAGTTTGAGAGTCAGATGGGAACTGGTGGGAGGGAGACATCATTTAAGTGCCCTCTCTGTCATGAGGTTCACTGGCCCCCTTGGAGCTGCTGGAGAGCCTGCAGTGTAACCAAGGTTCAGTTTGGATGCTAGGAGGGACTTCCTGACAGTTAGGACCCCAAGGGTATGGAATGGGCTTCCACGGGAGGTGCTTGAGGCGCCATCGGTGCGGGTGTTCAAGGACAGGCTGGACATGCACATGGTAGGCATGTCATGAGCAGAGCCGGCTGGAGCTGGGGGGTCAGACTAGATGGCCTGGGAGGCCTCTGACTTGCTCTGTTTCTATGTTTCTAACCTACCTCACAGGGTTGTTGTGAGGGCAGAAAACAGTAAGTGAATTCCAGAGCCCTACAAACCTGAAGGCAGGCTAAAAGGGGAGTGGTAAAAATGTAGGGAGGAAACCGTTGTTCTGGTTTGCAGGCCTAAACTGGTAAACTGTCGCTTGTTGAAAACCGGGGGGGGGGGGGCACGGGGACGGCAGCCCCTGCTGCAAGCCTGGAGCCACGCACACCTTCGTGACCCCCCGGGCGGGGTACCAGGGCCGAGGTGGCGATGCTGGGCTGTTCCTGCTCTCGCCCGGGCAAGCCGGGCAGTGGCCCCCGGCTCCGCGGCGCCTGCAGCGGCGCGGCAGCCCCTGGAGGCGGCGCTCGCGTGCCGGGCCGGGCCGTTCCGAGGCGGGCTGCGAGCGCGCTGCGTGCCTGCCCCTTTGGAGGAGGAGGCGAGGAGGAGATGGAGCGCGGCGGGCGGGCGGGCGGCCGCCGCGCACAGGCAAGACGCGGCGTCGCAGCAGCGCCGGCGGCAGCGGCCGGGCTCCCCTGGGCTGGCTGGCTCGCGGCTCCCCGGCGCGCCTTCCGAGAGCCTCCCTTCCTCGCGCGCGCATCCTCCTCGGGCGACGCGGGCAGGCTCCGGGCTCGGGGTAAGTGCCGCCTGCAGCAGGTGAGGCGCGCAGCCGGCCTCGCCTCGGTCCCGTCCCGTCCCGTCCCGTCCCGGGGTAGGGAGCCGCCGCTTCTGCTCCGGGGTGGGGTGAGTCCAGCCCACTCCAGTTTGACTTTCCGAGGAGCTGAAGTCGCGCGCCGCGGATTTTGCGCTCGCGTTTCGGGTCTCGGGGGGTTTTGCGCGCGACTCCGCCTCTTTCAGAGGGGAGGAAAAGCCGAACTTTGCCGTTTCGCCTCAGCGCTCCGACGAAGCAAGCCGCTTTCGTTGCTGTTTTGCTCATTCTGGGGCGCTGTTTTTAATGAGTTTGGTGTGCGGACTTGAAATTGTTGGTAATGGCACGAAACGTAGCAACTTGTGCGCGCCTTTACTGTAAACCACGTTGGGAGTTGCGCTGGAGGAAAGACCGCCTGTAAATAATCTTAGAGAAATAATTAGGAGCATGGCTGCTTAGAATTTCAAAGTTGGAACCCAGAGTCCATCCCCTGTAGAGTAAAAGCCCGTCTGTTTTTATTTTTTATTTTTTTAGGGTTATCTGGTTGGGTTGCCGCTTGCTCTTCTTCCCCACTTCTACTGTTAAAATGTGCCCCTTCCTGGCATTTATTGTGCTACTGAGTTGCATCTGACTTTGGAAAATAAAAGATAGATCCTTGCCCCGTTGAGATTACAATCGAAAATTCAACCCAGACAAGAGGGAGGTAAGAGGTGAGCTGGTGAAGAATATGACTCTATTTTGGTTGTGGGCAGATAGGATGAGACATTAGAGCAGTTCTAGACATGTTTAGACGGAAAGGGGCTCTATAATTTCTGGTATTCTAGGAGATGCAATAGGTATTTTTCTGACATGCATAGAATTGCACCTTTGAGTTCCTTTGAGTAGTGTATTCAGATGACATGTCCGGCTTGTTGAAGGTGAAGGCTTTTTGATATATTTAGGGCACAATATTGTGTATGTTTAGACAGAAGAAAGGCTGGCAATTCTGAGGATGCTGTGGTTGCACCTTTTCCCTTCATCTTTTTGCTGTCAGGAGTCTAGTCCTCAGGAACTAGTTATTGTTTGTTTGTTTGTTTGGGTGTTGTCTCTGACGATGTCCAACCAAGATGATTTCTGATGGGTTTGCCAATTTAGCTCTTCCTGCACTTTAACTGGTCTTTGTTGCCATGTCCTCA
>JAIXND010000621.1:22079365-22132542 GCA_023646645.1 Varanus salvator macromaculatus | reverse complement strand
TGCTCTTTGTCCCTAAAGGTACACTTCCCCTGGATGAGGAGGTTTAATTTAGCTATAAGATTCCCTTAGTCAAAGGTGTAACACAAAGGCTCTTAAAGTTGCAAAAGTGGTAACTTAAACTGCTACATCTAGGGCATGAAGAAATCTTGGGAAAGCATGAGATTTCAAAGCCGTGCAAAATTCCTTGCCTCCCCATGTGTTCAGTAAAAGCACCGTGAATTATGAATGCAAATGAAGCAAAGGAATGGAAATTTGCCTAAATTTGCATGTTTTATATCAGTCTCAGAAGTCAGCTCTTAGGCAATTTGTTCCACATATCCCCCTTCATGCTGTGAGGAAGGCATTTTGCAAAGGACGAAGGAGAAATTTACTTTGGTTCAGCTGCCAAGTGCTGTGTGAATACACACAAACATTCAGTCCAGCACAACAGGGGGAGCAGTAAACCCTTAATCCCACTGCAATTATACACAAAGCCAAAGTTTGTGGCTGGACTGCTGTAAACCTGATCGGCCTTCCTTCCAGATGAGGTGTTAACTGTTTACTCACAGTATCAGTTGCAATTTTTTCAGTTATTACTGGCAAGGCAGTTCTAGTTGAACTGCAGCATGTACCCAGGCTAAATTAATATGGGGCAATCAGGTTAATGCATGCTAACCCTACTAGCTATTTGAGGTGTTGGGGACTTTGCTGGGGACTAGCACTTTTTAATTTTCCTCTGGGTTCTCTTTCTCACCTTATTCATTGGCCACACCACATGGTTCGGCTCAGTTAAAATTGCTGATGGGTAACTTCAAATGCTTCTGGACATCTGCCATAGGGTCAGCAGTATTGTGTCTGCAGCTTCCGCATTCAGTTTGTGCATAGCTCTGCACCCCTTCAGAAAGGTCGTTCACTTGGGGGCTTCTAATGGATGAAGAGCCACTGTGTGTGATTCAGTGGATGGATGAAGGCTTCCCTTCTGACTTGGTGGGACATCTTCAGTGGGAGTTGGGAAGGCAGGATGCGGTCTGTGGGGGTGTGGAGTTGCACTTAATACCCATCAATGGCATTAATCACATGTAAGAATGTTTGATGGCATGTAGGATGGGTGTACTTTTGAATGGTCTGTTTCCACTAGAATTGTTTTGGCAACCGATTTTTTAATTTTTATACTTTATTTTATTGTTGCTGTTGTAGTAGTATTGGGTTTGTAAGTTGTTACAAACCTCCCAGATAGCTGCAATGCTTGGACAATACAGAGATGAAATAAGTACTACATTAATAATGTAGTAGACAAAGTTTACTACATTAGTAAACAGAGTTTGGGGCACTCCCCACTCACCCCACACACACTTGCTCGTTTCACCAGAGATAGGACACAGTTCTCCAATGTATTTTGGGTTAGTGGGCATATTTAACCTGGAGATGGGCCAGTTTTTAATATTGTATATGTTTTTAGTGGTTGTGAGCCGCCCCGAGGCTGCTGCAAGGGGCGGCATACAAATGTTTAAATAAATAAATGAATAAATTTGGAATGTAGTGGGCGCTCTCACAAAATGGCTGCTGTGGGGGGTGTGGCCTGTCCATAAAATGTCTAGGAGTCAGCTTGCCTGGTCACTAATTTCATTAAAGGCACCCTCATGAGAGCAGGAAAGTGAAGTGTGAGGCCGATGTGCTGTCTGAACTCCAAAGCACAAAGCTATTCTTTTGATTCCAAAGCAATGTGGTGTTAGAAGATTGTGTAGCAGGCCAGCCTCCCCATAAATAAAAGCTTGGCCATCACCAAAAAGTGTGTCCATGGGCAGATTGGTGGCTGTGGGTGCCATGCTAGTGATCCCACCTCTCAGGCATGTCTTTTCATGAATGAATGCTGAGTATCATCAGGAAGAGCGAGGCAGCGGATGCAGGGGGACAAGGACGGCAGGGTGCACCAGGGGATAGAGCAGCTTAGGCCGTGCGCCCTCCCTTGGCACATCCAAAGCTAACTTGCTGCTCTCACATGTGGTGTGTGATGCCATCCTGGCACCAGTGTTGGAGCCACCTTGACCTCTTCTACGGGCAAGACAACCTCCTGTGCCAGCCCTCTTGGGCTGATTTCGTCGGTTTCCATAGTCCAGTTTAGGGCCGCAACCACTAGGATGGCCTCCGATATTTTGCCCCAGAAGCCTCCTGACTTGGCTGTCAAGGCTTGACATCAGTAGAGGGCCAACTGACTTGACGTAACGGTGGGACAACCTTGGTGCGCACACACAAAACCGTCTGTGCTGTTCACATTTATGGACAGTTCGTGCTTGGCATGTGGAGATACAGAGACTGCTATGCTCTTAACTTGCAGACAGATCTCCTGTCCCACACCAGGGATGGGCAGATGCATTGGCCTACCGCTTCCATCAGCCCCAGCCAACCTAGCCAATGGGGAGGGACGAGGCAACCTGTAGCCCGAAATACCTAGAGGCCCAGAAGCAACTCACTATGGCCCCCCATCCCAGCCTGAGTGGAGAGTTGCTGCCAACTTTTCAGGTGTAACTTTTCAGGTGTAAGACAATTATATTCTTTGAGCAGGTGCCCAAGGCACATGGAGAACAGTGTCCTCTGTTCTGGGGACAAAATGACAGGCTTTTGAGATATCGAAGCACTTTAAGACAACCTTTTGGGGAGAACATGAACATATGTGAATAGGTCAGAAACTTGTGGGCTCCACCGCAGAAAGCCTGCTGTGCGAAGAAGGCAGCAGACAAGCAACTTGCTGAAAAGTCTGAATACAACACCGAGAGGGAGGCTGGAGTCGCAACATGCTAAGCAACTTGTTTGAAGTCCATTTCTTTTATTGCATTTCTGTACCAACCACTAGACAAACACACAGCTTTTAGCATGAAGAGAAAGCTGTTCCCAGCAATCCTAGTTGCCAGGAAGAAAAAGCATTTATTTGGAAGTGGGAGGGACAGAACACCTTGGTGAGTGCTGGTGTGGTGTAGTGGTTAAGGGCACGGGATTGGGTCTCAGGCGATACAACTCTGCTGCGCCCGCAACTGGAGTATTGTGCTCAGTTTTGGGCCCCTCATTACAGTAAGGATATAGTCAGGTTAGAGTCAGTGCAGCGTAGGGCCACAAGGTTGGTGACTGGTTTGCAGGGGATGCCGAATGAGGCGAAACTGAGGGAACTGGGTCTCTTGAGCCTGGAGAAGAGGCGACTCAGAGGGGATATGTTGGCGACATACAGGTATGTGAGGGGGTGTCACACGGAGGTGGGCAGAGACCTGTTCTCCCCTGCAGAGGAAGGCAGGACGCGCTCCAACGGAGCAAAGCTCAGGGAACCCAGGTTCCATTTGGATGCCAGGAAGCACTTCCTGACAGTTAGGACCCCGAGGGCGTGGAATGGGCTTCCACGGGAGGTTGTTGAGGCCCCATCAGTGAAGGTGTTCAAGGATACTCTGGACATGCACATGGTGGGCATGTTGTAGCAGAGCCGACTGGAGCCAGGGGTCAGACTAGATGGCCCGGGAGACCCCTTCTGACTTGCTCTGTTTCTATGTTTCTATATTGTAGTCGCCACTCAGCCATGGAGCCAATGGGGTGGTTTTGGGCCAGTCACAGACTCTCAGCCCAGCTACCTCACAGGGTGATTGTTGTGGGGATAAGTGTGAGAGCAGGAGGAGGAGGAGAATGATGTGAGCCCCTTTGAGTTCTTTGAAAAAGAAAAGGGATTGAATAGAAATCAGATAAGTGGACCAC
Source organism: Varanus salvator macromaculatus (assembly GCA_023646645.1). Lineage (NCBI taxonomy): Eukaryota > Metazoa > Chordata > Lepidosauria > Squamata > Varanidae > Varanus > Varanus salvator. Next base: position 22,128,831 of record JAIXND010000621.1, on the reverse strand, counting down.
AGGTAAATGACACTTCAATAATTGCCTCTCTTCTTCCAACAAATTGAGTAGACTTTGAGTCCACACATGCCCCTCTTCCCAGTCATCAAGGGTACAGAAGAGAAGGACAAAGACAGACACCCCATTTTAAACCATGTTCTTCAGACATGCTGTGATGCCGTTTTGCAGCGTGCCTTGCCAGTGTATTATTCTAGCAGGCAGGATCTTGAGTCAGCCATCCATCGGGCTTCCCTACTCATGCCTCAGCAGCTCTGGTGAAAGGCATTTTGCAGCCCGAGGGGAAGAACAAGATGGCAGACCTTTCCTGGTGCAGAGGCTAGCTGACAATTGATTCTTCCTTCAGCACTAGCAATGGAACAGCGTCCTCTCCCACACCTGAGCGGGGCAGGCTGTGTAATAAATAATCTGCCCTCTCCCCGCGCTGCTGCCTGTGATGTCTAGTGCACTCTGCCTAACGACAGGGCCGGCTCCACTCCTCCCTTGCCCAGCTTGAAGTTCCCCCCTGTACATTTTCAATTTGAGATGGCACGTTTATTCTTCATGTAAATGTTTTGAAGCCATCATTCCCGTTACAGAACTCCTCCAAAGACTGGCAAAGGGAGGACTGCATGACAGCTACTAGTCATTTGAAACGGCTTTCCTCATTTGAGGGAGAAGCTGTGGAATTATTTTTGTAATTTTATCCTGAGAGTGTCTACATCTGCCTGCTGCACTGCAAATGTGGGGGGAGGGCATCTCTTTCCACCCGAAATTCCATTTTGGAGAAGTGTTTGAGGGCTGAATTCCAGCCTTAGGCAGGGCCAAAGCAAAGGGGTAAAACCAAAAGACTACCCCCTCGAAGAATATTGAAGATCTCACTATTAGTAACTAAAACTTTAGAGAAATATGGCAGCCTTTCAGAATGGGGGGAAATGAGAGTTGGGAAGCCACCAAACCACAGGTGGCTGGGGAAAAGGTGATGGGGTGTGGGGAAGGGGCCTGACTGGGAGGGCTGGCTTTGGCCCCCCTTTGGCCTGAGATGTGAGGCGTCTCAGTGTGCTGAGTGATGCTGTTTGTAGTCCTGCCACTGCTGCATGGATTATCTACCAGTTACAGACCCGATATCTGCAGAGTCAGGGGCTGGTGGTGGTCTGGAAACATCCAAGACACACCAGGGCAGCTCATTTAGTCCATCCTCCAGGTGGGGCAGCATCCCTGAATAGGGGACTTCCTTTCTGGCTTCTTTTCTGGGAAAGACAGAAAATCCCTGTAATATTATCAGGATGTATTTCTCTTATCTATTGTTCTTTCTGGCCAAAGAGTAATTTTTTTAAAAGGATAAATATTCTTGAACTCATCCATCTGCTTGCATGCAGCAAAGGGTCCAAAATACAACAAGAAGAAATGGGGCAGACTACTCCAAAATTTTATTAAAATGGAAGATCTTGCACGAATGTACTTTATAAAGTGTGTTTGTAGAACAATTATATTATGTACTTGTTGTGAGCCGCCCCAAGGCTTTGTTGCGATGGGGGCGGCATAAAAATGTTTTAAACAAACAAACAAACAAAATGGATTAGAAGCCCTGGGGCTATTGGGCTGCATAAAAAACGAAGTGCTGAAGTGTTCGGCCTTTAAGTTGTGCTGTCCTTGAAGCAGAGACGTTAACTTGAAGCCCAGTGCAGAATAAAGTAGTTTCAGGCTGCTGTGGCGGGGAGGATGCCCTGCAGGATGCAGGATGCCTTGTGCGCACCCCCCGGTGGCGTCCGCTTCCTGGCTGCTGCTAAGGGGATGGGAGCTCCCGCCCCCCACGGTCGGTCGCCCTGCTAGAGACAGGGCTGCTTGTGTTCCCGACTGATGAGGCGGAGGAGCTTCCTGCCAGCACCCAAGCATGTGCATGCAGCAAATTCCTTCCCTGAAGGCCACCTTTGTGTGTGGGTGCATAAGGTTTGGGGCGTTTCCTTGTTGGCTATTTGGAAGAAGGCAGCAAGTCTGGCAAGTAGCAAGGACAAGGTGGATCAGAGGAATTTCCTCTCTCTGGGTCGCTTTCTCCCTTTGCCCTTCTCCTTTGGCTAGCCCTGCTTGGTCGTAACCTCTCCAGGATTCATTTATTTCACCTTCTCGTTTTTCAGACTCTTTCTTGCATGGCTTTAGAAGGGCTTGCTGAGGGCTTCCCCATTTAGGTTCGCTCCAATCGTTCTGGCAGCGTTGCAGGGGGTTCCCAGGCCCGTGCTGCGTGGGTTTTCTGAGCCGGCTAGAAAATACGCATATGCATGCAAGGGGCAGCATCCGAGGGTGGTCTCTGAACAGGGAAGGGGGTGAGATGCAAAATGCTAAACCAGCCCCCCTCCTCTTCCTTCCCCTCCCTGCTCTGGCTTCCCCTCCGAGGCGCATTGTAGAGATGTGTTGTGCTTCATGGTGGACTTGGCAAGGTCTTTCCCTCCCCAGTCACACTACACCACTGTCAGCCCAGCCGCGTCTTGTGGGAGCGATGAGCAGAGCCGCAAATCTTCCAGGCCCAGCTGCAAAAAGGTTTGGATCAGGCCTGTGGCTGTGAACATCTTGCAGCTTTCAGCTCCCTTCTCCCCACCCACAACACGGCCTCTCCCCACACTGACTTCCAAAACACTTTGGCCTGCGGCACCACACGTCTGACACTGACAATTGCTCACGTCTTGAGGGACCTCTCTTCCCCCTCCCACAATGAGGCGCCCCTGCTATCCCCACGGAGCCTCCCGTGTGCTCCTCAAGTGAGGGGATCGTCTGCTTTTTTGTTCTTGTCCTCCTCAACGTGAAAAAAGCGTGTTTCTTTTACAAGCATTTTGCTGCCTGGTTTCTGCAGATTCCTTTGCAGCTGTGTCCCCTGCTGCAGGGCTGTCCCATCCTTTGACAGCAGGATTTCAAAGGGCAATGCAGGGGGGGGGGGGTCATAAACTGACTGACAAAACAAGGAGAAAGAGAGAAATACAGAAAACATTAAAAGTACTGTATTAAGATAGAAGTGGGAAGATCTCACATGACTGTGGGATTAGTGCTGGGGCCACAACTGCAGTTCGCCTGCTTCCTCTCTCCCAGGCTGTTCTGTTTCCCTGGCCGCTGATCTTTTGGTGTTTCCTTGGCTCTCGTACATTCTTTCCCTCAAGCTCAAATGCACTCTGCTAAGGTTCAGTTACCCTGGGTGAAAATATGCCATTGTTTCACGGCTCCTTTGCCGGTGGCTCTACCCACCATGGAAGTGTGGTCCTGAGAGCATCTCTGAAGTGGGATTTGGCACTTGGGTCCAAAACCCCGCTTCCAGTCCATCCTTTAGCAGCCACATCTGCCCTGAGACTGCCACACTAGCATATGCCTTCCACTGAGTCCGGTGCCCTCGTCTCCGGAAAGCAAAAATTTCCATGTAATGGCACTCTTTGGATATGTTGCTGCGGAAACACCAAAGAATTTGTGGCAGCGCGATTGCCCCGTAACTGCCCTCTGTTGGCTGTGGCGTGCCATGTCTCTGCTCTCGGCTTGTGCTTGCCCCATTCTGGTGCCTTTCTCTGCTCAGAGATTTTGTGGTCCTCAGTATGCCAAGTGCTAGGAAGTTCCGGGAATGGGCTTTTCCAGAGTCTGCTTCCCTGTGCAAAGTTACAACTGGGATTTATGGCATTTCTGTCACGTCCCTTTGGTTTACGAATATGCCAAGCCTGGCAAGGAGGCACTCAGCAGATACAACCAGTCCAGTTAAACCTCCTCCATAGCACCTTCTTTTCAGGCAACTGAGAAACATTCCCCACCCTGGTTGTGTCTCCCTTTCCACGCTTTGTTCCGAATGGCCAAATGGTTTCCTTTGCTTTCTGTCCAGGCAGCTAGTAGCTGGCAGCCATCAAAGCCTATACAAGCGCCTGGAAATGGGCATCCTTCAGCTGACGTGAAGCGGTAGCATTGCCATTACATCCAAGGGAGGCACGGTTCTTTCTGTTACATTCTCTGAAGTCTTCTGGTGTTTGCTTCCCTGTAGCATTAAATAGGCCGACATGTGGCGAACATCTGTGCCTGCCTCATTGTTTCCTCTCCCATTTCATTCCCCACTTGCTCCTATTACCTCTTCTTTTTCGAGCTAGTCCCAACCAGGACATAAATATGACATCTGTTCAAACTAGCTGTGACATGCATGGTCCATAACTGGAGCTTCTGTTAATTGCTTTCATGTTCAAAGGGAAAGCCTGTGTTTTGCTGATATGTTTCCGTCCCTGTGGTTAAAAGTAGCTTGCAGGGGAACGGCAGGTAGGGAATGGCGCGAAGGGAGGCATCAAGAGAATTGTGAAAGCATCAGTAATGGAATTCCCGCATCATGCAGGATGTGGGAGCTTTGGCAGATGCTGGTCGCCACTGAGTCCCTGGTGAAATTCTGACCGTTCCCAAGTAGCATTGCTATAGAAGCCACAGTTGAAATTTCCTGCAGTGCTCAGAAGTGGCTTTTCCCAACCCCTGCATACACAACTTCCACCCTCCTTGGTTGGCGTGGCCAAGTTGGCGGTAATCGAAGCCATAGTCCAACACACCCAGAAGGCACCAGCTTGGAGAAGACAGCCTCGGAACCTTAGTGCAGCAGGTGCATTGTAGGAAATTCAAGCGCTGGACATGTGGTCATGGGCATGCGATGCCCTTCATGCGAGGGCTGGAGCCCAGACTCCAGCCAGGGGTCAGTGGAGCCCTGTGTGAACAGTCGATTGTGGGTCTGGGGAGAGAGCTTGTGATGTCATTCAGTGCATACACTGAGTTGCCAGTCATGGTGAGAAATCAAGCAATGAAAATGTTTCCAACCCTTTGCTCAGGGGATTGTGCTACAACATGCTTTATTTCTTTGGGGTTCGCTTCCTCAGCCTTTACCCACGGTGTTATTGTGCATTGAGTAATTACAATTGTTATTATTTTAATGAACAGCTATTCCTTTTAGCACTTTTTAGTCTGCTTTGCTATATCCTTCATCTGCATAAAAATCTCGAGACATTACATTTTCTCTCTTTTTATAGCTGGGAATCAAGGCAAAAATACACCCCAAAGTAAGCCACCATCAGCCCTACAGTGGGATAGGGAAAAATAAAACAATAGGTTTTATTAAATTTTAGCAGCGATTGTACTTGTGTGATGCTTAGCTGTGTTCAGGACAGTTGCAAGGTCCCCCGGCTGTGCCTGCAGCTCATTATAATGTGCACTGTCAGACTATCCTTTGATTAAATAAACCCTTGTTTAATTAAATTGGCCTAAATTTACATAGGAGGCACAATATGTACTGCCAGTAACTCTTTGTTGTAGGATAATGAGTGTATGTGCTCCAGTAGATGAAATCTTAGAAGAGACCTTCCCGACCCACCAAGCCTTTGTATATTAAAAATTAATTCAAAATTGATTGATTGATTGAAATCTTTTCTATACTGTCCTTCACTAAGTCCCTGGAAAGTAATACAATAAAGATACAACATCAACCCTCAGTTGATAACAAATAAAACCCATCTTTAAAACAATGTCAACACTTAAAATATTGGGCAAATAAAAACATTTATAGTTAACTAGGACATTAATGTGCCTGCTTAAGTATCACCTCCCCAAAAGAGAAAAACTATTCTCAGAAATACGACTAAGGAGATTTGCATTAAATGTGTGCATGCAACTTTAGAAGTAATTGGTCAAATGCAATTTAAAAACAGCCTTAATGCCTCTTACTATAGTAGGGAAAACTGTGACCAGGTAACCCGCACACCTGCCTGTTCTGTCTGCTGTCCAGGTGCTCACTCTTCATGGGCGACCTCAAAGACCCTCCTTGCCTTCCTTACTGTTCTTGTGAAACGCATCTAGGGCTGTAGAGCCTTCAAACAGAGGACCGTCTTCAGGTGGGTAAGACGCATGTTACAGGGCAACTTTTTAGAACATCTGATTTGAACAACTGATTAGAACAGCTAGTTTAGTTAATCAACTAAACGATGCAGCCCTGTTAGCTGTTGTTTAAATTGAAGATGATTTATAGTGCAGTGCAAGCAAATGGCAGTTCTCTGCCTCAAAGAGTTAACCGTCTGACTTGACATATTTTTTTAAGTGTTTGGTTTTAAGTATATAGCATATTGCTAGTCATATTATGCGCATGCAGTAATTGCTAAATGTATATGCTATGTTGTCCATATTACTGCAGGATCTTGAATTGGCTGCTTTTTTAAAATGACCTCCGAGAACAATAGCAAAATCACAGTCAAATATTATTTTAAAAACCAAAGCAACAGAAACATGAAAGAAGAAAAACAACTGGATAAAGCCAACTGCCATCTTCTAGATAGCATAGCAGGAAGTGGCAATGTATTTCTAGTCTTATTTAAATAGATGCATTTTTCTGTGGCTTTGCAAAGGTCTAGAGACTGAGAATTTGTTGTGGGGGAAGTTGATCAGTCACTGCTTGCTAGGCGTAGCAATTCCTCAAATGACAGGAGGCGCTGAGGCAAGTGCTGGTAACCTGGGAGCATTCACAGCTGCAGCAATGATCAGCACAGTTTTGGTCTTTGTGCTCACTGCAAAACCTAGTTTGCTTGTGATAACATGCTTGCTCTTGAGCTTGCAACAGTCTTGAACTAGGCTTAGAGAGAGACTGGGTTCCCAGGGCATGTGTGCATTGGCAGGTTGTGTGCACCTGGATTGTTTCCTGCAGAGTAGCTTGTTCCTAGGTGAGGGGCCACTTCTGGCAGCCTGGGATGGGACAGCCCATTGCATACCCAGGGAAATGCACAGGGGGACTTTTTAAAGGGGTGATGATCCAGGGACAATCCCTCCAATGTGTGAAGAGGCTGTCACGAGTTGTCAAATTGAAGATTATTTTGCACAAACTTTGGGGAAAAAAATAAAGAGCAAAAAAGCCACAGCAAACACAAGAGGTTCACAATTGCAGTGGCAGGAGGGCAGACAAGTTGGGAAACCATGGCAGACGGAGTGGGCAAACAAGCTACGGTAAGCTTGATCATCTAATGGATGCACCATGGTTTGTTCGTACAACAGCCACCCTACTGTGGCTTATTACCAGGATAGGCTGTTGTGACATGCAAATGCCCAGAGAAAGACTGAGACAGAGAGAAGCAGAGAGAGACAGAGTATTGCCTAAGAAACTTCAAACTTCTTTCAGCCTGAAGGCTAAATTCCATTTCAGAGAAACTCTCATTCCGCATTCTAGTAATGGGTGGGTCCGAAAGCAAAGGTGATAGGAGTAAAGGTAGGAAGAGCTAGTCCCAAGGGAAGGTGGAGCACATGCTTTGTTATTCATTGGCATCTCTGGAGAAACACCTGCCTGAAACCCAAGGGAGTTGCTGCCCATCAGTGTCAGAAAAACCGGCCTAGATGATTCTGACTTAGTATAAGTCTGCTTCTTACGTTGTCCTGTATCATGGTATTTTAGTCTTAAGTTCTTACAGCCAGTAATTAAGACTTAGGAGGGGCATTCTAGTATTTTAGAATCGGTGCGGTTGGGGGGGGGAGGGGACTGAGCCCGGCACTGAGGTTTCTCACTGCTTCCCAAAGCCCATGGTGCAGTCCTACAGCTGAGCTTAGACTTAGACCAGGGCCTCCTGTTACCTGAGGAAATTGGCCACACTGCTTCCTGTGAGCTGGCCCATGGCTAAATCCCAGACTTTGATTTTGGGCCCTGTGAGCCCGTCAGTGCTCTGTATGCTCTGTAGGAGATGGTTTAGGTGGCCTGTAAGTGAATAGAGAGCATCTCTGGAGCTCTTGGGCTTGCAGGTGTCTGGTTCTGGGCTCGTTTTCTTGTTAAGGTGTTTGCAGCGAGCGTGGAGGAACTTGCCGGCCATGTTCAGCAGCAGACGTGAGGTCTGTGACAGGAAGGTGGATGTTGCTCATGCGTGTGACCCAGCAACTGGCTCACGTACCGTCTTCCAGTTCCCCTTCCGTGCAGGCCGTGTGTCACAGACGCAAAGCCTTGGAGTTGCTCTTTGGGGCAGCTGCTGTACCTCAGTTTGGGGCATTGTAGAGGTAGGTCTATGGTGGAATGTATTTATGTGATAGCTCTGGCGATCTACACCTTCAGTTATGGACTGATAATCAGGATGGGGTTCCAGTGTGTCTGGGGCTGGGTCTAGACTTCACAGCTGCATTTCTACTATTTCTGCAAAGCTAGGCAGAGTTTTCTGCATGAGGATTTTTTTTACTTCCCCTGATCTGTTGGGAAATGCCACCAACCTTGCAGAATATTTGTGAAAATCTCCCCGTGACCCTCCCTGCAAACAGAGTGGAGAATTTGGGGTGCAGTCGTGGATCCAGTCTTGATACTGACCTGGTTCACACAATCATTGTGTCTTAAACAAGCCCAAAGCATGCTAGGCCCCATTTACCTAATTACTTGCCATTGTTTGTTATGTCATCTAAACTCAGGCAACGTGGCTTGTTTGAGGGGGGAAACAACTCTTGAAGGACCCAACAATTTGAGAATTGTTTCTCCCTCCAACAAGCCATGGTGACCAGTGAAATGGGCCCTCCTTTGCTGGTTTAATATTCTTGAAGGAAGCAACAGACAACGCCCCACCCTTTCTGGTTCTCATTTCCTTGACCACGACTTCCTTCACTCACCAGTAAGAACTCACCATAGAGTTTGATTTGGTAATAAATGAGTTGCAATTTAGCAGCAACAAATTTGCTGTCGTTGCTGCGTTAGGATAGAAAATAGGGAGGCCAATTTCTGCTCCATATTGGGGGCCCTTTAGGCTCAGCAAGAGGGTGATGGAGTATTCTAGGGTGCTGTTTTTACTAGATTTCTTTTGAGACGGTTCCTTTCATTGTATTTTTAGCATTGTCATCCTGTTGGCAAATCAGGGTCACTTCTGATACATAACTGTCAGCTAACTTGTTCGCTCACAGAGGTTTTGAAATGCAAGCCCTGTAAAGCATGCGGGGGGAGCTTGTTGAATCAGGCTGTTGCAACCTTGGCGCCCCGCAAAGGGACGTATGATTTCTGAGATGCTTTCCCTGTGGTTTCTGGCTTCCTGGCTCTAAAAATGCCACATTGCACACATCAATACAAGAGCCTGCTGTGACCAACTGTCTTCCCGATCTCTGTGCTGTAATTGGCAGGCGTGCATTCAGATTATTAATCAGCATTTCTGTGGCTCAAAGGGCGAGCCCAGAATGCTTTGCTTCCCAGGGTGAAAGGCAAAATGGTGGCCATCCTCCATGCTGTCTGGGTGGCCAGCTGAATCTTCCTTCCACACTGGCAACGTGATAGCAGCTGCAACAGACCTGAGGACAGCGGGCCAATTCAGCCCAGACAAAGGAGCTCGGAAGAAGCCACCCCCAGTTCCCTTGCTGCCGGAGGCCTTTGCCTCCCTCCGGCCACTGGTAGGGCTCACAGAATCTGCATCCTTTGTCAGGCCTGACGGGATCCTCTCTTTTGCTTTTCAGACCCACAGTGTGCCGTGGTCACCTTCCCTCCGCTGGTGGAGCCAGGATGCTGGTGAACGTGAATCTGACTGGCCCGGCGCCCTGGGGCTTCCGAATAACAGGAGGAAGGGACTTCAGAAAGCCCATCACTGTATCTAAGGTAAGCAGTCATGTCTTCTTGTCCTTCTTCTGGGACAGGAGTGTGTCCAAGTGATGTATTGCTGGCGGGCTGAATGCCCTGTTGCAGCTCAGTTCAACTTCTGGCAGAAATGTGGAACTTCCTTTGGCTTGAGGGAGACAGATTCAGGGTGCCTGTTCTACTGATGGGTGGGGCTGAAGGCATAAGGGGCAGGACCAGAAATCCCAATATATATCAGCATATCCTTGCTTACAGTTCTTGCTGCCAGTAATTAAGACTTAAAAGAGGCATTTTAGCAACCAGGACCACCAAGTGATCTGTGCTGGGAGGAAAGGGATCTGTGAGTTAGGGCTCAGAAAAACCCAGCAGAAATTAGCATATGCTAATTTACATATGCTCTGAAGTAAGAGTGTGTCTGTCTGTCTTTGAAGGGCCCTGTTGCCTAAGAACCGTCCCATTGCTAAAAAGAGATGTACAGACAAGAGAGAGGGAGAACATTTGATTTGGGGGAGGGAATCAGGCAGAAAAAATCGCATGGAAAATGAACCACATGGGGACAAAAAGCCAGCTAATACAGGGGAATCAGATGCCACAGAGATCCTCAGAGCCCCTGCACCTTTTTTTCAGCAAGGTGGTATGGATTGTGCTCCCCAGAGAGGTTTGCCTGGTGCCAACACTATTCTTTTTGGCACCAGGCTAAAATCTTTTTACTTTCCCATTATTTTAATGTTTGATTAGGTTCTAATGTGGGTTTCATTTTATTGGAAGTATTTGGAAGCCGTGTTTCATTTCATTTTATTGTAAGACATCCCAAGATGCTAGTAGTTGGCCGGTATATAAAAAAGCCTTAAGTAAATAAACAAGGTGCTGGGCAGAGGGTATCCCAGAGATTCGGGGCTGGAAGTGAAAGATTCAAGGTTCCAGCCCTAGTCGGCATCTCCTAACACTACCTTTGTAAAGAGATGGGATTATTCCAATCTCCCCATTATATTTCTGCCAAGGCCCTTTCCCCGACTTTCGTTTTCATAGTGTCCTTTCGCAGCTGTTAGGAATCAGCATCTTCCACTGCACCACAAACAGGGATGGCAAATTAACTGGAGTAGCTATCTCTCTGGTCCCGGACTGCAGCTGAGAAAGAGCGTGTGTGAGATCTCTCAAGACTGGGCTGGAGATCTTGGTGCACCGGGGTGCTGGCCTGGATTGCGGCCGGGAGGTGCAGCCAACTTTCTAACAGGGCAGTGCCGGCTCTTCCCAGATGAATTCTGTTTTGTTGAATGCCTTGCTGGGAGCTGTCCGTGGAATTTCCTTCGGAGAGGTGGGAGAGAAGGACTTGGTTGACGCGGCTGTTCCTGCACTGAATGCCTGTGGAACTTTGCAGGACATCCTGGAATGCTGGGCAGCTTTTGCAGGGGCTTTGCCTACGCTCGGGGAGGAGGTGAAAAGGAAGCCGCCCCGTTCTCTGAGTGGGCACAGAGCCAAGCATCGGCCCTGCAGTCTGACGAGCAGAACAGATCCTGTTTATCACATTTTCCAGAATCCAACTCCCTGGGAACGGACTTCCAGTTCCCAGAGTGCGGGTGGGCACACTGCAGGGGTTCAGTATACCTTCCCACTGCCCTCTCCAGAGCAGAGTGAGGGAATTCCCCTGCTTTACAGCCCCCTTCAGAAGGAAAGGTGCAGCAAGACGTGTTGTGCCCATGCAGCCTGCCCTGCAGAATTGAGAGCTGTGAATTGCCCATCCTTTCACTGTCTCCATATCACAGACAGGTCATGAATCCTGCTGGGATCTCACGGCGCAACTTTGCCAAAACAGGACTGCAGTCTAGCGAGTGCCTGGATGTGGGGACCTGGCAGGAGCAGCCTTGAGCTCCATGAAAAGGGGGCAGAATAGAACAGTCGTTTTGGGAGAATCACCTCTGGCTGCATGTTTGCGCTGCAGATGCCGGGGCGGTGCTCCCCCAGTTAATGGACCACGAGCTCCCTGTGTGCTTGGATGGCAAAGGGAGGCGTGCTTGGGCACCTCTCAGGGCCCGACTTACGCCTGCAGGGTTCCACTAGCAAAAGCCCCCCGGAGTTGCTTGCCTTTTTCACCAGTGCAACCCCTTGTTCGCCTGTCTTGCACTTCCCAACAACAGAGCTGGTGAGAGGCAGGTGCGGCCTCTCATTCCCAGCCTCTTTGCCTGTTGGGGAAGCAAGCGAGGAAGAGGGCGAGGCCTTGACAGCTGGGGACAATAGTGGTGTGGGGGCAGGCCCATTAAGGGAGGGGGGCCATTGGCGCTGTCGTAAAACCCTAAAAAACCTGGAGCCAGCACTGTTCCTGGCCATCAGCCATGCTGGCTGGAGCTGGTGGGAACTGAAGTCCGAAGCACCTGGAGGGCTCAGGGTGGTGGGGAGGCTGTGCTAGAGACTTCTTGACCTGATTTCATCTGCCTGAGATGTTTTCAAAGATGGCTGCTATCCTGAAATGACACAACCCTGTTTGTATCGCCAGAAGTTTTTGCCTGGTTCAGCCATGCCTGTTGCCCAGCGGCCTCAATCACTGTTTATTTGTAGAGGGCTCTGCATTCCGTCCTCAGCTCTGCATAAAAGGAATCTGCTTTTGCACTCAGGATTCTTAGTATGAATTGATCAAGGCAAGTCACCCTGCCGAGATTGAGATGGATATTGAAGCCAGTGTGGTCTAGTGGTTGGAGTAATGAACTGGGACTCAGGAGATCTGGGGTTTAATCCCCACTCAGCCACTGACTCATGGCCTAGCCTACCTCAGGATTATTGTGAGGATGAAGTGGAATGGAAGAGAATCTTGGGGTGGGGTATAAATGCAATGTGATGATAGTGACGGTAGTTGGGGCCCTTTCCTCAAGTCTTTCACTGTAGCGTCTGAGGTGCCCTTTGCATTTGTCAATAATGCTGATGCTGACATGAGCAAAAGCTGCCTTGTTCCAGGCTAGATGACCTGGTAAACAAGCTTCCCCCTTGCGACTCGCAGCTGGTCTCTCTGGAACCATGTTAAGGAACCGAGCAAGAGCATGTTAACTCTAGGGATATGGAGCTTCGTTCGCCTCCTGGGGCTGCCAGGTGAGCCACTTTTTTTGACAGCAGAGTTTTTAGTTCATGCACTTATTGATGAAATATTTATTGCCACCTTTTGTGGAGGAGAAAGTCATAAATGCAGAAGAACTCAGTGCAAGATACTTGCTCACTCACAGTGGCTTCTCTAGTAAATTTCTGTTCACATAAAAAACAAATTCACTGAATTGCAGGTGTTGCAAGATGGTTGCTTTTGGTCTTTTTGTTAGTCTTTCAGCATATTTTAATGCCTTAAATATCCAGATGCTCCTAGGATACAGTGCAAAATATTCAGCATTAGTATATATGTAGAAGATAAATTGTAGCACTATCTCATAGTGGAAAGGTGGGCTATTAGTTTAATATATAAATAAAAAGTAAATATTTAACAAAAACCAGAGTTGATGTACGCAGGTTAAAAGATTGCAAGGCATCTAGTTAATGCAATGGTTAATCACAACAAGCCAAGATAGCTCAAAGCTGTTGTGCCCTTTCTCCTTAATTTTATTTACTGTTTATTTGTTCTCTTGGTATTGTTTGGTTTATGCTTTGCCATTCCACCAAAAACTGATGCTAACAGTGGCTAACAGTAATAAAACCAAGATTAAAAAAGGTAAGGTAAAGGTTTCCCCTTGACATTAAGTCCAGTCATGCCTGACTCTAGGGGGCGGTGCTCATCTCCGTTTCCTGGCCGAGGGAGCCAGCGTTTGTCCACAGACAGTCTCCGTGGTCATGTGGCCGGCATGACTAAACACCGAAGTGCACGGAACGCTGTTACCTGCCCACCGAAGTGGTACCTTTTTATCTACTTGCATTTGCATGCTTTCGAACTGCAAGGTTGGCAGGAGCTGGGACGGAGCACGGGAGCTCACCCCGTGTGCAGATTCGAACCGGCGACCTTTCGATCAACCAGCCCAGCAGCACAGCGGTTTAAACCACTGCGCCACCTGCAGTCCCCAAAACCAAGATTAAATAAACCTAATTAAAACAACCATAAAACAAATTGAATAGAAGCAGAATCAAGTCCAACCATTATAAAATAAAAATAGAACCCAGCTCATTTGAATCCACTACCGAGACCCTCTCCTATGCGAAATTCCTGCTTGAATAAAAAGATGTTTGCCTTATGAGCAGAGAGAGCCCAAGGCTGGGAGCAGCCCATGAGTTGTTCCCACTTCACATCCTCACTCCACCAGGTGTGCCTCTGGCAGTAGCAGGAAGTCTTCCCAGGTAGGTCCTGAAACCTGGGCAAGCTTGCAGGAAGCCCGATTCCAAGCCATATATGGCTTTCTAGGCAGAACCAGCTTTTTAAATTGTGCCTGGGAGCAAACCAAGAAGAGGCAACGCCGCTACAGCAGGGGAGACACGTGCCCAGTCAGGATTCTGGCCGCAGCATTGTGGCCCAGCTGAAGCTTCTGGGCAGTTTGCAAAGATCATAGCCCACAGCTTGTGTCATCGTAGCCAGCCACTGTAAATATTCCCATTTCTGCAGTTTTTTCGATTTTGCAAATTAAATCCATCATTAAGGAGTGCCATTGGTATGTATCACTGGGCTATCAAAATAACTGTGGCTGCTAAAATATTTCATATAAAGAATGTGGTGTTCCAGTTGTTTTCATAATTTATTAGTGAATTTCAACACTGTATGTTGGGACTGAAGGTGACCTGAGAAATTATCTAGCTAAACAAAATCGTTCACTGGTTACATATTTTAGGGCATATAATTTTTTAAAAAGATTTAAGCCATGTTTTAAGTGTCCATAAAGATTTGCACCAGGGTAGCATAGCAAGAGTTTTTCTAAATTCTGTTAACTTTCCCCCCCTCCCTCATCTGCAGTGGGCCTAGATAAAATATATTGGTTTTCTCGTTCCTTTTGTACGTCGCTCTCCGGGGCCATCATGGCTGTAACTTGCTTATTTCCAAGGTGTTATGGTATAAATGCACAGTGGGAGGGTTGCTGCCCTCTTCACTTGATGAATGCGTGTGGAGAAGTTCATATCAAGCTCCTAAAAATATTAGTCTTTGATACAAAGGGAATCTTTGTTTTACCAGCTTCAGCTCAGTTACTGTTCCAGAATGTTTTCAGTCAAGCTTAATTAACTTTTTCTGTTAAGCATAACAGTGCAAATCCACTTTTAATCTTTAATATGGCTGGGTCCATGGATGCTTAATAGGGGTTAATTTAGCCCATATTACTAATTAATCCTGAGAAATCCTTTGTGCAGATGCTTGTTTGGATACTGAGGGTGATGCCAGTAGCGGCAAGCAGTACACAGCATACCCTTCGCACGTGTGCTTTGTGTAGTTGGGAAAATAGGACCGTTCTTTTCCAGCGCTCCTACTTCACCTGCCCGCATCCCTGTTTTTCTCTCTCTCCTAATGCACACAGGTGACAGAGTATAGCAAAGCAGCCCTTGGCGACCTCCAACTCGGTGACATCATCGTCTCGATCAATGGAGAAAGCACTTCTGAGATGCTCAATGTGGAGGCACAAAACAAGATTAAGCAGAGCTATGGACAGCTGCAGTTGCAGGTGGACAGGTGAGGCGACCTGTGGCCACGTCTCCATCAACTCTGGGCAGTGGCTCTGGGTCTCCCAATCCCAAGACAAACAGTTCATATTTGGGTGCCCATTTCTTTTCAGTGGCTTTAGCCAGGGCATTTTTGGAAGTAAAGCCATAAGTTAATAGAAACTAGTTAGAGAAGTGACAAACTGGAATGAGCACACATGGAGAGAAATATTCCTATAGTTTTGTGCATCTTTCCTGAATTGACTTTTTACATTTCCATTTTGCCTTCCCTGAGGACAACAAGCCATCTCTAACCTTAAATCTCTGTTCTTTTGAGAATTCTGGCACTTTCTCTTTTGATGGTAGTGTGTGTGTGTGTGTGTGTGTGTGTGTGTGTGCAGGGAGGGGTGGGGGGCGGTTTACTGTGCTGACATTTTGGAAATGCTGTGCTAGCAAGTTTCATGCTACAGGGGTACGGACAATGGAGTAGAACAGAAGGCCTTCAGCACTTGGTTTCGTTCCTGAGTCTGGGACTGTAGTGGGTAAGATCTCCCTTCTTGCTGGTGGGTGGCTAGGTTGACGTTCCCTGCCTCCATCTTGGTTCTTCCCTTTAGTGCCTTCTAATCCCATCAAATGGTTCTTGTCAAGGTCCCAATCCATGGCTGCTCAGCAAAGTGCCATTAATGTTCCTATGTCCAAAGCGGGTGGTTTTACTGATAAGGAGGAACTCATTGAAGAAAAAGGCTGTGTGACAGGGAAAGCTCTGGCCCTTGTTTACAGTAAACTCACAGTATGAAAGCTTCAAATAAGTATTTGTGAAGGGCCAATTTGGATAATTTCAGGTTGGAATGTACAACGCTGGATGATTTACAGTACGGTGGAAGAGCATCCATTTAATGGCTCTCTTTCCATTCCAAATTAGATGTGAAGAAAACTCGGGGAAACCAGAAGTGGATCCTTGAATGTGATGGTGCTCACTTTTGGTACCTGAGCTGAACATGGATGGCCAAGGCACCATTCAGTTCTTCAGTTCTGAGTAAATCTCTCCCCTGCACCTGAAACCACCTGGGTTTGAGTCACAGACATTGGGCTTGGATGAGAGGCTTTCCTTGGAGGGGTTGCGCCAAGAGTATCCAAGCTCTGAGGGAAGTGGCAGGTTGGGACAGGGGAGAAAGCAGCCTGCAATATGGGAAGTGTCCTGAGGTACCAGTCCACCCACCCTGCCTTTGTGGGAGGGCTTGGGAGTCCTCACCCCTTCCATGACTTTTCTTCTCAGTTAAAAATATTCCTATTCTTACTTCCTAATACAAAGGCCAGGCGGTGCAAAGGCACTGGATAGCCTGACAAGCTCTTTAAACAACAGTCTAGCCCTTATATCAATGTTCTATGCATTCACAGTTTTGCTGTCTCATCCGTTCAGACTTTTGCTGAGTCTGCACCTCCCCACAGGATGTACTCTTAAGCTCCCAAAGTCCCCCATCCCAGAAATTGTTGTCTGCGGATGGGTTTGCCAGACGACAGGACAGCAAAGAGGAGAAGTGGATGAAATCAAAACTGCCTCTTTGGCTGTGCTCTAGATGGTGCAGAAAGAATGGCCAAAATACCTGACCTTGGGGCGGGTGAATGCAGTGGGGTGTGAACTCAGGGCTTAGGGCCAAGGATTCTGCAGGGAGGCAAAGCACCTCGGCTTGTGGGCTAGGAAGGTGGAGTGAGGGTGGGGGTTTGCTTGCCAGCTTGGCCGTGCTGTCTCTTCCACCGTGTTCAGGAGCTGCTTGGTGACACTGGTGGCTTGGAAAGTGGAGCATGGCTAAGCTGGGGTGGGTTAGTTGGGAAGGGAAGCAGCTCTGGCAATTGTTTTCCTGCTGTCCAGGTCTGACGGGTTCTAAGCGCTGGAGGCTCTTTTTTGTTGGGCGGGGAGGAGGAAGGGGGTGGGCAGTATTTGATTGCACGTTTCATGCCAAAATGAACTTGGACACTGCAGCTTCATGTGCTGTGCAGATGAGGGAGGGCCTGCATGTCCTGGTCCAGACAAAGCTGCCCCGGGTCTGTTTTATGTGTACATGTACACGTGTGCTCACACGTTCTGTCTCAAGGAAGCCCGGACACTGCTTCAGAGCAGCCGCATGACTCTGTTTCACTTGCTGAGCTTTTGTTTCTGACAGTTCAGAGGCTTTTTGAAGAATCAGGACAGTTTGTAGTAAACACAGGCTTGGCCGATGTCAACCAAAGAGAAGAGGCTTTGGAGGTGAGCAGAAGATAAACAGGAAAGAACAGGAAGTTATCCTGGGTAGGATGGAAAAATCCGAAACCCAGGTGGCTGGAAGATTGGCATGCGACTGAGAGGCTTTGGTGCCAGGATTCTGTATGGTTCCAGTCTTCCTTTGTTCACCATGAGGACTAGGATAAGAACTCGCACCTTCCCATTGTAGTGATGGTGTTGCGGGGGGTGTCCCTGCCACCCAAAGGGCAGGAGGAAAGTATCCTAAAACCTGACTTGTTTCTATAGGTGTGTATTTTAAGTAGTCATGACTTAGGATTCAGGGTGCATTCAAAAGCCTACCAGACACAGCATTACAAATCTTTGGTGGAGAAAACGGAATGAACGTACTCCTCGGAGATGAGCGAGACAAATGCTGTGCACACCAGGATGGGGTGTGTCTTTCTGGAAAGCTGTTGGGCAAGGCTCTCCAGAAAGCCAGAGGCAAATGTATGTTGTATAACCTCACCCCGCTGGCATTCTGGTTACTCATCGTGAGCGTCCCTTTCAAACCTTAAAAGTGGCAACTGATCCCTCTTTTAGAGGAAGCCCTTTTGAAAAGCCAAGCGCTGCACAAAGATACTCTTCCTTAACAAAGGGGCTTGTTGATGAGGGGAAAACTGGAAGAAACCTGCTCGAAAAAAGTCGATGCACCACCAGCTGGGCCCACTGCTGGAATTATCCTGGTGCTGTTGCACAAGCCCAGCTGAGCCTGCCCTTAATCCCACATGAGCCTTCATGTGACTTCAAAGCCGGCGAGCTGTGAAGTAGCCTCTGGGGGACGATTGGGCTGGGGAAGTAGGTAGCAATCTCTCTCTCTGCCTTGAGTGACTCACACTTTGTGATGGGTGAAACCTGTACTGGTCTGGCCAGGGGCTGGTCGGGGAGTGGACTTCTGCATTGTATAAATCCACTTGAGCGCAGTCCGCAGTCTGGGGTGTGGTTTTCTGTTGGCATGACTCAGGGATGCTCTTTCACCACCCTACGCTGGCTGACACTGGAGCTTGGCTTGCTGCCTCGGGGGCAGTGCAGTTCAGTCTGGATCATGTCCCCCGAGGGAGTCCTGGGGAAAACCCTTGCTCAGGTTCTGCTCCTGCTGTTGCTTTTTGGGAGGACACCTGGTGCGAGAGCCTCGCGTATCGCTTTACTGCCACGTGTGCATGCCCTGTCTTGTATGCACACGGTGTGGAGCAGTGTGACTGGGTGTGGCAGCCTGCATGCATGAACTGCCTGGTCCTACGGCTCTCTGTCCTGGCTTTTGGCCTTGGGCTTGGCCTGGCTACTCGCTGCAGTGTCCTTTCCTCGATTCATTTGCATTTGACATGCGACAGATGCAGGACGAGAGCTGAAAAGTCCTAATGGCATCTTGGCGCTGACCCAAACCAACAAGCTGAACTGGCGCTACGCAGGAGGCAACATTCCTCTCATTCCGGGGCCTTCAGCTCATCTCCTTTCCCTTCTCCACCCTTCCCTGAACATGCTGCTTCTCTTGAGCTCCCACCCCAGAGCTGTCCTGGAGCGTTTGGAGTTAGCTCAGTGCTGGCTGTCTTTGTGGCTCTTTCCCCTGTAGGCAAATGTTAGAGTGCAGAATTCTCCATGCAAGAAACCTCAGTTGGAATTCAAGGTGCTGGTTTTCCCCCAGTTATGTTGGTTAGCGAGCATAGCTTCGTCCTCCTATTCAACTGTGAGGTTTTTCCCCTCTGAATTTCTAGGCATTTGTTGGATACTCTAACAAAAGGCCCTTCCTTCCCTTCAGGATATCTGCCAGCTGTTTTTTTTTTTTAGCTGGATTTTTCCTGCATGCTTTTGAGGTCCCCTTCACCTCTAGCAGACTCTCTTGCATGATTGTGCAGGATATCCATACAAGGGACTGACGCTTTTGTGATAGGAGTGACACTTATCATTTACATAACGCTTTAGACAACTGTCCAGAACTTGTGAGAATTCTGTAAGGCGAGACAATGCTGTTCCCCCCACTTTTCCAGGTGTGGATGGAGAGCAATGACTGAGAAAACAGCAACTTGCCCAAGACAACCTGCATTTGTGGCTGGGGTCAAGTTTGAACCCAGGATTTTTTGTCTTGCATTCCTAACCACTATTCTATACCAGCTTTCAAACTTGTTCTTCAAATAACAAACCCTGCATCAGGAGGGGGAGTTTATTTTTCTTTTAAGGCTTATGTTCTCTCCCTTTCTGAGAAGTCACAACATGATTCTGTGGTTCTTGGTTTGATGCCATTTATGGTCATGGGGGATTTGGGACCTACCTGTCCCCTTCATTCCTCCCCCCAGCAAGTTCTCAACTTGATTTGCAAAGCTTTTTGACAAGGGCTTGGCACACACTGTCTGGAACTCCCTCCTGTAGTATATTTAAGTGTGATTAGACTTCAATCCCTCCATCTCTTTCAGCCAAACTACATGCTGCTCTCTCTGAGCAGCTGAAAGTTGTACCTAGCCGCAAAGGGGTTTTTATTTATTTACTGTTTAATTTAAAACATTTATATGCCACCTGTTTTGCCCATGGCTTCTCTTTTGGGGGAAACTCTGGGTGTATGATGTTCCACGCTCTCCTTCCAAGGAGTGCCGGTCCCAACCCGAATCCAGACCACGTGTCCTTATAGCAGAATTAAAAGAAGACAGTTTTGGTTCCTCTTTGCGTGGCAGCTGGGCTTAAAATACTTCTGCCTTCTACTGCGTGGTGTGAGGCTGTAGGGGTCTGGGAGCAGGGCTCTTTTCAGTTTTATTTCCATGTTACGTACAAGCTATCACAGAAACACAAAAACAAAAAAGAGCAGTGCATAAAATCCAGGTCTTACCATCGGCCAAAGGTAGGTTCCCCAAAATTACTTTATTTATTTATTTGTTTATTTAAAAATTTATATGCCGCCCCTTGCAATAGCCTCGGGGCGGCTTACAACATATTGCATTATTAAAAACATATAACAAAATTAAAAACTGGCCCATCTCAGGTTATTATATAAAAACTTCTGCTTTACAGCATCTGTGAGAGCAGTCCAGAAGGGAAGCTGCGTGATGTCACTGTGGAACACAGAAGGCACCAGCTAGAATATAAATAAGAGAGGAAGTAAATAGATAGACCTGTAATCTAAACTTGCATGTAGGCCTGGCCTCTAGGTTCACCCGGGTGCTTTCTTGAGAGCAAGGTTGGGGTGCTCTTTCTAGGCAGAAGTAGCAGCCACTTGAAGAAAGTTGGATACACCCAGGATTTTAGTGTATGAGTGTAATTGGCTAGCTGCATGCCCCCCATCCCAGACAAAGCATAGCAAGAAAGACAAGAGTTCACATGCGTTCTACTTTTGTGTGAAAAATGTGGTTCGGGGAATTATTTGCTTAGTTCTTAAAGAGACTAAACATTTAACAATACACTGGGACTATGTAGGGTTAGCAGGAAGCACTTTTGGGGTAGATGGGTCTTATTTATATATTTAGATTTTTATCCTGCCCCATTAGCCATGAGGCTCCATGTGTCTCACTTAAAAAATAAAAAAGTAAATATACATATTGTTACACCTTTGTAATCAGGGGAGATCTTGCTTAGGTTCCACAAGGGTGCATCAAGGATTAAATTATATTTTGAATAAGCTCATTGAAATCAATGAGCACATTGACCATTACCAGTATAAGTCTTGATGCACATGTTGAGATAGAACAACTCCAAGTATGACTAATTGTCAGGTTTGTTTTGGCCAAGTATATTTCTGGACTGCTATCTGGAAACTAAGCCATTGTCTCTATCCCCACACAAGGAATGCAGAAATTGGCTATTCTTGAAGCACTTCTCAGTGTGCCATAGCCCACCTTCTTGGCTACCCTTGTTTTTTGAGTTCTGTCCTCTTCTCCATCACGCTGCTGCCTGCCTTCCTCCCCCCTCCCATGATTTAATTCCCCTTAATGAATTCCAGCTTCCAGCTACATCAAAGCCCCAAATGCATTCCTGTTGAGAGAATATAAAGGAAGTCGCTCTTCCCCCACCATCCCCCTCGCCAATTTTGGAGCCTGGGGTTGGGGGCAGGGGAGGTATCGTGCCTTGGCTTGTTGTATGGCTGCAGCCAGCACCCCCTCTGACGGAGGGTAGCTGGGGGTGGTAAAGGTTCCTTTGATCTGTGTATGGGAAGGCAGCTCTGCGTGCATCCTGCGGGGGGGGGGGGGCGTGCAGTGCATCAGTATTAGGGCAGCTTTTAGACCTGCCATCTGTACCTTATTTGCAAGCCATACAGTGAACACCCCATGGGAGAAGCAAGCTGTCTCCATTAAGAAAGCTCCGTTTTTATAGGACCGTGTGCCCAATGTACACACGGGGGTTTGTTGTGCACAGCAGAACAGAAAAAATACTTTGAGCAGGAGTTCCTGAAAACCATATGTTTTGAAACTGCTCTCCAGTTTCGGAGGCTTTAGCAGAAACTAGTAGCACATTTTCAGTGTGTTTTTCTTCATTATTATATTTATAACATAGTCATACCATAAAAATTCTGTGGCTAACAGAAACATGGGAGCTATTAATGTGATTTTCTTTATGTCTTCATTTGAAAAAGGTTACGATGCCGTGTGCTGCATTTGCAGTCCATTTTTGTATATTTTCTGGACTTTTAGTTAGCCAGCTGGAATGTTTTGGATGGGTGGTTTGCATGTATTTTAAAGAAATGTTTGCGGATAACTACATATTTCAGTTCAGAGACAGCATCTTACTCTTTGGTGTTCTGGAGCTTCCTTGGAATTTGAACGCTGAGGATGTACTTTCTTTAGGAGAAAATTGAAATATTGGAGGTTGCCTTTGTTTGGAAGGCCTTGCAGGTTACTGGCTTTGAGTTAAGCCGTTTGCCAGTCTGTCGACTGTTCAAGACTCCTCCATTCCCTAACAAACATCTTCCTTGGATTTCCAGAGCGGAGCAGTTTTCTCCAAGTCAGACTAATGGTGAAAGTTCCCCAGAGATGCTGTCCATAAGGTTTCAGGTGAGCACACAGCCTTCTGCTGAATGGTTCCCTCTTTTTGTACATGGGACCCAATGTGGAAGCACATGTTTCATGTGTGATTGTGGCTTGTATCCATTTTCTTTTTGTCCAGATTACAATAAAACCACTTAGGAGATCTTAAAGCATCAATGCAAATGTTACAACAAGGTAGCAATATAAGATGTACCAGCTGAGAAACATCACAAAATGGCACTTTATGCTGCAGTCCTAGATACACTTACTAGGGAATAAACCCTATTGAATGCAATGAGATTTACTCTTGAAGAAACATCAGGATTGTACTTATAAAGCAAAACAAATTCTTACTGGAATAAGAGAGAGGGTTCTATAGCCTTGGAACCACAACAAAAATGGCCCTGTTTTTCCTGAACTTTACGTTACATTTTCTCTCCTAATATATTGACAGGCAGTCCATCTTTGTTTTTTGGCCTCTTAATCCTATACCTGAAATCTTCCATATTGAAGAAGCAGGGGCTCTAACCTCACATTAATTTTACTCTGTAATTTAAAAAAATGTAAGTAGGCAAAATATGAGTAAACGTTAGAGAAGACACTAGGCAGCAAACAAATTGATAAAGTGACAGCCATCCTTAAACTTGTTCCATTTAATTGCCGCATTTGGAGATAATGTATTTCTTTGTGTATTCCTTGTGTAACTTTTCCCACTTCTTTGGTATCAGGGATCTCGCATAAACCTTCCACAATAGGCAGAACAGTTTCTCAGCCAAACATTTGTCATAATAATTTCTGTGCGGATAGCAAGCCTCCGTGTATATTTGGTCACAAATGTAAAGGATCTGTTTAAAAGACACACTGTCCAAACTGGCCATTTTACAGATAGCTTTCCAGTATCACTGTGCTTTAAAACAGTCCTGCCATGAACAAGGAAAAAAACCCAGCTCTGCCAGCAGGATGCTTGCACACTTAGAACACATTCACATGGTGTCTCCTGGAAGGAGTGTCCAGAATGAAGGTATAATTTTTTTTCTGTGAAGATTGAATCATAAGGTGCATCTACTCTGGGTTGCAAAACCTTTGGGCCACTTACTGAGTCTCAGGGTCATGCTCCCGTTTTCTGGCTTCTCCCCAACTTTCCCAGTGATATCTTTTTTAGTGGTTTGGTAATTTTGTGCAGTTTTTCCCACTTTGTGGAAGATTGCTATACAATCCCTAAGTCTTGGTAAGAGCCTCAAGCGACAGTAGCTTAGCATTTCTTGCTGTCGGGTGACATCCTTGCCTGAACACTGCCAACCTGCCATTCCTTTGAGAGTGTCTCAAACATGCCGTTTTTTCCTTGGAATGCCATGTGCTGCCTCCCCTTAGAAATCCAGCATATGGTACTTCGTAATGTCCTTCTGGAGCTTCTTGGCCAGCAAAGAGAGCTCTGTCGTTTTTCCTCTGATCAGCAGAGGTACTTTCGGAAAGGTCCAGCCCTTGGCAGTGCTCTCGTGAACGTGGGATATTGAACGAGATGGGTGGGTGACCACTGCTCCTACCGGCCTGATCCATGCGCCGCCCAAACGGCCTAAGGGATATTGTGCCACGGCTGTTCCCACACAGCTCTGGTAACATTCGAAGGCAGCAATTCCATGGGGTGGGTCTTGGGAAATGGTTGCTTCTCGTGCCAGTCTTGTTCTGCCAGAGGGCTGGCAATATTGCCTGGAGTAGTAACCACTTTGCTGGATCTGCTCCGAGAACAGCTTCCTTTCCGACTGAACCAGCACTGTGTGGGAAGAAGGCCAGGCCAAGCACGGCTGGCTTTGTCATTAAGCGGGGAGAGACTGGCCGCCTCGAGGCGACCTATTTTGGGATACCAGTAAAGGGCAGATTGGTTGATTTTTGTACCACTGTAAGCGACATCAGTGGGATTTCCTCGCCCAGGCACCCAGTGTGTCGGGCTCTGTGCACACCGCCATCTTGCTGATGTTGCTTTTGTGGCCTCCTTCCGTAGGATGCTGTGAGAACCAGAGACGATGGCCCAAGCTCGCTGAGATCGTCCTACTCCAGCCCAGCTTCCATCAGCCCACGGCCAGGCAGTCCCTTCTCTCCTTCATCTCCCGGATATCACTCGGGCAGTCCGTACAGCCCCCAGAGGCCCAGCCTGCCCAGCGAGGGCAGAGGAGAGTCAGTGGTGAACAGTCGCAGGTCGGTAATAGGCATAATAGATAGCCAAGCAGTGTGGTATAGTGGTTGGGGTGCTGGAGCGAGACTTGAGAGACTCCCCACTTGACCATGAAGCTCACTGGATGACTTTGGGCCAGTTACTCTCAGCTTGACCTACCTTGCTGGGTTGTTGTGAGGATAAAATGGAGAGGAGGGCCCAGTACTCCCCTTTAGGTTCTTTGGAAGTGGAAAAAAGCAGAATGCTAATGTGTTGATGATGGTGATGGGATGTGGTGGATCAGGTCAAGGCCAGCATCCTGTCTCCCAGGGTGACCCTGCAGAAGCCCGTGAGTAGGGTGTGAAAGTGGAGGTTTTGTTTAACTTTCAGGGCACCTGGTTATTGCCAGCGTCTTTGCAATTGCCTTTTAAAGCTATCTGAGCCCTCACTCACTATCCATATTATTGAAAGACCCCCGCTTCTGCTAGCTGATAAGAGATACACTTCACTCCTAACATTATTATTTGTTTGTTTGTTTTAAAGCTTTTTTATATTGTCCTTCACTAAGTCCCAGAATGGGAATACAATAAAATAAAAGTACAGCATTGGACATCAAATTACAGCAAATAAAACCCCATCTTTAAAACAACATTAACACCATATTAACAACATTATCACCATGAACAACATTAACTTTAGAACCATCTAATATACGCTTTTTAATCATATTTTTATCCAAGCTGGGAATGACATGCCTCCATCTCTCCTCTCCTCTCCTCTCCTCTCCTCTCCTCTCCTCTCCTCTCCTCTCCTCTCCTCTCCTCTCCTCTCCTCTCCTCTCCTCCGTCATCATTTCCTGGATTGTCTTTCTGAGACTGCATGCCAAGGTTGGGAAGCTCAGAACCAAAAGTGGACAGGACCGGGCCTTTTTCCTTCTTTCTGCCATTCCCCATTCTGTCTTTCTCTCTGCCAAGCTAGGTTGCCTTCAGAGGGAAGTGAGTCGTTGACTTACAGAAGGCTTTTGGATTAAGCCAAAGGTTGCCTATCCTTGATCTAAAAAGTCCCACACACTTCAGCCTCTGCGGAAGCTGTTCCAACTGATAGATTGATTTGATTGCCCTTTGCTATACCCTGCAGTATCCCTGCTGCTGCTTCCATTCCCGCTTCCTCTTTCCACCTCGCATGCTGCTCTCAGAGGGGCAGATTAGACTATCATAACCCTTCCGACATGGAGTGAATGGAGCTGTACATGACCCAAGTGCTCGAGATTTACGTAAAGGCGATATAAGGCCACTTTGTACTCAGTTCCCTTTCTAGTATGGAATTTGTACCTCTTACTTTTGCTGCACGTTGAGCTGATGTTGTCACTGAGCTATCACCACAACACCAGGAACTTTTTCTTGCACAATCAGCGCGATTTCGCACCTTACAACGCGTACCAAAGCTTGTTTGCCAATTCAGCCAACTGATCTGTTCACTCTGTTTGGAGAGATCCTTTTGGAGCGCGTTGGTTTGGAGTTTCATCCAGCTAAATGTTATCTTCAAGGCTGTCTACTTTACTGCTCACTCCATGATTGAAGTATTTATACCTGTTCAATAGCACTGGGCTCCCAACAGTTCCTCATGGATTGCCGCTGTCTACTTCCCCCCACCTTGAAGCTGGCTTACTTCTATTTCTTGTTGTTCAGGTCCCAAGGTTCTTGCGTTTATGCAGGAACTTCTAGTTGAGCAAACGAGTCACATCTTTTTTGGAAGTCCAAGCATATGTCCTCTGAATTACCCATGTCAATGTGTGTCTTGACACTTTCAAAAGAAATCTGAAAGGTTATCAAGGCAGGGCTTTCCTTGCGAGAGCCATGCTCTGATTTCTGTGTGTGCAATAATTCTAAATTTTAATCATGCTTTTCATCCGTTTTTCCTGGTACAGACATTAGGCAAACAGGGCTTGAACTGCATGCTTCCTCATCTCCCCCGCCCCCTGCACATTCCTTTATAAATACTAGTGTGTTTTAGCAACTTTCCAGTCCTACTAAGGCAAATTGTTTTAGTGCAAGTTGCATAGTTTTTTTTAAGAAGATCAACATTTTTATGCATTTGAATTCTTTAGGGACTCTAGACTATATGCAAGTCCCAGTGACTTGCTGATTTGCAATTTGTCCTTGTCACTTGTCAGCTCTTTGATTTATTGGTCCATGTGCCCTCCCAACACAACATAATTCAAGAATGAGTATCTGCCTGTCATCAAATGCAGTCAAACCCAAAATAAAGAAACCACCCAGCTTCTCTGGATCATCTTCTCTGCTGAAGAACATAGAAATTCTGGTGCATTGGGCCAAGAGCCTGTCTTGTGTGGCATTCTGTTCCCACGATGGTCCCCCCGATGTCCATGGGGGACCCACAAGGAAGACGGGAGTTCAGTAGCCTTTTTCTGCTCATGTTCCCTAGCCCCTGATGTTAAGTAGTACACTGTCTCTGAGAGTGGAAGTAAAGTTTAGACATAGTTTAGCTGCTTAGTGTTGACAGCCATGTTGTTGTTTTATTGTTTATTGTATTTTAATTATGTTGTTAGCTGCCCCGAGGCTTTGTTGCGATGGGGCGGCCTATAAATGTTTTAATAAATAAATAAAATAATAATAATGTTGTAGTGTTCTGATTATATGCCATCAAGTTATTTCCGACTTAGGGCCACCCTATGAACGAAAGCCCTCCAAAATGTCTGGTCCTTGGCAGCCCTGCTCAGCTGTTGTAAATTCAAGGCTGTGGAGTTGAGCCATCTCACATTTGGTCTTCCCTTTCTGCTTCTGCCTTTGAAGCCTTTCCCTGGCACGGTTGTCTTCTGGGAGTTTTGCCTTCTTGTGCCAAACATTAACAGTCAAATCCTTCATGAACATGCCAGTGTCCTTTGAAATCCACCCATGTTGGATCTGCATTGCTTAACTAGGCAGCATGTGAAGATACACGGTTCCTTCTGCCCGTCCTGAATTTCCCATCTTCCATGACTTCAGGTTCTAGTATTGAAAGTCAGAAAAAAGGCCTCCTGTCCATCCCAGGCATAGTTTTACACATCTTGGTGATGTCTCCCTCACCCTTACTCACCTTTTTTCTAAGCTGAACAATACCAGCTATTGCAACATTTCCTCATAAGGGAGCTGCTCCAGCCCTTTGATCATTGTAGTTTCCCTTTTCTGTATTTTCCCCAACTTTATAGCTTCCTTTTTGAGGTGACCAGAACTACATAGAGGCATTGTGATGTGGTCCTTTTGTTTGTCATTGTTTTCAGTATGATCCCAATACAACTGTGCCCCCACCATGGATCAAAGTTTTCACCAATATCCTTATCCTTCAAGGAATCTTGGTTATTGGGTAATACAAAAATATTGCAAATTAAATAGATCCTGTAAACACTCCTTTCATACCTTTGCAATCAAATGAGGCAACTCCCCTCCCCAACTAGTTTCTTGTTCCTGATGTTATTGAAAGAAATGTTACTGCTTTTAATGTGAACCACAGTAGGCCTTTCAGATTTGCTCTTACAATTCTTTCTCTGCTTCTCATATTGTTGACTTGAATTGGTTTTGCCCGAATTTGTGCTTGCTCATTTAAGCAAGATGTCCGTTTTTTAAAAGGAAGTACCTTTCTTCAGGTAGACCCCTCATTTGCCCCGCTCTCATCCTTTTGACTCATTTCTGCCTTTCCCAATCATCTGGCTTTCTGTCTGAGTTTTTATTCTAAGCTCAAAAGGGATTTGACTTGCTTGACTTGAAAGGGGTTTCAACTTCCTTTTAACAGATATGTACCTTTATTTTTAAGACAGTAGCCCACCAGGTAACCTTATCAGGATGAACGTGTTTGGCAGGCGTGCAAGCCACCCTCCCACCGGACTCTCATGCTTGATACTCTGCATGAACTGCTGCTGAGAGATGTTTGTGTTTGACATCACCTTTGTTTAGGAACTGAGAACACAGTTGATCCTATTTGCCCCTTTTCCCTTGCAATATGCAGATGTCTCTGTGTTTTCTTTCAGCTTCCAGTCTCTGGGGAGTTCATTAGGAATCTCTGGCGAATGCTCTCCACCACTCCATGGGCAGCAACATCCAAGCAACAGACAGGTAAAGAACTGAAGCTGCTTGTGGGATTCCCAGGAGTTCTGCAGATTATATCTGTATAGTGCCAACAAGTTGAACTCTATGCTGAGCAGGTTGTTTCTGAGAAGTGGCACTTACGGTGCTTAGGTCCCTGCCCCAAGGCACTTTGGGGTCAAGTTTGAAAGCAGGGAAAGAATAGAAGGTGCAGAGTGGGCAAAGATAAAGAGGGAAATGGCGAGCAACGGGAGTTAAATGCACCTATTTTGCACCTGGGTCTTTGTTTCTTTCACAGTGAAGGAAGATTTACAAGATTTTCTCATCTGTCTGTATGCCTGCTTGAGGCATGGTCTGCTAAAAACTTTCTTGCCACACCTGTCATTGTTTTCTGGAGAAAAGATGGGGGGGATTGGCAAGCCCGACATCACCTCTTCTAATAATTTCCTGTCCCAGCTCCCACTCCCCTGTTTCTCTGCTCTCGTGCTAGTGAGCTGGTATCAAGTCTGAGCTCCTGGTTTGCTGGTGGAGTCTCTCCACCTCTGCTGCCCCCTTCAGGCGACGCTTTTCGCTATATTGACTTCCCTGCTGCTGTGGACTCAAAAGGTCTCTTGCACATGTCCCTGCAGGTAGGAGCACACCTGGCTGGGGATGTTTGCTTGTTCCTGTCTGGTGTCTCCAGGCAACAGCTGGGAGCTGGGGAGGCCGAACCAGTTTAGGGGAGGCAGAACCACTGCCAGCACCTCTTGGATGCAGGAGGCAGGGTGTTGGCAGGGAGCTAAGCCTCCCAAATTAGCTCCCTAGGACCTATCGGGGCTCCTGTTCAAAGCAATCCCCTGACTGCCTCAGCCAAAGGGTTCGCGTTGTTAATGGTGGGAACCCCTGACTTGAGCCTCATTTCCTGAGACAGCTTTGCACTGGGGGTCTGTTCAGATGAGCTTTTCCTGCAGTGTTAGAACTGATCTTGAGAACAGTCTGCCTTTCTCTCTCTTTCTCTCCCTATTTTAAAATATCTTTCTGTGTCTGCCACTGAAATGCTGTCGAATTTTTTGTTTGCAACAATGTCAAAGATAAATCCACAGGATCCCTTTGCCACCATCTAGGCTCAGATTTTCTTGAAGCTCCATTCTCAGTCTCTGCGGAAGGAATTGTGAGTCTCTTCTCTGTTCAGCAAAGACAGACCAAAAATGCCTTGTGGCTTCCGTTTTAAAACATAGGAGCGGCCCTGCTGGATCAGACCAAGGTCCATCTAGTCCAGAATTCTGCTTACTCAGTGGCCAACCACAAGGAGGACTTGAGTCCAAAAGTGCCCTTCTGCCCATGTTTCCCTGCAAGTGGCACTGGAGACACAAATGGCCTTCAGGAGTGGGCACCTTTTAGAGGCATCCAAATTGGTGGCTTTCTTTTGGTGTGGTGTCTGGAAGGGCTGCAAGTTGTGTGGTTCCAAGGCTGTTTGGCACAGTAGGGCTTCCGCTGTAGAATCTGGTTCAGCTCTGTAGAATTTGCGTAGTTGTAGTTGAAGAGTGGCAGCCTTCTAACCCTTTTGATCATGTTGTAACCTTGGAAATGCAGAGATTCTACAAGGGCCTTTTCCTGGTCAGCTTCCCTAAGAATTTTTTCCAGTATTTTGCCCCCAGCATCCTTCTGTCCTGGTCTCTCTCTGTCTTATTTTCTATTTTCTGGATTTTTTTTCCTTTTATGGGTACCCAAAAGAGTCCCTGCTAGGGGTGGAAATAAAAAGGTTTTGTCCAATTACAGATTATGCCAAGGAATTAATTGCGTAAATTAAGTCCACTGAGGCAAGTCTGTCACATTTGCATAATTTGAATTGCAGAATTTTGCTTTTGGCTGGCATAATTTGTTTATTGACTTACATTCAAAAGCCTGCCCTGTCCTGAAGGCTTTGGGTGGATGTCAGAAGCAAAAATAGCACCCAGTCCTATCAAGACCGAGCTTAGCAAACACGCATTCAAATATACCATTTTGTTCCTCATTGGCCAATTTAATGCTGAGCCCTAAAGGACTCCCAACTCCCAAAATGCAGGTCTTTTTGCTTCTGAAAGTGCTCGGGATGGAGGTCAGCAAGCCTGGTCGGAGGAAATCCCCTCTTTGCACCCTTTCTATTTATGGCACATAAATTAAAGCACTGGGATACCTGTTGTGTGGGATTGTTGGACTGCAGCTTTCATCAGTCTTCACAGCAGAACTGCATGTACCCCACTGCTGCTGCTGCAGAGGACAAAATCCCAGGCAAGAATGAGAGCTAAGAACAGAAGCAGAGTCCTGCTGGATCAGGCCCGTCTCGTTCCCTGTTCTGTTCACACAGTGATCAACCTGTTGCCAGCAGGAAAGTTGCAAGCAGGGTGTTCAGAGCCACGGCACGCTCTTGCCCATATTCCCCAGCATACTGCCTCTGATATGGCAGTAGCATGGAGCCATCAGGACTCACTGGTGCGGCACAGTGGCTAAGAAACTGAGCCATGGATCAGGAAGTCCCTGCCTTGAATTGTTACTATATTTTTATGAATTTTAAACCCATAAAAACAGCAATAGGTTCAACATTAGATCAGGTGGGTAGCATGCTCAGTCCATGCTGCAATCCAGCAGCAATCTCATTCAGCTTCAGTTCCTCATCTCTATTGGGGGAGGGGGGGGGATGAAGATGATGATGTCGTAGACTGCAACATTCTAATGCATACGAAGCTCCCTGAGCACTTGAAAGCGCTATATAAATGTTAAAATCTTGCTTCCCAGACACTTCCTGCAGCTGCAGAGGGCTCCTTGAGGACTTTTCTGGGCCCATGCAGTGGGCTCTGTGGCCGTTTTTCCTGGGTGATCCCACTGGAATGCCTGTGTCCTCCCAGGAAACCTGCTCCTCTCCCCTGCGCTCTTTGAGCCTCTTGTCTCTGTGCCCAACATCCTGGCATCTGCCGCTCCTGTTGCTTTTGGGCTGGGTGCTGCTGTTTGTTTGCTTGTTTTGGCTCCGAGGCCTGGTCTCTCTGTGTGTTTTGCTATGCTCTGGGGCTGTTTTTCAAGCCCAAATTGGGAAGGGAGGTTGGCCCCAGAGCACGGAGCTTGCCAGCTGGCAACTGGCTTGCCCCAGCCCTGCAACCCCTTGGCTTCTCTGTCTTGTTTTTCTTTCCCTTCTGGCATTTATTTGCTTTAGCTCTTGGCCCTGTTGGCTGGCCTCCTCCCTACCCGGTGGTTGCATCAGTGCTGGGGGCTAAGGGTTGGAGGGTGGTTAGCAGAGACTGAAGTCCTGCTGGGTTCTTCCTTATCTTATTTCCCCCAGAAAAAAATTCCTTAGCCATGCAGTCCTTTGGATGGGGAGAAAACAGCAATTGTCTTCCAAGACTGCCACTTCTAATGTGAGCTGCAAAGCCAGGAGGAACCTGCTCTACACTGCTGGCCTGCCCCTTTTCTTCTGCCTCTTCAGGGAGCTTGGGTGCAAAGACCGTAACGAGGTGGGGCTGGGGTGCTGCAGGTGTATTCTGGCTTGGAGACCCAAGCCTCTACTACTCTCGATAGTAGAGCACCTCCTTGGCATGAGGAAGGTGCTGGTCCAGCTTTTCCCGTATCTTGAGGTAGGACTGAAGAAGGTCCATCCGGGGACTCTGGAGAGCCACTGTCCAGGCCAGGGACAGGCGGCCTTTTGGGGTTTTCTGGCAATTTAAAAAATCCTCCTGGGCACCACGGAAAATGGCTCTCTTGGAAAGCATGGCAAGGCGCGAATAATCCGCCCAAACAACATGGCAGGGTACAGTTTGAGCCACAAGGCACCAGAGCGGTGTTATGGGACCGCCTGCTGGGACTGATGCCCTGAATCTTTCCTTTGGGGCGCTCAATCTGTGGGAGGTCCTCTGCCCCCCTCTCCTGCTGTCCAAGGCACAGTGGCCCTGGACTGGCTTTTGGCCACAAGTCCTTCATCTCCAGCTGCCTTCCCACATCTTTTCTGAGGTTTTTCTCAGAAGACAAAAGTCTTCCTCTCTTTTGTCCATGCATTTTTTTTTTCAAATAGGGGTGCCTTTAGAGACAAACTTTAGTGCATACAATTGAGCATATGACTTATTTATTTGTTTTGGTCCTGTGGGCATGAGCCTCATATCTTTTCTGGACCTTGCACCATCCTGGTCCAGTATATAACCAAATGTCTCCAGGAAACCGACAAGCAGGGCATGACTATTTTATTTATTTAGTAGCCAATCATCAATAGCCATCCCATTTTTGCAGTTTCTGAATATGGAGGATCCATCAAACTGTTGAGTCTGACAGCTACTGAGAGACCACTTTTCTTGCATTCATATGCCTAATTCCCCTTTAAATTTATTTTCTATTTGAAGCATTTTGATCCCATTCTTTAGCCAGAACATCTGCCAGAGTGGCTTCAGGTTAATAATAATAATAATAAAAATAACAAAAGGCCAAGAATCTCTGCTGCAAACTTACAATCTGAATGACACAAAAGGAAAAGCAGAAGAGGGGGGAGGAGGAAAAAAGCAGGTACCCAAGTCATTTTATTCATTCATTCAGTTTCTATCTCAACTTTTTTCCCTTCCAGCGAACTCAAGGGGGCTTACATAATTCTCTTTAAGGCCTTCCAAGCCAGTGCCCACATCTCATGTCAGCAAATTCCACACATTTATGCATTGTGCAATTTTTTTCCTTTTGCCTGTGCTGAATCTTCAGCCACTTGATTTTCTTGGGTGGCTGCATGCATAGTTTTATAAACCTCCCATCATGTCCCTCATTAAGTCATCTTTCTTCTCATGTAAAAGCACGTGCACTTGAATCCTTTCCTCGCAGTGAACATGCTCTGTCTCCTTAATCATTTTGGTTTGCCGTTTCTGCACTTCTTCCAGCTCATATTGTTTCTTTTAAAGATAGGATGATCGAAACTAAACACAGAGGACCAGATGTGGTTGTACCATAGCATGCATAGATGTTAGCATGCACCAGGCATTTTATTCTCTTTCCTGGTGGAATGATGGACCACAGCCCGGCATCCTTATTAGGGTTAGCAGCCAACCTGCCTCTTACTTTTCTGGCCATCATAGGTACCTTCCACTGGGTAAAGAGCTGGTGTTTGCAATGGCAGCAAACCCAAGGTTCTGTCCTAGCTCTGTGCCTGGTCCTCAACTCTGCCGGGGGTGGAGGAGAGTGGGAAGCCT
This sequence comes from Varanus salvator macromaculatus, assembly GCA_023646645.1. Lineage (NCBI taxonomy): Eukaryota > Metazoa > Chordata > Lepidosauria > Squamata > Varanidae > Varanus > Varanus salvator. Next base: position 22,095,132 of record JAIXND010000621.1, on the reverse strand, counting down.
ATATTTTTGAAATCCAAATCCTAAATAGGATGGGTGCTGCTTGAGTGGGTGAGGGGAGAGCAACATGCATGGGAGAGCGTCTGTGTGTATTTGGCAGGGCTCCAGAACTGGAAAGTCGAGCAAATCAAGGCATTTAGCAAAAAAACAAAACAAAACACACCAAAAATGGTATGAAGGGTTTGGTGGAATGTTTATGTGGATTTAATTATCCCTTGAAGTTGGCTTGTGTGCATGCAAGATGGGTGGGCATTCCAGAGCCAAGGATTTGCTTGGAGGGCAAAGGGGCTTTGGGGAGGTCCGGTGAGGGACTCTCCTTGAAGCTGGCTTTCATGGGAGGGGAAATTAGCACCGTTAGGTATCCCTTTGTTTCTCTGGTGGTGGGGAAAATGGAGACCATATACAAAGGCTGATTGAATCTGTCAAGTTGCTTGCATCCTGCTGCTCCCAGAAACATTTGCTTCTACTTAGGGAAGGGGTTTTTCCTTTCTTCCATCTCCAAGACCTTTAAACAGGAGCAGATGCAGTGGAAAGGAGACTTTTTAAAGGTATTGGGCCAGAGGTAGCCTGTGCCTTCAAAATGACAGGCCACTTGGGGGTGGGAGGGGAAGGATAGAAGACACACAGGGGCAGGAAGATGCAGAAGAGCAAGAAGCACTCTGGGAAGGTTGTGGGGCAGAGGGATGCAGACGTTCTGCGTATCTCCTCTGTCCTGCATCCCAACAGTGCACAACTCAGATGTTTGTGCAATGCAAAAAGGAGCCTCTTGAGATTTTGTGCCACTGGGCTCATGTGGGACGTCCAGTCCAACCTTCCCCAACATGGTGGCCGTCAAAGGACTTTGGACCACCACTCCCAGAATTCCCATCCAGCAGGGCCAATAACTAGGAATTCTGGGTGTTGCAGTCCAAATGTGTCTGGAAGGCACAAGGTTGGGGAAGGCTGGTCCCATCCTGAGCTATTTAGGTTTGCAAAGTGCTAGAAAGTTCCAGGGACATGTTTCTTTCCAAGAACAAATATTGGAAACTTAAAACTTTTCTATAATGTCGCTTTTATGAATGTGCTGAGCATGGTAAGCAAGTTCCTAAGTAAACACAAGTCTTCCATGCATCACCAGTTGCCCCGAAACAGCAGGATACCGTTAAAGCTGTTGAGAGTCAGAGTGGTGGAGGGGTTCCTGGTTACTTCACGTGGAAGGTCCAGGTCTGCTTAGCCATGTACTTACAGCCTGTCCTACCTCACAGGGCTGTTGTGAGAATGAAACAGGAGGAGAACCACGTAAGCTGCCTTGAACTCCTTGTAAGAGGAAAAGAGGCAGGTTGTAACAATGCGTATGGTCACTGCATATTTCCCAGGCCATGCTCCACATCTGCCGATGACCCCTTCCGGGATTCAGGTTGCTCCATGGGAACAGAATTTGTTCAGAACATAGGCTGTGGCGCTGAGCCAGGCCGGACTGTTTGTCTTCCTTGTACTAGTAGTGTCCACTCCAGTGAAGCCTTTTCCCATCACCGGCACTTGATGCTTTTCACTGGGAGTTGGACTGTTTGGCATTCATGTAACTGCTCTGCTGCAGAGCTGCAGTCATGCTTGTACCTTCAGTTCCTTTGGCACCCATGCTTGCGAGGCGCTACTTGGGTGGATCGGACCACTCGAGTCTTCAGTCCCAGGATTGTTGGCTGTGACTACTTGTTGCCCCTGTGGGGACGTGGGCCAAAGTCCCGTCATTTTAGAATGCTGCACTGAAGATGCTCTGGACTGATTCAAGGGCCTTGCATGGCAAGGGTGTATTTCTGGCAAGCATCTGCTCTGCTGCGAATGCCGAGGGGCCGTGCACGAGTTCTGTGTCACTGAGCAATTTCCGTGCCATGCAGTGCATACCGGGGGCTGCAGGATATAAAAGGACACCAAGCAGAGAAAGTTGCACAGACCCATTTTAGATCCTGTTGAAATCCTCTGCAAGCAAAATGGCACTTGGATCCACAGGTTTTCAGGATCCGACCTGCTGCTCCGATCCTGAAGACAGAGCCAAACCCCCTCAGTACTACTGTTGCTTCCCAGACCTGGGCACAAAAGATCCAGTAGTCCATCCTGAGCATTGTGGTCCAGAAGAGAAATTGCTCAAAGAAATCTCTTCCGAGATGGACACACCTGGGCCTTAGTTGCCACAGTCTGTGAAATGGGAAGAATCAAACAGTCTTGAATGAGCTTCTTGCCTTTCTCTTTTGCTCACCACTAGCCCAGCTGCCTCTGCTACTCCTCTCTTCTTTTTCACTGGCCCCACTATGCATCTCGAAGGCCTGGAATGCCCTCTTGTGGTCAGTGCATGCCCTGAAACAAGCGGATTGTGGAGGGCTGGTATCTGGAAGATGCCTCACCCATTGGGCAAGAGTTTTAGGGCAGGCGTTGACTGTTAGAACTCAAGGATGAGTGTACACACAAGAATGTGCACTTTCCAACTTTCTGTTCCTCCTCCTTCCCAGCTTTGGAGGAAATGAGCTAAGTGTAGGGTTCACCCAGTTTAATTTCAGCCCCATTCATGCACCGCTATCTCTCCCAGACACGCTTCTCTTCAGGTGACTCTTTGCCCTGCTAGAACATCAAGTTTAGCTTATCACAGAAACCCTCCTAATTGCATGGAAAATTTCCTTCTAGTGAAGTAATACGTGAAGACCATCGCAATAGCTGATTCTGTAGCTCTTCTACAAATGCTGTGATTGTCCCAGCATTTCTGACGTTGCAAAGCAGCTTGCTGTATTTCTTCCTTGTTCTCCTCAAAGCAGCTTTGCAAGGTAAACAAGCTAGTGTTGTTTCTATTCCACATGTGGAGAAACGGAGGCTACTGCTGTGTCTGTGGCAAAGATGGGGTTTGAAACCAAGCATCGCTGCTGCAAGGCAAGCAGCCAGATGGCATTGGCTCTGAAGCAGCTCTGCAAAGAGCCAAGGCATCTAGTTTCTGTTCCTCGGGATTCTGAAGGCTTGCCTCCCCAAATGTTACAAAATAAGGACATTTTTTTCGGTATTGCCACTCCCCGCTGCGATGTATTTAGTTAAAACTAGCAATAAGCTGAACTAAAGAAAAACTTTAAAACACACACAAGGGTAACAGTTTGTTTCTGGTATACATAGCATAACACGGGAAGAGATTGCCACTGACATTTCCTTGCTGACAGGAAAGATACACTCTGTTCATCTTAGCAGTACATGGTTTGCTGAATGAAATGCACACCGTTGATAGTTTTGGTGATGGGGTTCCATAAGGAATTGGTTGCACTTGTAGAAGTTGTGCGTACATGTGCACAGGAGTAGAGGAGATACATGGGAGCAATGGGCTAATTTCTCTATACCTGTGCTGTGGGAAGTTGAGCACCGTAGATGAAAACTGCAAATCAAAAGTGTGTTTTTGGTTCTGCCAGTGTAAACAGATTGGATGCATTTGCTTCCCTCCCCACCCCACAAAGGGTGTTCTGCTGCCCCTTTCTTGTGCAGTGTCTTTATATCCTCCCCTTCCTCTTTTTCTCTCTTGGCTGCAGGAACAAAGGAGCTTCAGCCACACCAGTGCCTCTCCAGTTACTGTTCTGCCTCCAGTAAATGGCTCTCCATCTTCAGGAGCCTATTCCCTCTCCACCCCTTGGGAGAGCAGGAAGGAGCAAGACAGGTGCTCGGCTTCCCTCAGCCGCAGTTACAGGTAATCTGCCTAGCTCAGTCAGCCTTGCCAAGTGACAGGCTCAAGGAGTTCTTGATTTAAGGCATAGCACTCATCAGCTCACCAGGAAATGTTTGGCAAGTTATTAAGGACCTAGGAGGAGCCATGCTGGATCAAACCAAACCTCCATCCAAGCCTGCATTCTGTTCACAGAGAGGGCACCCAGCTGCTCTTGGGAAGTTGTGAGCCATCCAGAGACGCGGAGTGATGGACGGCCTAGAAATATCCCAAATAAATAAGTGCACAAGCAGGATAGGATTGCAACAGCATCCTTCTATTCCTCTTCCTCTGATACTGAGCTAGTTATTGGGACTAATGGCCATTGATAACTTTATCCACCGTGAATTTATCTAATCCCTGATGTGGGCACATCTCTGCCCTTGTCTTTTCCTAGTAGATCTAAAGTAGTAGACTTTTCCTAGTAGACTTTCCTAAGAGAAAGTCTGAAAGTCTGAAAGTTTTGAAATACAGCCTTTTATCTGAGCTAGGCAGGGGTTTTGTGATACTGGGTGCTTCGTAAGAAGATTCTTCCTAAGCAACATCAATCAAAGTAACATCCCCTCAATCATCAGTCCTTCAAACATCAATTCCAAACAACATCAAGCAATAGATTCTTCCCAAGCAACATCAATCAAAGTAACATTCCCTCCAGTTTCTGGGAGAAACTCTTGTCCTTACAGAGAGCTGATTCCAAGAATTCCTGACAGCTTTCCGTTACACTCCCTTCCTATCCTGAAAGCTTGGCTTGACTCTCAGGGATGTTTGTGCAGCTTGTGGGCCAGATAGCAGGAACATTGGACATTACTTAATTGGGTCGCTCATTTGGCTTGACTCTGGCTCACTGGGTTAATGAGTTCACACTCCTCTTCCTCAGACCCTCGTTAACACTGCTTTCCCTCCAAACCTGAGGCTGACCGATAACTTGGAGGCTGTCTGACAAACCTCACTCATTAAGCTTGATGTTTCCATGGACCATTCCAACCCTTCTCCTTCTCCATCTAGTTCTCATTCCAAGTGTGAGTTTTCCCAGTGGATTGCCAGAAATGGGCACCACCTCTGCAATCCCCTTTTGAAAGCATCCAAATAGGTGGACATCACTTTGACTTATGGAAGTCAGTTCCATAGTTTAACAGGGCTCCATACGAAACTTTACTGCATCTCGTGCCTCTCTGTTCATCTTTTTCTCACAGCCCTTACCTGCAGTATGGGAAAAATAATCCTGCAGTTGGATCATTTGTGAAGATTAAAGAAATTGTTTGTGAAACTGCTAAGCCAGATAAGATAGGAGAGATCCATGGGTGAGGGAAAAGCCTTTTTGGCCTTTGCCTCTATGCCAGAGGTACAAGGCCCATCTTCTGCATCCTAGGAAGATGTCACAACAAGGAAAAGACCATCCTGGTCCCGTTCATTGGCCAGAGAAGGAGCAGCAGCAGGGAGCTTTGCTTATATTAATTATATTTCTGTAATGCCCAATAGCTAAGCTCTCTAGACAGATTTCAAAAAATCAAAATTAGCACAATAGCATGAGAACATAATGAGGCACATTTAAAACTGCAATAAATACCAAAGAACCAGCCAGCAGGAGCAAGGTAAAAATTTAAAAATGCAATCATCCATTTAAAACCAAAAAGATGAAAGGACTAAAATGCCTGGGGGAAAGAAAAGGCCTTCACTGGGCAGCAAACAAAGCACAGCATAGGTGCCTGGCAAGCCTCTTATGGGAGAGCATTCCACACCTACGGTGCCACCACTAAAAAGCCCCATTCCTTTTTAGCTACAGGGTCACCCATCAAAAATAACATTCGGCACCAGCCTCCCATTGCCCTAGAACCAAAGGGAAGCATGCTGTGTGCCCATCCATTGGCCAGAAGAACAGAATCCACTGGGTAGTTTCACCATCTTATCCAGAATATCAGCAGCAAAGGAGGATCAGGCTGACCCTGTCTGGATAGGCACACCTGTTAACTCACTGCTTGTTCTAGCGTTTGGGGCCAATCTCTGCTCCTCTTCCCTGGTACACTTTGCCAGTCTGTTTGTCTTTTCTAGCTTTCACACCTTAAGGGGAGGACCAGTGTCTCCTTTTTTGACTACACAAGACAGATCTTGGCACAGCTTGGTGGTCGCAGCCTTGAAGCAAACACATTCATCTAGGCAGGATTGAGGGTGAATCTGTAGAATATTTCTACTGCTGGAGCTGGGGAAAGAAGCACAGGCTCAGCAGGGTGGCTCCCTCCCTTCCCACCTAGCAGTAGCACCTGTCTTCCTGAAGGACGTGCCCAGGCGGCAGCTTTCCGTGCATCCAGTTCATTGTTTATGTAATTAATCCAAGCCCCAGGAAGCTGGCAAAGACGGTGCTTATCAAGAACCATTTTTCCATCGTTCTACAGTGACTCCTGCCACGTGAGTTGCACAGACTCTGTTGGTCTTACCCATGGGACTTCTGTGGTGTTGGCAGGAAGGGACAGGTGGGGATTGTTGTACATGGGTGGAGCCAACGCATGTGTGCTATGAAAGAAACATGCTTCTCTGCCTTCTACATTATCACCTGAGAGAACTAGCCAGGGATATCACAACGCAGGGAAATCTTCCTCGTTTGAGCTGAACTCCTTTGCATGCCTGTTTCCATGCCTGGGTGGGGGTGGGTGGGTTGGCGGCCTGCAGTTTTAAGTGCTGGTAAAATTTGTTCAACTGTACGCACAACAACCGTGTAGCTGTAATGTGATTTTTTACAAAATCAAGTGATTTGTACAAGGTAAAATGTGTGAGAATCATCTCAGAATACAAGAGGTCCCAAAGAGCCAGTGCAGCTGGGACTCTGGAGATTCAGGATCTGTTCCCCACTGGACCATGAAGCTCCCTGGGTAACTTTGGGCCAGTCACTGACTCTTAGCCTAACCTACCTCATAGGGCTGTTGTTATGAGATTAAAAGGGAGAACAAGAGGAAGGGTAGACAAAAACTGCCTTGTCTTCCATGCAAGGAAATAGCTAGATGTAACAGATAAAATTCCTAGTATCTCCACTCAACAGCTGAAGCAAGAGACAAAAGAACTTCCCCTGGCTGGGACACCTAAAGGTCTCTTTCCAATCAGAGTAGGGATGCTCTGTTTTGCCACCTGAGAATTGAGGACAGCCATTCTGGCCCCCAAACCTCCCTGTTCTTCTTTGTGGCCTCTCTGCATCATGCATATGGGCCTACGGGGAACCTGATGCCAGGAGTCTCCGATAGCTAAGAGTGTTTTGGCAGGACCCTCTCCCCAGCATCTATATAAAAGGGAGGGGCTCCCACCATTTCCCTCAGTTCCAGCAAGACCATCTGTGAATGCAGAGATGAACACACGAAGAATGACAGCTACAGGTAAGCAGCCTGCCAGAATCGCAGCCCCAGATGTTGGGGGCAGAGCGAAAGGACCCATCAAAATCAGACAGCCCTGTAATTAGGGCTCTGATAATTATGGTATTGAGTCATTTCACTTATCCCCTGCTTTTCCAGCAAGGAAGCAGTGTGTTCAAAGCCACCGGAAGCAGCTTTAGCCAGCAATATCCCTTTCCTAACCTGCAAATTCTCATAATGCAGGTTACTTGATGAACTTGCTATTCCTTTGACTGATTTCTTGCCTTCCTTGGGAGGGGTTAGAGTCAGGTTAGGTTTGGGAGAAGAGCTGCGTCGGGTTGGCCCATTTTGATGCTGAAGGAAATGTTAACCTTCTCCTGTAACCTTCCCTTCTTTCATGATGTGTTGGGACTTTCTGCATGGGCAATTGGCACTGTGTAGGGCCCAGTTGGAGCAATTTCTGTTTCCACAGAGCAGGGAAAGGGTTGATTCAAAGCTGCCACTCAGCCAAAAGGCGTCTGACTGTCATGTAGGGAGTGTCCTACCTGCGTCCTCAGAGAGAGAGGGGAAGTGAAGCATTCAGGTGAAAGGGCTGAAGGATTAATCATTGTTGACAGGGTTGGTCCTTGCAATTGTAGTACTTTCGTGGCAAGAGGAGAAGGCTCTCAGCACTGTGTTATGGGTATAATCTCTGTGTGATCCTTTTCCTGGAGTTGTACTGCTTGATCAGACATTGACAGACACGGTCAGGAGATCAGCCCCTCTCTCTCTGGGCTGGTGGTGTTTGCTTCGTCACTCGGGGCAACCTCACGGTTAGGTTTCCATGTAGGTGTCTCCTCTTGCATCACAAATCTCAACTCACTTCTTCACTTGTGGATTAAGGAAATGGAAAAGAGGCTTGAGGAAGTTGGAAGTTCTTGTTTCGTAGACAAGAGGAGTGAGTTTGGGAATGGATAATTTGTGGATGGATAATGGACCCTTTCTAAAGTTTTCCCTTACCTGGAACCAGTGAAACCTCCAGGTACTTTGCAGACCTGGCTTGCTTCGCCACTCACCCTGGCACAGGACAAGACTTCGACAGTTTCACTGCCTTCATCTGTGGCACCTGTCTTGGAATGACAGTGCACTGGGCGTCTGTTCCCTGCAGCTCCCAGAGTTCTGTCTTCTTTTCTTTTTTCTTTTGCCAAGCTCTGCAGAATGATGCTCATGAAGGAAGACTGGTTTGTCCTGTCCTCCTGGATCAAAAGCTTCAAGTATTTTTCCTCTTCCCAAGTCCTGACTGCACTTGCTCTTTCTCCTCAGTGTGGAATCAGAGCCAACCATGCATCGTTTGGAAGGAGACTCTGAGGTCTACAAGATGATACAGGAAAACCGTGAAGCCAGGGCCCCTCCACGGCAGTCAAGCACTTTCCGCTTGCTCCAGGTGGCTCTGGAGTTGGATGAGAAAGGTGAGGGAAAGGTGGGTGGGGTGGGTGAAAATAACATGCGTGCATGAAGGAGGTCGTTGAGGCCCCATTGGTGAGGGTGTTCAAAGACAGGCTGGACATGCACATGGTGGGCATGTCATGAGCAGAGCCGGCTGGTGCCGGAGGTCAGACTAGATGGCCTGGGAGGCCCCTTCTGACTCGCTCTGTTTCTGTGTTTCTATGAAGGAGAATAGTGAGCAGCAGTGTATCCACCATCATGAAACATCCCCTATGCCATTTCCTCGTGTTGCTGATTATCTCATTCTGTACCATGCTGCTGTTTTGACACTTTTTTTGAGGTGGTGGTAGGGTAAATGCAGTGGAGGTGGTGCGTGTCTTTATGACCAAGTCTGATGTGGTTCTGTTATCTTAGAAAAAAGAGGAATTTAAAAAAAACACATTAAAGATGACCTTTTCCTTCTAATCACAAATAGATGACTTAATAGGGAAAGCACTTTCTCCTATTTTGCTCCTAAACCCTAGAAGACATTTTCCCTGAACTTAGGGCTTGTCCTTGTACTCTTAACATTCAGGAAGGAGGTCAAGTCATAGCATTTTAATTTGGCTTTTAAGCTACCATGTTTTTAAAGGTGGTTGTTAACATTTTACCTTGTTTCCATTTCCTTATGATTTTTGCCTTTTGAATTTTTGTAAACAAGCGTGGCTGGTTGCAGAAGAGGAATGGAAATGTAGTAATTCGTATTAAGAACATAAGAAGAGCCATGCTGGGTCAAGCCAAGGGTCCAACTGGCCCAGCTGCCTGCGGGAAACCCATACCCATGTTCCCCTGCAACGAGTATACATAGACATTTCTGCTTCCGATACTGGGGGTACTGTCTAGCCATTAAGACTAGTAGCTATTGATAGTCTTCCTCTTCCAGAAATTGGCTAATCCCCTGTAAAGGCATCCATGCTGGTAGCCGTCACTACTCCTTGTGCACTTGTGCAAGTGAATTCCTTAGCAGGAAGATATTCTGCAGGAAATTCTGCAGGAAGAAATGCTTCCTTCAGTCAGTCCGTGAGATAACCCTGGGGATTATGAGAGAGGAGAAAAAGTGTCTCCTTTATCCACTTTCCCTACCTTTATAATTTTGTACACCTTGATCACACCTCACCTTTTTATTATTTATACATCTCACACTTCCATTCAGTAATTCAATTTTTACTAAAAAGTTCTGAATAGTGAGGGATTTGGGTACCATGAGAATGTTATTTCAGTGTCGTTCTTAAGGCTGCACTTCTATAAATACTTACTTGCCTGGGAGCAAATGTCACTGAATGATATTTCATTCAGGGGATCCACATGGACTTGCATGTGCTTACCGTCTGTTGAAAGCCCTGCTGGATTCCTAACAAGGCCTATTCCTTGCTTTGGCAGAGGGCACCACCAGTCCCTTCCCCAGCCAGCTGACTCCCAGCCCACACAAACCGGTCAGCAGCTCCGTGGCTGGCGGTTCCCAGAAGCTGCATGTGTGTGAGAAATGCGGCACCAGCATCACGTGAGTCCCGCTACTCTCTGGGAGGTGGGGACCGGGCGGAAGGGTTGGTGCTAGTGCAAACGGAGCGGGATAGAAGGTTGCCTGGAGGGGATAGCGGTCACCTAGATGGCTAACCAAGATTGCCAGTCTGGAGACTGGGGCATAGACAACTGGCACTCAGTGCTATGCACTTGGAGAGTACAGCCCGGTAAGATGGCTGGCTCCCTATTGCCACCTGCTGGGGAGAGACTGGATTGGCTCTCCGGGGCCCACAAAGCGCCGGTCACCCAGGCAATTGGAATGGAGTCAGTTCCTGAAGGATCGCCCTAAAGTCGTAACATTGACCTGTTTTATTTCGTTTACGTTGTTTCAGGCTGAATTTATGGGTAGAACACTTTCCTGGAGCAGAGGGGATAAAAAGCAATGCAGAAGTACACTTTTTCAAGTCACTTGGCCCCACACCATTTGAAGCAGCCTTCCCCAACCTCCAACCTGGTGGCCTTCAGAGGCATTTGGGCCACTGTTCCCCCAATCCCCATCCGGCAGAGCCATTGCCTGGGAATTCTGGGTGTTGCAATCCACCCACCACCAAATGCACTGGTCACCAATAGAGCCCGGGACAGTATCACGTGTCGGTATGATCGGACTGCCCAGCACCACCAATACCTGGGGGGCTCCATCCTGCCTGGGTTGCAGATTGCAAAGCATCTTATAAGGCAGCTGCATGTAGGGCTCATTACATCAGTCAGGCATGGAGGTCAGCACATCAAGAATGCATGAGGCAACGCGCTCCATTTCCAGGTGGAATCACTGTCGACGCATTAGCATACGTGGGTAAAAGTAGGCTGGGCATTGATGCTACCTGAGCGCCTTTAGTGCGCACAGTCTGTGAGTGCACCCACACTGCTCACTGGGTCATTTGGGGGCGTGCAGCTCCATCTAAAGTCAGGTGTATTTCTCTGTCCCGGTTGGCCAGTTTTAGCACCGAGCATCACACCTGGTGGCCACCTGGTTTGGGTGGGATTATGGGGACCGAATCTGTTATGGCACCTTAAAGACCAGTATGGGAATGAAGAACCTGTGGCACACCAGATGTTCCTGGACTCCCCAGTCAGCATCTGGGGGGCCACAGGTCCTCTGCCTCTGGATTAATGCATTTGTTATGACATAAGCTTTTGCGAATTAGAACTGTCAGAGGCCGTTATCCCCAGCTGGCAGGAAGGTGCAGGGTTCCCATCCATTCAGGACAGCAGTTCCTGCTCTGCTGTAGTGGACTTCCGAAGACAAAAGCCGATGACATAATACATCTGTGGGCCTTCAAAGAGCAACACAAACCCTGCAATTTTGTTTTAATTGCTCTGTAAACACCACTGTATTTTAAGTCTTAATACCTCTAAGTACCATTAATTTCACAGTGACTGAAAAGTTTAAGAAAGGTTTAAACATGTGCTTAACTCCCTGCTGGGACACTTCCTATTCTTGGATAGCAACAGAACAGGAGCAAAGGTGCTGCACTTTAGAACTTTCAGTCAGGAATTGGAGGACTTGGTGGCCTCCAGAAAGCTGGACTCCTGCTCCCATGAACCCCAGGCAGTATGGTCAATGTTCAGAGATGGATGGGATGTCCAACAACATCGCGGGGGGGGGTATGGGTTCCCCATCTGTGCTGCAAAGGGATATTATGATGTTACAAAACTATTTGAAAGGTAAGCTGTGAGATTGCCTATAGGGTAGGACATGGGGATCGATTTTGAGCTGAATTGTGTTGTTCTGGAGTTAAGCTAGAGAGATAAAAGGATTCTTTGGAGGGTTGAAGGCCGGTGCACAGAATAATGTGCATTGCATTGTGTTTATGAACAAATTTTCTTTGTATAAATTGTTGTGGCATCCAAGACTGAGGATGATGACAGACCAAAAGCCATTGTTAGAAAGTCACTGTACGGACAAGGACGACTTTTGTGCCTTTGTCCTGCAATGCCCACTTGCTCCCAGAATACCTTCCGCAATCCTGAGAACTAGAAACTTGGTCTTAGAATGCCAAAGCCAAGATTTACCAGGGCATCCAGTTACAGAATCCTCACCAGGTGCTATTAACATTTATAGGGAGGATCTATAGATTACTCCTTGACTTCTAGATGACTGCTAGTCCCTTTTCACTGGCTGTATTCTCTGTTGTGCCTTTCGCAGGACCCAGGCAGTCCGAATCCAAGAGAACCGCTACCGCCACCCCTCCTGCTACACCTGCACCGACTGTGGGCTCAACTTGAAGATGCGTGGCCATTTCTGGGTTGGAGAAGAGATGTACTGCGAGAAGCACGCCCGCCAGCGCTACCAGGGCCCAGCAGGGGGCACCACCATCACAGCTGTCTATTCCCCATCCTAAAGTGTGCCTGAGCACAGGCGGTGGAGCTGGGGCTGCCACCCCGAAGCTGCCGTCCCAGTACCCCTCCTGCACGACTGCCAGAAGGCCCCCTGGGTCTCTTTCCACTGGCTGTCAGGCCTTTTCCCCCTTGTGCTGTCTCAAGCCGCCAGAATTCAGCCAGTTGAGACACACCCAGGAAAGGAATTTTCCTCTGCAAAACCAAGTGCATGTGCAGCCGTGGAAGATGGGAGTGGCGATCTTGGGAGCAGGGCTGGAGCTGCGCCAGGCAAATGGCTTTTTCAGTTAGCTTGGCACGTCTGGGGCACTTTAGAAGGGCAAAAGTCTGCATGGCACAAGCACCAAGCCGCCCTTTCTTGGGCCTAAGCAGTTTCAGATGGGAATGGCTGAACTTTCCACTCTGCCAAAGCTGCCTCCAGAAATTCAGTTGTGGGACACAGCGTGTCTGTGATTTTCCTGCCCATGCCGCCCCCGTTCTAGGGGTAGCCGATGCCAAACACAAGTGCCTCTTGCCTAGTTCCAGTGTCCCTGGAGCAGCATCTCATATGGTCCCTTCCACAGCTATAACACCTCTTTTTCCACCACTGCTCCAGTCTCCCTGGATAGGAAATGAAGAGTAAAAGAAAGTTAGGGATGTTAGTGAATGGTAGCTAATGGGATGGCGTGGGTGCAGCTTTGGTTGTTGACTCTCTGTAAAGCTTCTCTAAGATATTATGCCAGATTTCTATGTGAAATATAATATATATGTATGTATGTAAAGGACGTGCCCCATGCTTGCATTTTCTCTGTAGAGAATTCACTCTTCATGCTGTGCCACATTTTAGGGTTTATAAGAGCAAAATGCTCGCACCCACAATCCCAGCAGCAGGCGGGGGCATAGTCTTTTGGGCCATCTGAGGGAGGACTTGGAAGTGATCCTTAAGCCGTTTTTCCAAATGTTTATAAGGAGGGAGTTCATCACTGCTCCACGACCACCTCTGAATGCAGAAAACAGACAAAAAGACTGAATATTGGTGATACACGCCTCCCCTCTAGGGTTGGATGAGTGTGACCAGGGGACATGCATTTATTCCTATTGATATTTCAGAAATTTTGCATCTGGACAAGCTGAGTTCCAGTGCAGGATATGAGCGTGAGCCCCTAGTTAACGTGGTATTTCTAAAGCAGCCAGAAGTTGCTGCATGTTGAATTGCAGAATTCTGAAGCCATTGTTCTCAGGATTGAACACACAGCATATTTGCATGCTTCCTCTGCCTTCCGATGGGATTACTCCATGCTCAGCTGCTCAGCAGAGACCTGGAAATACCCAGAACAATTATTGCAAAAATGCTTCTGTACAAGTTTATGTTCTGTTGCAGATTCCTGTTGCAAGAAATAGGACTGTGCACTCTTACGTTTTCTCGTTGGGCCTCATTTCTGCTGTTTCTAACACTGCCTTTTCCTCATTGCCACTTAAATATCAGTCTGTGGTCAGACAATTGTTCTTGAGGTCCAGCAGTTCTGGATACATTCCAAATAGAGGGTCACAGGGGGGAATCCAGTTGTGTGCAAAAAAAACCCCCCTGCATGCAGCCCCCAGTAAGGTTCTAAATAGCCAGTAGCAGAGGGGTATGGCAGCAAAACTGCAGAAGCTACATTACTGAGAAATTGGAACCTACATTCTGAAAACAGTAACGATGAGACTGTTTTCATACAACTTTGTCTCAAGGAAACAAACACACTGACCTGCCATTGAAACAATGACAAGGTAGGTACTGTCGAATGACAACACCAAGTGCAAGATATCAATGTAAAAATGGCTTTGCTGAAAGAGACCCGCGGTCCATCGAGTGAGTCTAGTATTTAATTCTGATCACATCCAGGAAACTCTCCCTACAGTAGCTCGCGGGTCGGACAAGGACATTCACCATAAATGTTGCAAGGCCAGAGTGGCTACCAGCCATCCCGCAGAATGCCTGGCTTTGAACAAGCAGAAGGTGGGCCCAAAGCCTTTTTAGATATTGCGTCTTTGAGAACAGCACTGCCCTGAAGAGCAGCTCCCCGGACCTTAGATGCTGGTTGAAAGATGAAGCTGATGGTACTTACACACGAGCAAGTTAGGTTAGGCTGGAGAGGAATGACTGGAAGGAGCCCAGTGGGAAATTTGTAACCTGGTTAGAATAACGCTACTCTGTTAGAGTGTGTGTGTTTGCTTTTGATGTGTCCACTGTGATGCTGTTTCTCCGAGCCTGGTTAATGAATATTGGAGGTTCAAATCCGTCAGTGTCTTTCTTACGTTGGGTGTGATCACTGTGCGTGTGTGCATTTGTGCATGATGTTGAATCTCATGGGCACCTGGAAAATATTGGTGCTCGGGCTGTGTGGTCCAGGTGCAGAAATACTAGGTTATGCTGTATGTCCCTTGACTAAAGAAGAAAATTACATCTTAGTGAAGTTCTTGCTTCTATGTGCAAAACACTCCCAATATAATTGTCTGCAGTTTAAACTACCTTGCTGGAGTTGGCATTGATGCATCAATGGATCTGAAGGAAACTTCCTATTTCCAAGCTCACCACTCTGCCCGTGATTTCCAAGGTAGCAACGACGTGCAACGACAGAAAAAGTTGTTGCAGTTTTCTCTTGCAGTGTGGCTGCTTATCCTAAAACCCAAGACCACCTTTGTCTCTTCATTTTGCCAGCGATCTTCCTGTTTGGTTGCAGACTGATGGCTTCCCCAAGTGGTTTCTTCCAGCTGTTACAGATGAAGACATAGCAATATGTCTAAGGAGAATCTGGCAAATTTGGAATTTCACTCATGTTTGGGTGTGCCCTATCCAGCTCTCTCCCCCCAAACCACTGTAATTTTAAGGTGGGCCTTGCATTTGCTCCAGTTGGACCTTAGAGCTGGACCATTTTTTAAAGTTGCTTCAGTGGCTGATAAGCCAGTCCGCATGTTGGTCCGAATGAGCCCCAAAACAAAAATTGCTTGAAATACGTCTCTACCACAAGGGTCTCCAAACTTATGGGACTCTTGGGCACAGTTGGCATTTTGAAAATACGCCATGGATACAGTGACAACTATAGTGAGGTGGGGTGAGAGACAAATCACAAAAATACTAGGCCAGCCCCCAACCCACTCCCGTCAGTGTGCGTATACATTAATGTGCATGCTGTGCTGTGTGTGTACTAAGTCTGATTTATTTATTTATTTATTTATTTAGAAATTTAGAAATGTATAGGCCGTCCCTTGCCACAAGCCTCGGGGCGGTGCACAATAAACAACAATTTCTCTCTCTCTCTAGCTCTTTCCTTCCTTGTATCCTGCTTCGCTGCTTTCTCTCTTACAGTCCCTCTTTCTTCTCCCCCCCCCTCCTTTCCTTTCCTTTCCTTTCCTTTCCTTTCCTTTCCTTTCCTTTCCTTTCCTTTCCT